>SJYV01005023.1:145693-181289 GCA_006410875.1 Neotragus pygmaeus | reverse complement strand
ACAGAGGATGAGATGGTTGGATGGCATCACCAACTTCATGGACATGGGTTTGGGTGGACTCTGGGAGTTGGTGATGGACAGGGAGGCCTGGTGTGCTGCAGTTCATGGGGTCCCAAAGAGTCGGACACGACTGAGTGACTGAACTGAAATGAATATTTTGTTGAACTCATAACATGTACCATGGAGCACCACTAAAGAAGAGAAAGCAACAGTATAGCTCTGGCAAGTCTAGATTTTTCACTTTGGAAAACTGAATACAATGCTTCTCTCTCCAGGGTCTGTATCATGACAGAGAAGTCTTGATTGTCTCTAGAATATGTCTGATCTATGGCTCTGGTTGAATGAAAAACCCAAACACTCCTGTGCAAGGGAGAATATACGCATGGCAGTTGGGATGAGTAGTGAGATGTGAAAATAGAAGTTTGAACTCAAATGAGTGGAGGCAGGACCTGAGAGCACAGCTAGGGGTGGGTGAGGTGGGAGACCCATCCAGCCAGAATGACAAATGGCAGGTAAAGCTAAATTGGGTGGGTGTCAACTGGGGAGCCCTAAGCACCCACACAAACAATTCAGACTTTGTTCTCTGGGTAAATCCAGCTCTCCATATAAACTCTGTGACCTCGGGGAAGTTACTGCAAAATGGGATGATAAGAAGAGGACCTACCTTTTAGGGCTGCTGTGAGAATTAAATTTGAGGAATGCAAAGCACTTAGTAAGTATACTGCTGTCAGCAAACGGAGAGGTATAATTAGGATATTGTTAGAGGGAATGGAAAGGAGCAATTAAATGTGAGCAACATTGTTAAGATGGAATATGATGATGACTGTCTGTGAAAGATATGGTATCAAGATAACAGTGAGAAATCCCTTCCTAATGACTTAGAAAAAGTGGTGTCATTAAAAGGAAAAAAGCCAGAAGTGGGATAAGCCAACTTGGAGGACTCAAATTCATGAGCTTGTGTTGGGGTTTCTTTAATGTGCTGACAAGACATCCATATGGAGCTGTCCGGGAGATGGACGGCTTACAGGAATGAAACTAAAGATCAAGGCCACAGCTGCCTACACCACAGGTGTTTACGTGTCAGAATCAATGGCTGAATTGTGACATTGACTGAGATCACCAAGAAGAGTGTGAAGGAAAAAAAAATGAGAAGATAGACATTTTGGGAAGTTTAGAAAAGTCTCTCACTCTCCCTTTTTAAAAAGCTTTTAAAATTGAAGTATAGTTAATTTACAATGTTGTGTCAATTTGAAGTGTACAGCAAAGTGATTCAGTTACACATATACATATCTATATTTTTTCAGCTTCTTTTCCATTACAAGATATTGAATACAGAGAAATGGCCCTTTAATAACTAATTTTTAATGTGTACAATGTTATCTTTCCAGAATAGTTTAAGAATGAGGAGGGAGAAAGCTGTGTCTCATGATTTTTAGGAACTTTTGAGCTATTATAGTAACACCTGCTCCCTGTAAATAATTCATAAATACAGGAAAGTGCAAGAGAAGGAATAATAGTAGCCCCAAAGCCCACTATTAACATTTAAATACATTTACTTCCAGATAACTTTATTTCTGTCTCAATGAGAATTGTACTAATTTAAAAGTTTCATATCCTAGTTTTCTTTGTGTAGAAATTGTCTGATCCTCCCAAGAGAACTTTCTCCTGTCACTAAAGATTTTAAGTAAGTATCATAGCGAATGGCTGTGTAGACCTTATACACACATTTCTGAAAATGGAGAAGTCAAACATGTCATCAAGTGGGGCATAAATATTTCTGTCTGAATTTGAGAGGAAAGAGGAGTAGCCGGGACTTCCTGTGACATGACACCTCCCATCTCTACGGTGAGGCTCCTAGCATCTCACTCTAAGGAAGCAACCACCCCATGAAACATTTAAGCTGGAATGAACAAGAACAGCTGCTAAAAAACCAAGGATATTATTCACACTCAGTCATTGCCAATTAGAATTTTCATTCTAGAAACAAGTATAATCCACCAGCGTTTGAACACCACTTCTGAAGAAAGGAATTTTTTGGCTCTTTAGCCAGTAGACTCGACCATCTTCCACATTAGTAGTAAAGACTTGATCTCAATAGATGCTTTCAGCCTGTCCAAGAGCATGAGATTATCTCTCAGACAATTTACAGCAATACTAGATGAAAAAAAGTGTTTATTAACTTTATTATCAGAATCTCACAAGTTAAACAGACAATTTGGGAGGAAGGAATCCGTAAATTGTTCCCCTAAGCTCATAAATCTGAGTTATCTGCAAAGGTGCAACACATCAACTTCTCCCGTTAGGTCTCTTTGTCAAAACAATTCTACTTTGTTTACTCACCAGAAAACAGAAGAAGGTGAAATTAAAAATTCGTTGGCTTGTGATAATAAAACATACAGGCCAAACGATGGGAGGATCCATAAATTCCCCTTGAACCCTGCCTCATCGGCTCAGGTGCAAGATAAATCCATTAGCTAGCACATATGATGGACTCCGCAAGTTATTTATGTTCAGTAGATGCTACGGAATTGCTCAGATAGTCCAAAAGACAGGTTTATCAAAAGAAGGAGAGAAAAAAATTATTTTCAAAATGAATTTAGAATCTAAGTAAAATGATATATCTCCATTTTCTTTCATGTTGTTCAGGATTCCTGTGATTTGTTTTGTGCAGACAAGAGGCAGACTCTTGCAGAGAACAGAATATACCGGCCTCTTGACTGAAGCATAAAGATGGCTTACAGTCAAGGTATTTTTTAGATAATAATGCATTCTCTATTGAAATTCCAATAAAAATACAAGATTTCAGAATGACATATAAAGCAAAAGAAACTTGAAAACCTCAGCAAAAAGCTTTATTTCAAAGAAGACTAATATCTCATGTTCCTGCTTTTTTGCCATGAGAAGAACATGCTTTGTTTAGCTGTTGGTCTGGGGAGAATGACAGGCTCTTGGAGCCGACCTGAGCCCAACCTGTAGTGTGAGGCAACTCTAAGCAATCCACCAGTGTGGAGTGAGAAATGAACGCTTATTGCTTTATACTATTGGAATTTTATGGTTGTTTGTTACAAGGTGTTACTGCAGTAATGGCTGACTGATACAACACATATTTAAACAGTACTGTAAAGTGCCATGTGTTCATTAGGTATTTAATCCTCACAACAACCCTATGATGTAAGCACTAGTATCATCACTATCTGCAGTTAGGAAGCTGAGGCACAGAAGTTAATGGACTTACCTGATGTTCCCGAGCAAACAAGTGCTGGCAGATGAGAACCCAAGCCGCCCAGCCCAGAGGCCGAGAGCGCAATGGCTGCCTCTTATCACAAACTGCTGACGCTTCCATCCACCACTTTTGAAAAGTTTTTCACTCACCTGAAGCTAATTATAAGAAAACTCATCATTGATTCAAATATCTAAACACATTAAACATTTGCTAAGTCTAATATTTTTGTAAAATGTGAGTTGAATGGGGCTTTTCCTTCCATTCAGTTTTGTATACCTTTGGATGAATCACTTACTGCTCAAATGATAGAGTTCAGATTGAAAAAATCTTGTTCACATAAGTAAGTAAGAAAGAATCTGTTACAGCAGTGTCACTCAATTCCTTGAATTCCATTTGAGTTGCATGCCAAAAACAGAGTAATTTATTCTAATATATCTTTATTGTTTATTTTTTGGCCATGTTGCATGGCATGCAGGATCCTAGTTTCCCAGCAAGGGATTGGACCCATACTCCTGCACTGGAAGTACAGAATCTTTACTGGACTGACAGGGAAGCACCTACATAGTAATTTATAATATAGTATTGTTTTCATGTTTTTACATACTATGTATCTTCTACTTATTTTTCTAAAACCAAGTCATCCCCTTCAACTCCACCTTGTGTCTGGAGGCCGACCTGTCCAGACTACATCAACATACTTTCTTTCCTTCTTGCTTCTAGCTGGGTTTGGCCAATGAAGATCTTTTGGCAGGAGATAATGCGAAGAGAAGGACATCTATTCTCCTGGCTCCTTCCCTGCTAAGTTCACTCTCCTCTCAAGGTGATGCTTGTGATTATTTCTTTGTGAGTTCTGGGCAACTCCATCCTCTTATTCCTTCGGGCCCAAAGACAGTAACAACTTTCCTGTTACTATCCCTAGGGTATTGTACTATTTGAAGGCATTTCTCTATATCCTACTCATATTTATCAATAGCCCATTTAGTAAATCTTCCTGGAATTATTCTCCTAATGTGCATATGCCATATATTCCTTGCCCTGTGACCATGGGTGGTTGCCATGTCTCATCCAAAGTATTTGCAGACAACACGGTTATGTTCTTCTTTACCGTTTTTTGCAAGAAAAGAATTATATACCACTTAACCAGCAAAAGAACTTGTTAGATCTGAACTGTCCAGTATAGTCGTCACTAGTCACATCAGGTGAAATTTAAATTAATTAAAATTAGCATTTGAAATTTAATTCCTGTTATATAAGCCATATTTCAAGTGCTCAATATTTAAATATGGCTGATTGCTACAGCATCAGATAGTGCTTCTGTCATTGCAGAAAGTAATATACTAGACAATTGTGAAATGGTGATTATAAAACTAAAAATATATACTGGGACATTTACAGTTTCTAGAAAAATTCATTTATAAGATAAAAAACTATTTTTCTTATATTTATTGACCTATAAATCATTCAACTCAAAAAACATTTTTAATAAAAAATTTCTGAAGATTAATAAATAATAATGCATATCAATATAGGTCAAGAAATTCTGGGAACAGAACCTAGTATCAAATTGGACAAGGCTTGGAGAGTCTTTGCAGGAGCTGACTAAGGTTTACATGTGGAAGTGATGTAAATATTAGTCCCCTGAGGGCAGACTATGGTGGGTTTGTCTGCAACTGGAGCTAATGATAATTCATCTCATCCCTGTATGCCTGTTCCACTTCTCTGACCAAGAAGGCAGGTCTGTCTCCCCATACCTTGGATCTGCACTGGACTTGTGATTCACTGTGACAAGTTGAATGTAGCAGAAATGATAGTTTGGGATTTCTGAGCCAGGCCTTCAAACTTTGTATAGCTTCTGTTTTCAATTACAGGGGAAACCAGTGGACATTTAAAGAATCCTTGTAAAGAGAGGCCACGTGGAGAAAGAGAGGCTTTTGAGTAGAAGAGTCTATGAGGAGGGAGGAAGTAAATGAGAGAGATAGAGAGATAGAGCCAGAGAGTGAGATCTAGCCAGACCCCGGTCATTTCAAGCAACCAGTTAAGACACCAAACATGTGAGGAAGGTTATTACAGGTTCTGCAACCAACACCACATGATGCAGAAATGAACTTTCCCTTCTGAGTACTATCTGAATTCCTGAACACCAGAATTGTGAGGATTAAATGTGTGTGTGTGTGTGTATGCGTGTTCAATCATTTCTGACTCTTTGCAGACACATGGACTGTAGCTTGGCCACCAGGCTCCTCTGTGCATAGAATTTTCTAAGGAAGAATACTGGAGTAGGTTGCCATTTCCTTCTCCAGGGCATCTTCCCAACCCAGGGATTGAAACTGCATCTCCTGTGTTTCCTGCACTGGCAGGTGGATTCTTTACCATGGTACCACCTGGAAAGCCCATTAAATAGTTATTTTAAGTCAATTAGTATTGAGAAATTTGTTAGGCAGGACTGTTCAGTTTCTATTTTTTGCATTTATTTGACAGGCACTTGATTATTTCCCATGTGTTACAGACTGATGTTTGCGTCCACGCCCTCAATTCATATGTTGAAGTCTTAATCCCTTGGTGTGACCATATTTGCAGCTAGGACCTCTAAGGAAGTAATTAAAATTAAATGAGGTCATGTGGGTGGGCCCTTATCCAATAGAATTAGTATCCTTTTAAGAAGAGACACCACATGAGCACAGAAGAAAAGCTATATGAGGGCGTTGGGAGGAGGTGGCCTGAAAGAGAGGTCTCACCAGGAAGCAAACCAGCTGGCGCCTTGATCTTGGATATCCCAGCCTTTAGTACCTCAAGAAATAAATTTTTGTTGTTTAAACCGAAGTCTATGGTTTTATTGTGGCAGCCTAAGTGGACTAAGATACCACATTTGCCACTAGGTTTATTTTATCAGGAAATCTCTGCATGCTGTCTCTGATGGGTGAGTGTTAGTTATGTCCATGTGAAAAGGTTAATAAAAGAGGGAATAGGCTGTTGCTGGCCACCCTTCCGATCTAACCCATGTCAAAGCAACAGCTCTTCTCTGCACACACCTGTCAGAAGTTGAACATGCAAAATGGAGGTCTACCAAACCCATTCCAGGTGACTTTCATTCAACTCTTGGTAATAATTTTGAGGTAAATATTAAAATATCCAGGACAAATGCTAAATTGGATGGGATGTTGAGGCCATCATACAGTATTCTGCCAAACTAAAAGCCTTCAGTGTCTCAGTTTTTAGTAAATATACTTTGATACTCTATCAAGACTTTAACTGGAGAAGGCAATGGCAACCCACTCCAGTGTTCTTGCCTGGAGAATCCCAGGGACAGAGGAGCCTAGTGGGCTGCCGTCTGTGGGGTCGCACAGAGTCAGACACGACTGAATTGACTTAGCAGCAGCAGCAAGACTTTAACCAATTGACGGTTAGTTACACCTGTTATACTCTCTTTAGAGGCATCTCATTTGTGGAGCTGGATTTGAACCAAACCTGGTAAAATCAAATCTCATGAAACTGGAGACGGAAATCATTTTTTTCTTTGCCCACAAACAAAGACCTATTTTATGCCAATTTCAATATTCTAGGCTGACTCGAAGGACCTTAAAAAGGCATGACAGATGGCTCTAAAGACAGACAGTTGAGAATGATTACATATGGACTGTTTAGGAATTTCATTTCCTGGATGAAAATTACTAAGTTTATGATTACACACTTGACAGTATTAAAATATCAACATCTGAGTGGAAGGAACTAATCCTTATTAAATAAAGATGATTGTCTGAAGTTCAGGTTATTACATTGTAGGTTGCATTTTGATAATATTTTGTCATATGCCTAAGTAGATGCTCTACTTAAAAGAGTGCAGTTTACTCTTCAGGGAATTAACAGCAAAGAGAAGTACTTAGTCCCTAGTAATTGTAGAGTTTACAAAAAGTGAATTAAATGGTTGTTGTTAACTGCATTATCTATAGAAGAGCAATGTGAAGCACATAAATAAATGGAATGAATGATGAGTGTCAATGAGGAGGAAATTCGTGCTTATGTTAAAAAAATTCTTCTATAATCTTTAAAAACTTTATGCAAGTAAACATGGACATTTTTATCTCTTCTTCCTTAAAATCATGCAAAATATGCAACTGAGACACAGGCCAAGACAAAGGTTAATAACATGAATTGCCAAACTCATTCTTGCTGTGAATTGTCAACAGGCAGAAAGAACACATCTCTATGCTGATTGTAAATTCCCGGCATGCTTTTCATAGTTCAATATTCTAATTCCATGATAAATAGATAAAACCTTTGATGAAAAAAATCATTTCCTAAATCTGTCACCTGCATGAAATGAGGCATCTAGACCCTAGATATTTCTTACTGATGATTTTTTTTTCCTGTGCCATTATTTTTTTATATGTTAAATAGTCCCACCATTTGGATGAGAGGTTTTTCTACCCTGAAAGAATGCAGCATGGCTGGATTCAAGAAGAAAGACGACAAGAAGTTTGTTCTTGTTTGGTGAAGAGAAAGAAAGAGGGTAGTGACCAGAGGAGATGGGTGTCTGTCGGCAGATGGGACTAGGATGCAGTTCACACAGAGGGTGAGGGTCTGGGGCCTTTAAAGCTGCACACAGTAGTGCTCTTGAGGCCACTGTCATGTACACTAGTAACCACGTAGGTTTACTTGAAGAGCACTGCCTTTCTT
This sequence comes from Neotragus pygmaeus, assembly GCA_006410875.1. Lineage (NCBI taxonomy): Eukaryota > Metazoa > Chordata > Mammalia > Artiodactyla > Bovidae > Neotragus > Neotragus pygmaeus. The sequence continues at coordinate 173,392 of SJYV01005023.1, read as the reverse complement.
CGTCTTGCATTTGGCAATCAAGCCCTTTTTAGTTGGTTTATCCATAATGGATTAATATGCATTGTCATAGCCTGAAATGTTGATGTACTCATTTCTGCCCAGGAAGCCAAGAGTATTTCATGTGATTCTTATTTTTGTGACTTTCAATAGGATAAGAATTCAAATTTACTCATTTTACATCATCTCTCTGTGCTATCCCTATGTGCTTAAATATGTACATTTTTTTGAATCCAGGTGTCTTATATCTCAGTAATTACCAGAACTCACCTGATTTAATGATGCCAATCTGTTATTTTTAAGAATTTGATTTCAAAAAACCTCCTTTCCCTGTGAATATCATGTCTGTGGCTTTCTGAATTTAAGAATAGTTTCAGAAATTTTACAATTTTATGAGAGATCATTTAAACAGGTTTACTGAGATTTTTTCTTATTCTGTAATAAAGCTTAATAACAGATTATCATTTTGCAGATTAATATTTGGGGCAAATTCTAAAATGCATTTCTAGCGATGATTTCTACACTTCCTCATGAGTACAAAGCAATCTGTTTGTTTTTCTGGAACTAGAAGTGGATAGTACAGTGATAACACTCCTTATTCAAAACACCATTATGGTTCCATATTAAAAACATTTTTGCTTAAATAATTAACATTTTTTGCTTATCCATAAAGAAGCCACATGAGAAAGGGGAAAAAAAAGTTGTCCCAGATGGTTCTTTTTTCATTAATATTACTAACCCAGACATCAAACACAAACAATAAGGTGTTGACATGTATAATATGAGCCAGAATATCAAAGCCTTGAGTGTTTAAAGGACTTCGCAGTTTTAAGAGGACAGCTGGGTATGCACGGGAAGTCAGCGTGGCTGCGCCTCTCACTTCTCTTACATTCCCCTTTTCTCTACAGTCATTCTGTGAACAGCTTCCTTCTCGTGGAAATGGAGGAGGATTACTGTTCAACCATTACCAAACTTGGGAAAGACACAGACATGTTTATCTGTTGTAAAGGGAAAAACCAAACCCAACCTAGAAACAGTTGTTTTTATTTGCCTGGTATATACTTTTTTTTTTTTCTCTAGTAAAATAACTCATATTTGGCGGGAGAACCACCACTTTTCCAATCTTATCCAAGTGAGAGTAGTAACTTCAGGGCTAAGCCTACGATCCAGGTTGGCTGATCAGAGATTCAAACTTCTCAGCCATTGTGTTCAGGAAGGGCACATGCTCCAAATTGGGTCAATGAAATAAATCTGGGGACTTTTATAGAATAGTGGGGAAAAGAAAAAAGTTATCTTGACCAGGAACTGCTGGAATTACTATATGGTGATAATATCCAAAAGGAAACTTGACCTGAGATATGGCAGAGGGAGATGGGGCAATGGAGAGTGGGGTAATGAGAAGGGAAAGGGGATAAAGACCTGGTTTGGGGTATTTTAATCATATGAACCAAGAATTCACTCATCGCTTAAATGAATATGTGTTTCTCTGTCACTTGCACCTGAATGAGTTCTAACACAAAATCTATCCAGCTACAATCATGTTCAAATGGGGCAGTTTGTAGCAAGTTATCACCTCACATAAATCAGAATGGCCATCATCAAAAAGTGGAGGAAAGGCAATCCTTATACTGTTGGTGGGAATGCAAATTGGTGAAGCCACTATGGAGAACAGTATGGAGACCCCTTAAACAACTAAAATTAGAGTTACCATAGTACTCTTGCCTGGAAAATCCCATGGACGGAGGAGCCTGGTGGGCTGCAGTCCATGGGGTCGCTAAGNTTACTACAAGTTCAATTTTCTTAACAGATATAGGCCCATTCACGTAACCTATATCTTCTTGAGTAAGCTTGGTAGTTCAGGTCTTTCAAGAAATCTTTTCATTTCATCTAGGTTGTCAAATTTATTAGCATAAAGTTGTTCATAACATTCTCTACTTGCCCAAGAGATTGTCATACTGAGTGAAGTCAGATAGAGAACGACATATATCTATGATAACTTTTATATGTGTGTGCTAAGTTGCTTCCAGAGAAGGCAATGGCACCCTCTTCCAGTACTCTTGCCTGGAAAATCCCATGGACGGAGGAGCCTGGTGGGCTGCAGTCCATGGGGTCGCTAAGAGTCAGACATGACTGAGCGACTTCACTTTCACTTTTCACTTTCATGCATTGGAGAAGGAAATGGCAACCCACTCCAGTGTTCTTGCCTGGAGAATCCCATGGACAGAGGATCCTGGTGGGCTGCCATCTATGGGGTCACACAGAGTCAGACACGACTGACTGAAGCTAAGTTGCTTCAGTTAAGTCTGACTCTGTGTGACCCCATGGACTGTAGCCTGCCAGGCTCTTCTGTCCGTGGGATTCTGCAGGTAGGAATATTGGAATGGGTTGCTATTTCCTCCTCCAGGTGACCTTCCTGAACTAGGGATAGAACTTGAGTCTCTGATGTCTCCTGCATTGGCAAGAGGGTTCTTTACCACTAGCGCCATCTGGGAAACCCATATATAAAATAGATAACCAATAAGAATCTGCTGAAAAGCACAGGGAACCCTACTCAATACGATGTAATTACCTATATAGGGCTTCCCTGGTGACTCAGATGGTGAAGGATCTGCCTGCAGTGCAGGAGACCTGGGTTTGATCCCTGGGTTGGGAAGATCCCCTGGAGGAGGGCATGGCAACCCACTCCAGTATTCTTGCCTAGAGAAAACCCATGGACAAAGGAGCCTGGTGGGCTATAGTCCATGGGGTTGCAAAGAATCAGACACAACAGAGCAACTAAGCACAAAGCACCTATATGGAAAAAAAATCTAAAAAAGAGTAGATATACGTATGTATTTAACTGAATCATTTTGCTATACACCTGAAACTAATACAACATTATAAATCAACTATACTTCAATGAAAATTTAAAAAACAAGACAAAACATTCTCCTCTTACTCTTTTAATGTATATAGGATCTGTAATGCCACCTTTCTCATTTCTGATATTGATAACTTGTGTCTTGTCTCTCTTTTTCCTGAGTAGAGGTTTATCAAATCTGGGTAGAGGTTTATCAATTTTATCTTTTTTTTCTTTAAAGAAATAATTATTGGTTTCATTGATTTACTTTTGTTTTTTGTTTTGTTTTCTATTTCACTGATTTTAGCTTTGATCTTTTATTAACTTCTTGTACTTACATTACTCTTCTTTTTCTAGTATCTTGGGGTGGAGGTTTAAGTCATTGATTGAGGCTGCCTTTTCTAATATAAGCATTTAGCGCTATAAATTTATCACTGAGAACTGCTTTGGCAGCAGCCCATGAATTCTAATATTTTGAGTTTTCATTCTTATTTAACACAAAATATTTTATAATTTCTCTTTTGATTTCTTTTTTTATCCATAGGTTATTTAAAAGTGTGTTATGTTATTTAGTTTCAAAATATTTGAGAATGTTACAAATATTTCTGTTATTGATTTTTAATTTAATTCCATTGCCATTATAGAATCTAATTTGTATGACTTATATACTTTTAAATTTTTTGACGACTGCATAATGAATGGCCTAAAATATGGTCTATCTTGGTAAATGTTCCTTGTGTACTTGAAAGAAAGATGTTTTGATGCTCCTATTGAGTGGATTGTTCTATAAACATAAATCAAGTTGCTTGATAGTATTGTTCAAGTCTTCTATATCCTTGTTAATTTTCCATCTACTTGTTCTATTAATTACTGAGAGAGAAATAGTTTTAAAATCTCCAGTTATAATTGTGTATTTGTCTATTTCTCTTTAGAGCTCTATCAGTTTTTACTTCATGTATCTTAAAGCTGTTTTATCAGGTTAATACACGTTTAGAGTTGTTGTGTCCTCTTGTTGAATTAACCCTGTTTTCATTGTGAAATGACTTTCTCTATCCCTGGTAATATTCTTTGCTCTAAAACCGAGTTTGCTATTAATACAGCCACTAAAGCTTTCTTTGGGCTTCCCAGGTGACTCAGTGGTAAAGAACCTGACTGCCGAGTAGGAAACACAGGTTTGATCCCTGGAGAAGGAAATGGCAACCCACTCCAGTAATCTTGCCTGGGGAATCCCATGGACAGAGGAGCCTGGCGGGCTGCAGTACATGAGGTCACAAAAATTCGGACACAACTGAGCAAGCACGTGAGTTTTCTTTTGATCACTGTTAGTATGATTAGTTTTCACTGTCCTTTTACTTTTAACCTATCTGTGTCATAATATAAAGCTGCCTTTAAATTGGATTTTTAGACCCTTACATTTAAGGTAATTATCGTCATTCTTTAGCTGATAGCTACTATCATGCTCTTAATATTTGTTTTCTATTATTTGTCCCACTTGTTCATTGTTTCCATCATTCTTCTTTTTCTGCCTTCTTTATATTGTTTTTAAATTTTATATCTTCTGTTGACTTAGTAGCTGTGACTTTGTTTTGTTGCATTAATAGTTGCTTTATGGTTTATACTATGCTTCTTCCATTTATCATAGTTTACCTTCATGTGATACTATAATACTTCACACAGAATATAAGAATCTTACAATAGCACAGTTTCAACAATTCAACTTGATTAATTAATTGATTGATTAATTATTCTCCTCATTATGAGTCTTATTTTTCTACTTCTTTACATGCCTTGCAGTCTTTGACTTGATGCCAGTCATGTGAATTTCACCTTGTTCAGTTCTGTATATTTTTGTATTCGTATAATAATTCTTGAGTTTTGTTCAGAGATTTTTGTTGTTCAGCCACTCAGTCGTGTCTGACTCTGCAATCACATGGACTATAGTACGCCAGGCTTCCCTGTCCTTTACTATCTCCTGGGGTTTTCTTAAACTCACATCCATTGGGTCAGTGATGCTATCTAACCATCTCATCTTCTGATGCCTGATTCAGTTCAGTTCAGTCCCTCAGACGTGTCTGACTCTGTGACTCTGCATGCCAGGCCTCCCTGTCCATCACTGACTCCCGGAGTCTACCCAAACCCATGTCCATTGTGTCGGTGACGCCATCCAACCATCTCATCCTCTGTCCCTTTCTTCCCCTGCCCTCAATCTTTCCCAGCATCAGGGTCTTTTCAAATGAGTCAGCTCTCCACATCAGGTGGCCAAANCTGAGCGACTTCACTTTCACTTTTCACTTTCATGCATTGGAGAAGGAAATGGAAACCCACTCCAGTGTTCTTGCCTGGAGAAGCCCAGGGACGGGGGAGTCTGGTGGGCTGCCGTCTATGGGGTTGCACAGAGTCGGACACGACTGAAGTGACTTAGCAGCAGCAGCAAGATCCAGCAATCCCATCCTGGGCATGTATCTGGAGAAAACCATAATTCGAAAAGATATGTGCATCCCAGTGTGCACAGCAGCACCATTCACAACGGCCAAGACAGAAGCAATCTAAAAGTCCATCGACAGAGGAATGGATAAAGAAGATGTGGTATACTCATACAATGGAACATTACTCAGTCATAGAAAAGAATGAAATAATGCCATTTGCAGCAACATGGATGGACCCAGAGATTGTCATACTAAGTCAAGTAAGCAAAGACAAGCATCATACGATATTGCTTATATGTGAAATCTTTAAAAAGTGATACAAAGGAAGTTATATACAAAACTGACATAGATCCACAGATACAGAAAACAAACTTACGCTTACCAAAGAGGGAAGGAGAGGAGGGATAAATTAAGAGTTTGGGATGAACATATACACTCTACTATACATACAAAAGATAAACAACAAGGACCTACTGTATAGCACAGGAAACTCTGCTCAAGATTCTGTAATAACCTAAATGGGAACAGAATTTGGAAAAGAATAGATATATATGTGTGTGTAACTGAATCACTTTGCTGTATATACCTGGAACTAACACAACATTACAAATCAACAGAATGTCAATTTTAAAAAAATGGAGCAATTTATCAGATGTGAGGAGCTTCTATGTGCCAAACACTGTGCTGGTCCCCGGGGACATTCAAAAATCAATAAGGTAGGGCTTCGCTGTACAAGGATGCTGCTTCAGAACACTTGAACTTTTTCCCACCCTCCCAGTGACTGTTGTGAAATCTCTTTTTCCAAGCAAGATGTCTTTTTATAAAGATTTTTGCAAGTAAGGGGGAAAAGCTAGGGGAGAGACTCCTGATTGTGTGTGTTACTGTAAGGTAAACATATTTCTTAACTCCTAGAGAAATAGCTAGTGCTTAAAAACATTCTTTTTTTGGACTTGAAGAAGGGCCATTATTATCTAAATGATAGCCTTAGGCAGCAATCCTTGAAGAGGATCGAAGATAGTTAATAGAACTACCCAGTTGAAGTTGTAGTTAGATATTCATTCTAATGAGATATCAGATGATCAGTAAAATACAAAATTACACTGCTAGGTACTCAACTACACATATTATATATATATATATATATATATATATGATTTTTTTGTGGAGAGACAAATATTTTAGATTGCTTGTAGCTTATACATGAACAGTTTTATCTGCTTAAGATTTCTCTTTACTATTTCGGTAAGATCCCTATGTCTACCAAATACACATATACCTCATATCAGTGGAAAAGGATGATCTTCATCATACTCTAAGATAAATTTTACATTTTAAAGACTCATGACTGAAACATTTTAAAAGAGCTGGTAATTGGAAGAAATAGAGCAGCAGAGATGGCCAGTCATGAACAGTCCTCAATGGGCTCAAAGAATTCACGTACACAGAAGTATTCATAATTCAGTGAGGTGAGGAAATAACATCATTTAGAGACTAATAGTGAGTGGATCTTCTCACCGCTCCAAGTCAGAGGTTGTCAAGACCTGCGTCCAGCTGTAAGATGACACCTGAACTCTGGACATCCCCTCCCGCCCCCGGTACGAAGGTGGGCGGCCAGGGCGGCCCACTGGGTGCACTCACCATCTCTCTCTCTGCAGAGCTCCCTGGGGAGCAGCGAGCCATGCTTCTTCCTCCATATTCAGCCTCAGGTGTCCCACCACAAACACAACCCGGATGTCAAGGCCTTTGGGATCAGTTCTGCCCAAACACACCCTCAACCCATTTCCACCCAGGACACACCCACAGTGCTGGGGTTACTGGTGCAAAGAGGTTCTCAGACAGGCTGTGCCCTGAATTCAGCATTAGTGCTCTGCTCAGCTGGCTGAAGCCTCGGCAGGGAACCAAGGTCACAACTGCAAACTCTCCAGGCTTACGGCAGATTGTATCTCAGAACTTCATGGCCCTTGCTGGCCATCTGGCCTCTACTAGGGCTTTTGAGTCCCATCAGGCCACTTTGACAACTCTGATCCTGAGAGTGGAGGAGTCAGTTGGATGGCAACAGGCTACGAGGCCCCCATCTACCTACAGAGCCAGAGCCTGGGGCCCAACCCCACAAACACCCAGCTATCTCTGCCCTCAGCACCTGGATGCTATTTCCTTCACATGTTTATCACACAAGGGACTATCTGGGAATTTTTTCTCCCCCAAAATGAAGCCAGTTCCAAAGGTAGGCTGACATTTTCATCATTAGAAACAGAAAATTACCAATGATTTTTAAGTAAACTGTTCCACTTTAAAAGCAAACAGGACTTCCCTAGTGGCACAGTGGATGGGAGTCTGCCTGCCAATGCAGCGGTCATGGGTTTGATCCCTCCTGGTCAGGAAAGATTTCACATACCACACAGCAACTAAGCGTGTGCAGCACAACCACAAAGCCCACATTCTAGAACCTGTGAGCCACAACTACGGGGCCCCCGTGCCCTAGGGCCTGTCTTATGCAGCGAGAGAAGCCACTGAAATGAGAAGCCCACGCTTCGCAATGAACAGTAGCCCCAACTCGCCACAACTAGAGAGAAGCCAAGGGCAGCAATGAAGATCCAGAGAAACCAAAAATAAATACTTAAAAAAATCAAATTGTATACCGTATGCATTATAGATTTAAAAAGGAATCAGGCAGAATCAAATACCTTTAACATTGAAACTATGATGAACATAGGTTTTGAATAATTAAGAAGCACTCTCAACACTTCCTGAGATCATTCTAGAAGCACAGGAATCCCAATTAGCAGAGCATCTCAATGAATAGAAGCCTGACTACAAGATCATTTGTTCTACTTACCATGTATTCACATGCAATTGAAGGATTTAAGAATTTTATAAAGTCTTCATCACCTTAGCCTTGCTGCTGCTGCTAAGTCGCTTCAGTCATGTCTGACTCTGTGCGACCTCATAGGCGGCAGCCTGCCAGGCTCCCCTGTCCCTGGGCTTCTCCAGGCAAGAACACTGGAGTGGGTTGCCATTTCCTTCTCCAACGTTAGCCCTGCTACTGCTAAGTCACTTCAGTCGTGTCCGACTCTGTGCGACCCCATAGATGGCAGCCCACCAGGCTCCCCCGTCCCTGGGATTCTCCAGGCAAGAACACTGGAGTGGGTTGCCATGTCCTTCTCCAATGCGTGAAAGTGAAGTCGCTCAGTCATGTCCGACTCTTAGTGACAAGTTGAAAAGAACACCATTGTCATGACCACCACAGCATAAATCTGACACTCCCCACCACTATGAACGTTTTCCCAGATAATGTCTGAACTCCCTGTCTCCATCACTGTGGGTTCTAGGAGGGCAATAACGTAAAAAAGAACAACTTGGGGAATACATGAGCGTGGAACTGAAATTTATGAGCTAAGTTCAGGAAGAGTGCTTTTGCTAGAGCTGTGGTTTCTAGTGGGCTTTGTTTAGGCAACAAGTGAGCATCACATGGACACGCTGTGATCTCAGACATCTCTGTGGCTATGTGCTAGGTTTCTTGCTGATCATCTTCTGACATGGCACCTTCTTTTTTAGTGATAGATACATATATTACGGGCTTCCCTGATAGCTCAGTTGATAAAGAATCTGCCTGTATATATTAGCATCACCTACTAGGGTTTTTTCATTTTTTTTATCAACTTAGGGTCTGTTTGGTTTTTTTTTTTTTAAGATGATCTTGAATATGTTTCTATTTATATAGGAGGATCTCTAATAACGAGTTAAGACATAACAGATTTTGGAATCAGACTAACGGACTCCAAACTCTGCTCTGCCGCTTACTTGCTCTATGACCTTGGGTAAGTTAAATAACCTCTCCATCTGTTTGTGTCTTCTTTGATTTCTTTCATCAGCATCTTGGAGTTTTCAGAGTACAGGTTTCTTGTCTACTTAGTAGGTTTATTTCTCGGTATTTTATTCTTTTTGATGCAATCGTAAATTGCATTCCTTCTTGAACTTTCTCCTTCTGATATTTCACTGTTAGTGTATAAAAAATGCAACAGTTTTCTATGTATTAGTTTTGTAGCCTGCAATGTTATCAGACTCATTGATGAGCTCTAGTATGTTTCTGGTAAATAACCTCTCATGCCTTAATTTTCTCATCAGTAAAATGAAGTCAATAATAAAATGTCCTTCATAAGCTTGCTTTGAGGATTAAATGCATAAGTACAGGTGCTGGCAAACTTCTTCTGTGAAGAGTCAATTGATAAAGAGGTTAGATTTCACAGAGCATATAGTCTCTTTGTAACTACCCAAATATGCCATTGAAGAGTAAATGCAGCTAGAGGCATTATGTGCATGATTTGGTGTGGCTGTGTTCCAATAAAACTTTATCTGTAACAATAGGCAGTGAGCTGAATCTGGCTTGCAGGACATAGTTTTCCAGATGCTGGGATACTGGTGCACCAATACTTTGTCCCCTTGTAAGAACTTAATGAATATTAGATTGTTATCATTATGATCATCATATATACTGTCACTGAATCCACAAATGGGTATAAACCTATTCTATGCTAATTTTACAGTGTAGCTGTCAGAGTGTTGCATGGGCTTCACTGTCTAATCTAAGCATTTCCTAAATCTTCCACTAGAGTCCTCCTACTGGAGGATGACGGTGAACTCCTCTTCCCTGGTTCTGGGAGTGGCAATAGCGCTAAAAGCAAAACATGTCTAACAAGTGTCATATTTAATCTTAAAAATTCACATGACTTGTATTTTACTTCATAGTATATTTATGTTTCTTTCAATACAAAAAATGGTGATTTAAATCATTCACCACTTGGTAAAACTGAACACGCTTGCCAATCCTCTGCTGGTTTTTCATGACACGTATACCAATTTCAAATCAGGAAAGGAGTACATCAAGGCTGTATATTGTCACCTTGCTTATTTAACTTATATGCAGAGTACATCATGAGAAATGCCAGGCTGGATGAAGCACAAGCTGGAATCAAGATTGCTGGGAGAAATATCAATAACCTCAGATATGCAGTTGATACCAACCTTATGGTAGAAGAACTAAAAAGCTTCTTGATGAAAATGAAAAACTTGGCTTAAAACTCAACATTCTGAAAACTTAGATCATGGCATCCGGTCCCATCACTTAATGGGAAACAGATGGAGAAACAATGGAAATAGTGACAGACTTTATATTTGGGGGCTCCAAAATCACTGCAGATGGTGACTGCAGCCATGAAATTAAAAGATACTTACTCCTTGGAAGGAAAGTTATGACCAACCTAGACAGCATATTGAAAGGTAGAGACATTACTTTGTCAACAAAGGCCCATCTAGTCAACGCTATGGTTTTTCCAGTAGTCATGTATGGATATGCAAGTTGGACTATAAAGAGAGCTGACGCTTTACCAAAGAACTGATGCTTTTGAACTGTGGTGTTGGAGAAGACTCTTGAGAGTCCCTTGGACTGCAAGGAGATCCAACCAGTCCATCTTAAAGGAAATCAGTCCTGAATATTCATTGGAAGGACTGACATTGAAGCTGAAACTCTAATACTTTGGCTACCTGATGAGAACTGACTCATTAGAAAAGACCCTGGTGCTAGGAAAGACTGAAGGTGGGAGGAGAAGGGGACGACAGAGGATGAGATGGCTGGATGGCGTCACCGACTCATTGGACTCCGGGAGTTGGTGTTGGACACGGAAGCCTGGCATACTGCAGTCCATGGGGTCACAAAGAGTTGGACACAACTGAGTGACTGAACAGGACTGATACCAGTTTCAGAAACATGGCCTATGACAACAGGCCTTTAATTTTGGCATAGATAATCTAGTTAGTGATGAAGACTCTTTGCTTTCTGTGTGGCTATTACATCTTTCTCAAACACAAAGAGAGGAAATGAAGTTAGGAAACATGGCCATTAAGGAGTCCACTGACAGATGGAGGGAACACCAGACCTTGCCTCCCATGTAGCAGGTGACAAAGTGCATTTCTCGGCCCCGGCAGCCCTGACCTCACAGCTCAGGAATGCTGATGACACCCAGGAATCTGACATGTGTCCATCAGGCCGTGACTGATAGAAACTGGCTCAAGTGGAAAAGGAAAATAACCAACAGAAAAATCTGTGCGTAAGAGAGATCATTGTTAAGTTGAGCCATATTAAATTTTCAAGATTTGGCCATGTTGAAGTATAAAGACTGTGGCTAGGACTTCCTACCCACAGCGTTCAGAGAAGAAAGAGAAATAAAAGGAATCCAAACTGGAAAAGAAGCAAAACAGTCACTGTTTGTAGATAACATGATACTAAACACAGAGAAGTCTTGGAGATGCTACCAGAAAACTATCAGAAAACTTACTAGCTCTACCACCAGAGCTCATCACTGAATTTGGAAAATTTGCAGGATGGAAAATTAATACTCAGAAATTTTTTAAACTTCTATCCATTAACAACAAAAGATCAGAATGAGAAATTCAGGAAACCATCCTATTTACCACTGCACTGAAAAACAAAAAAACAAAAACCTAGGAATGAACCTACTTAAGGAGGCAAAATACTAGTATCCCCAAACTGCAAGACACTGAAGAAAGAAACCGAAGACAACACAGACAGAAAGATATACTGCAATCTTGGATTGGAAGAATCAAAACTGTTAAAATGACTATACTACCCGAGGCAATCTACAGATTCAATGCAAGCCCTACCAAAGTACCAATCGTATTTTTCGCAGAACTAGAACAATTTTTTTTTTNAAGATCTCCTAGACTAGGAAATGACAACCCACTCCAGTGTTCTTGTCTGAAGAATCCCATGAACAGAGGAGGCTGACATCCTACTGTCCATGAGCTCGCGAAGAGTTGGACACGACTGAGTGAGCACACACATGTATTACATTACTGTAAAATTATTGTAAAATATGAGTAATATAATATTTACCATTTTCATAATTTTAAAGTGTATAATTCAATGGTATAAGTTATATCCATGATGTTATGCAAACATCACTGCTATTTCCAAAGCTTTTTCATTACTTCAGACTTTAATCATTAAGCAGTCTCATTCTTTCTTTCCCCTCAGACCCTGGTTATTTTTAACTTCTGGCTGTATAAATTTACTTATTCTAGGTGTCTCACCTAAAATGGAATTATAAATTGTCTTTTTGTGTCTGTCATTTCACTAAGCATGGTGCTTTGAAAGTTCATGTTGTGGCGTTTATAAGAACTTCTTTCCTATTTATAGCTGAATAATATGCCATTGTATGTTTATACCATATTTTGTTTATCCATTCCTGTGTGGAGGGACATTTGGTTTGTTCCTATCTTTTGACTATTTTTAATAGTGCTGCAGCGAACCTTGGCATTGAACTATCTGTTCCATGTCCCTGCATGCAGTTCTTCTGGGTATATATACACCCATGTGGAACTGCTAGGCCATATGGTAATTCTGTGTTTAGTGTTTTGAAGAACCACCACACTGTTTTCCATACCAGCGCCACCACTGTACTTTTCTACCATCAATGGATGAGTGTTTCCGTTTCTCCACACTGAGGGTGACCCTTGTTATTTCCCTAGTCCTTTTGTTATAATTATCTAAAATGTGTGAAGTGGTATTTCACTCTGGCCTTTACTTACATTTCCGTAATGATTAATGATGTTGGACATCTTTCAAGTGCTTATTCACCATTTGGAAATGTTCTTGGGAGAAATGTCTGTTCAAGTCTCTGCCCATTTTGAAACTAGGTTGTTTATTTTTTGTTGTTGCAGTTATTTGCCTTTTAAGAGATGATTTTCTAAATGTGTGCTTGTAAAGATTTACCATGGAAGAGATAATTTAGGCTCCTTAGATTTTGTATTGTAATCTGTTTTGGTGGCAGTAGAATGACCATTCATTAGAATCTTTTCTTCATATAAAGAGCGTGGTTGTGTGCCAGGCTCTGTGTTGGGTTGCTTGATACATACATATGTGTCCTGCTCTTAAGGTGTCAGTTTTATCCCCACTGCTAGCTGGAATCCACGTTTTTTGTTTTTTTTTTCCCCCTGCGCAGAAGCTATTTCTTTACCGAAAAGTCCTCTTCAGCTTGGAAGCATGTCCTTTGCCAAGTATAATTATATAGTATTTTGTGACCCTGTACAGAGTGTGAAATGTATATTCTTAGCACAAACTGACAGCATTCCTTAGCACTGTAAGATGCTGCTAAAGTATCTGAAAAGGTTTCTGTGAAACCAAAGGAGAGTTTTAATGCTTTGGATCCAGTGTTGATTCTGTCAATAATACATTTATTTTGTGTTTCCTTCTGGCTTGCTTTACTCCAATCCCCATTTCAGCACTTTGAAGCTACATGGAGGTAGTATTTTTCAATACACCTTGAATTAGTCCCCAAAACATGCAAGAGCATAGAGTGATATTGAAATAATATAACCAGAAGGAAAGATAAACTTGTTAATAGAACCATCCACAAGAAAGCTTGAGTCCACTGAAGTAAACACCTGTATGTTCTTTTTACTTTTAAAAATCTCATCCGCAGTTCTCTCCCATCAAATTTGCTGGCAGGGTTTTCCAGCTAGGAGTCAAATTTGGATCTTGTCTGAGCTTACTGCACCCTAGGCTCAGAATGAGTAATGGTGATTGGAGAAGTGATGTGCTTTTTTTCCCTCATCTGTGAACCCTACTGGGCTTTCCTAAAGCTAACTACCCGAGCAGGAAGTTAGTCCTGTTTTTCTTTACTGTTGTCATCTGGCCGTAGCAGGGCAGGAACACCGAGGACAGGAAAGTCTGGGTGATATTGAAAGTCCTCAAATTTTGATTCCATCTGTGGGTCTGACCCCATGCCCTGAGCTAGAGTAACAGCCAGGTGAGTTCAAGTGTGTTCTCAAGCAGGACATCGGATCATGGGCTGGTCCCACATACATAGGTGTGAGGATCATAGTCATGACATTAATTATTGGGCTGAGCTTTTTCTACAGGTCGAACCAGGTGCTGTGCTAAATGTCTGCATGCTCTCTCACTCAGTCATGTCTCACTCTTTGCGACCCCATGGACTGGAGCCCACCAGGCTCCTTTCTCTGTGAGGTTTCCCAGGCAAGAATACTGTAGTGGGTACCATTTCCTACTCCAGGGGCTCTTCCTGACCCAGAGGTCGAACCTGTGTCTCCTGCATCAGCCTGTGGATTCTCTGTCACTGAACCACCTAGGAAGCCCACTGTGCTAAATACTTGACATGAATTATTTAATTCTTGCATCAACTTCAAGAGGCAGAAATTTACTTCTGTGTTTTAAAGACACGGAGACTATCAGAGTGACTAGGTAACGTTCCCAAGACATGTGCCTCGCAGGTGATGGGGTTGGGATTCTGAACTGACTATGTCTTGACCCTGTACTGAGGAGTTTTCTTAAGAGTGAGTACTTTTCAGAAAGAGATAACAAACTCGTGGTAACCAGTGTGTGTGTGTCGTGGTTGGGGTACAATATAAGGGTGGGGGGAGTAGGGGGTACAAAATCTTGGGTGTAAGATAGGCTGCAAGAATGTATTATGCAGCATGGGAAATATAGCCAATATTTTGTAATGACTATAAATGGAATGTTGGAGGAGGAAATGGCAACCCTCTCCAGTATTCTTGCCTGGAGGATCCCCATGGACAGAGAAGCCTGGCGGGCTACAGTCTGTTAGGTCAAAGAGTTGGACAAGACTAAAGCGACTAAGCACACACATCAATGAAGTGTAACCTTTACAACTGTGTAAATATGTTTTAAAAACAGAAAACAAAGGGAGAGTGATTTGTCTATTGCCACATCAGTTCCCACTGGCCACTGATGGTGTTTCCTGTTGACGATGTTTTTCTGGTGTTGCAATTAATTGCCTCGGGCAAGAAAGAGAAAAAGAAGCCTTTCTTCAATTGTTACCTGGACCTGTTCCCTCTCCTGACGCCCTCCCCGACCCA
Source organism: Neotragus pygmaeus (assembly GCA_006410875.1). Classification (NCBI taxonomy): domain Eukaryota; kingdom Metazoa; phylum Chordata; class Mammalia; order Artiodactyla; family Bovidae; genus Neotragus; species Neotragus pygmaeus. The sequence continues at coordinate 158,218 of SJYV01005023.1, read as the reverse complement.
CCTGAGGCATTACCCTCTTGTCTGCTCTGGGCCTCTTGTTCTTCCTTCTTATCTCATATGTGGAATCTTTGATGCCCAAGAGGAGTATCTTTGATGATGCTTGTTTCGATGGGTAAGCATTCAAGTTCTAGACACCGGAAATGAAGCTGACTAAGTACACGCACTGCTTCTCTTTCTCGCTCCCGTTGCATTTTGTAACAGTACTTTTTGTTTATTTTGCACTGATCTGGGAAGATGAGAATTGCAGGATGGAGCTTGATTAGACTTGTTTGGAATTGAGACGCTGGTTGGGGGCAAATCTGTACATGGGGCAGCAAGAGGTTGGTTCCTGGTAGTGACTGAAAGAAAACCACCCCCTGCACAGCTCATGTTGCTCCCAGCTCTTTCTTCATAGCACAATTTTGTGTCAGACTCAAGATCAATTGAATTTATTTAGCTCTTTTTCCTATCTTTTCCCATAGAATTTATGCATTACAAAGGCAGAGGTATTTATCTATATAGTGTGTGTCTGCGTGTTGTACATTTACTGTTGTATCTATGGTACCTAGAATAGCACGTGACAAACAGTCAGCGCCCAATATTGCTGAAAACCAGGACTGGCCCACAGAGAGTCCAGCGAACCACAGAGAGCAGGGCTCCTGGTGGTGACGGAAGAGGGTGGAGCCTGGTTACATGGGATCACTTAAGGGTATGCTCCGGATTTAGGATTATATGCAAAGTGCAGTAGAAAACATTGCATTCAATGTGGAATGTGATGTTAATTACCACTCTTTATCCCCCAATAGGGAATTACTACAATTTCTCTCTGTAAATTATGTTAGGTTGCACTTAAAAAAAATAGTAGCCATATTATTCAAACACTAGCATTTATTCTCTAACACAGTGGGTTAGAACCCAAAGAGAAAGAGGGAGTTAGATAGGTTTTACTATGACTTTCTACCTGTGTGTTATAGAACTGCAGAGAAATCAACTTTTTGCGTGATATTTCTGCCTCTTTGTCAATGAATGGCCTTTTTTTTAAATGAAAAGGCTTGCCATTACAAGCTTTAAAAAAGCGTCCGTGAGTTTACTGTGTGAGTATATTTGAGATGATTATGCTGTTTCAGTTATTTATTTTTATACCTGCTCTTGGGTTAATCCCTATTAACAAGAAACACTAGTCAAATAGAGCAGTTATTTTGCACATGAATAAATGAACAATAATGTTGTAGGTTGGAGACCGTGTATCAGACATTTTACATATTTTTGGTATTTAATCTGCACAGAATAATCTTTGAGAAAGGGGGCATTATTTTCCCCTTAGTAAGATGAGAGTATGAATCACACAGATGATAAAGAATCTGCCTGCAGTACAGGTGACCTGAGTTCTACCCCTGGGTTGGGAAGATCCCCTGGAGAAGGAAATGGCAACCCACTCCAGTATCCTTGCCTAGAAAATCCCAAGGAGCTTGGTGGGCTGCAGTCCATGGGGTTGCAAAGAGTTGGGCACGACTAAGCGACTAACACTTGTATGAATCCCACGTAGATTAACAAACCTGCCATCTCTGAGGGCAAGTGCAAGGAAGAGTCTGGATGCAAGGCCAGGTGTCCCTAAAATCCATGAACATTGTAGCTACATCTTCCAGCCTCCCTGTAGTGTTAACTTTCTGGAACACCAGTGCTCATCAGGAGTGCAAGTGTTCTGAAACCCAGGTCTTCTGACGCCTGAGCCATTTCTGCTCTTTTCCACTCGAAGAGGATGCCTTAGTTATTGCTTCTAATTAATTCTCCAGGTGCTGAGCCAACTTTGTAAGCACCAGGGCAAAACAGGAGGGAGCACTCAAAAACAGAAAATGTTGTCCTGAACCCTCCCGTCCAGATGCACAGTGTGACCTTTCACCTTCTTATTCATAACAAATGATTTTTTAATCTGGGAAACAAGGGCCCTGGAGGGGATGTTGGCTAGGGTCCCTTTTATTGCCAGTCTTCAATGAAACACAAAGTTAATTGCATCTGATGCACAAAAATGTATTAGATCTGGGAAATGTCAGAGCAAATGGAAAGCCAGGTGAGGGTCTGAATTCGCAGTCATGTTCTTAGCACCACACTCTCCTGACTGTAGCCATCATGGGTCTTGATTTCCGCCTGGGAAGCTCTAGAAACCTGGAAGTGTGTATCATCCAGTGGCCAATTCACAGCCTTCAAATACATGTGGAATGAGTCCTCCTTGAATCTTTTCTGGGGAGGATTACTGCTTCCCATGAAATTTCCTCTCTGAGAAGTAAGTTGAAGCTTACTTATTGGACTCATTTTCCAACACGAAAGAAATAGAGAACTTAATTGCTGCCCACCTCTGTATCTTCCCAGATGATGTGATTGGACTTGGGAAATTGTGTCCTTAGGAATATATGTATCTTAAAAAATAAGCCATGGCTTGGAGATCGTGGTTTTTTGTTTTTTTCCAAGGCAGTTGGAGCCTTCTTTATCAGCTTTTTCATGCTAATTGTTCTTTCTTTGTCTCTAGTCTATCCTTTCAGGAGCTACATACATATTCAATTAACTCAACGTGAGCTTCTCAGTTGAAAACAAATGTACCTTGAAAAAATTTCCCTTTTATTAAATAGACTTTTGTCTACATATAACTTTCTTATGAGAGATTCTGATACATTATAGAAATGCTTTTTTGTCTCCATGGAGTCATCTAGATATTATAAAGTCATATTTGGGTGTGGTGGGAGAAAAGCATGTTTTTGAGAAGTGGTTGAGATTTCTCTTGTGAGCTAAGAGACAGGATTATTTCCTATTACCTCAAATGACAGCTTTGTGGTTCAAAAGTTTTCCATTTAGGCTTTTCTGGCCCTTTTTAGCAAGTAAACTTTGTTTTTGAGTACCATTGAGCTTAACAGTGGAGAAGGCAATGGCACCCCACTCAGTACTCTTGCCTGGAAAATCCCATGGATGGAGGAACCTGGTAGGCTGCAGTCCATGGGGTCATGAAGAGTCGGACACTACTGAGCGACTTCAGTTTCACTTTTCACTTTCATGCGTTGGAGAAGGAAATGGCAACCCACTCCAGAGTTCTTGCCTGGAGAATCCCAGGGATGGGGAGCCTGGTGGGCTGCTGTCTATGGGCTCGCACAGAGTCAGACATGGCTGAAGCGACTTAGCAAGCTTAACAGACTCTGAACACACACACACAAACACACACAGAATGAAGATTTGACTTCTGAGATTTGATATATTTTGGGGGGAGAGTTAGGATGTGCAGAGCGTGTGAGAGAAAAAAAGCAAATGAAACTTTGTTCATCAAGAGGGACTTATATTGCGGGAAGAGGACATGACTCAGGACACAACAAAATCTGAATTAAGCTTTAACTTATCATAATCGCTGCTATCAGAAAAAGTGCCAAACCTTCCTATTTTTCTAATTCCCTGCATTGGTATAAGGTGAATTATTCCTATTAATTTTTAAAATTAAATTACATTAGGAGAGGCTTCTTGAAAATAGAAATACCATCTTATTATCTCTTGTATACAACGGCCGATTTTTGGTAGATGGCTTGCTTAATTGGCATTCTTAATCACACTTTTAATCAGCCTGATTTTCTACTGGGCATACTTGTGATCACTACAATGATTAATCATTTTCAGGAAAAAACTGGGGATTCACCGAAATCTTTTGTCAGATGATCTTTCATATGGAGGTAATACAGCTCCCCTTCTCTATGAAACTTTTTTATATAATAAACAACTTGGGTTTGAATTGATCAGATTGGTGAGATTCAATAAGTTTAACTATTCATTTGTTAATTTTTTAGCAGCAGTAATATTTCTGGCAGTCTTGGTTTCTTTACAAAATTCAGTTGCATAGAAGGTATAAAGCCCATTCTGGTTAATCACCTAATTTATTGAATAATTAAATGAGAGCATAGCAAGACAAAGAAGAAGCATGGGAAGATGAAGCATCTTTAATGAAAAATGAAAATGAATGAATACTGAAAGAAACCAGTGTTTCTGCATGATTTTCAGTGTGGCTATGAAGCAAATAGGCAGAAAAGGAAAGCTAACTAGAGATGCACATCAGTCTTTAACTGTGTCCTGGCTCGTTCATTCCTTTGACCTGTTCTTGTCTTGAGCTCTATCTGAACATGTTCCAAGTGCCCTTTTCCTCCCAAACCTAGTGCGTGTCTCTGTCTCCTGGCACAGACCATTTTAGTTGGGGAAGCTGAGCTATTGAGGGAAGTTGAGCTATTGAGATCAAATTGCCAACATCGCTGAATCATGGAAAAAGCAAGAGAGTTCCAGAAAAACATTTATTTCTGCTTTATTGACTATGCCAAANTTCCGTCTTGACACAGGGAGGGCGGTGGTGGACTCCGCGCTGGGCTTGCCTCTGCTCGTGGTGCTCACCATTCAGGCTCTATGTTGCTCTGCCGGGGAACCGTCTGAGACCAGCCCTAGGCGTCATGCACGTCCCTGGTTTAAGCCACTCAGGCTCAGAGCTCAGGAAGCCCTCAGAGGATCAGATTTGGTTGGTCCTGCATTCTGTGCCTTTCCCAGGTCCGAGTAGCTCAGGATCTTGGCGAGCGCAATCGCTGCGACTTATGGCCTTTCTGTGCTGCTCAGTTTTCTGGATGTACTGCTGGGGTTCCTTCTGAGGTGAATAATGACTGTCCAGAACCCCCAGAAGTCTTAGCNGCCTTTCCCAGGTCCGAGTAGCTCAGGATCTTGGCGAGCGCAATCGCTGCGACTTATGGCCTTTCTGTGCTGCTCAGTTTTCTGGATGTACTGCTGGGGTTCCTTCTGAGGTGAATAATGACTGTCCAGAACCCCCAGAAGTCTTAGCTAGCAAAGAAACCTGCTTGCAATTTGGTAGGTAATGTTTCTCTTGGGCTGCGATTGCCCCCTTCCAGCCCTTAAGGCTCTGGCTGCCTGTCACTGGAGGGGGATGGTCTGCAACCGGCTATTTCTGATCCATCCTTTGTTCTGTGCGTGGTGTTGGTGGTGTCTTATGTTCGAGCGTTTCGCGTGGTAGGTATCCCACAGTCTGGTGTGCTAGCCCAAGTTAGTTCACTCTGGCCACGCGCGGGGCGTTCTGCCCCAATTCTCAAAAAAGCACTGCAGCCCTCGCCTCCCGCAGCCCAATTCTTAGAAAGCACTGCTGCCTGCGCCTCCTGCTCCTCCCTGCCCAACCCCCACTTGCTGGTGGTGGATGCAGACGTCCACCCCGCTCTTCCGCTGGGGGAGTCCCTGCTGGGCTCGCAATCTACTGGTTTTAATTATTTATTTATTTTTCTTTCCTGTTATGATGCCCTCCGTGCTTCCAAGGCTCGTCACAGACTCGGCTGTGAGAATGCTTCCTGGTGTTTGGAAACCTCTCTTTTTAAGAGTCACTTCCCGGGACGGGATTCCCTTCCCAGGACAGAGCTCCCTCCCTACCTCCTCCATCTCCTTTTTCGTCTTTTATATTTTTTCCTACCTGTTTTTGAAGCCAATGATCTGCTTTGCTGGTTGCCTGATGTCCTCTGCCAGCATTCAGAAGTTGTTTTGTGGAATTTACTCAGCATTGAAATGTTCTTTTGATGTATTCATGGGGGGAGAAAGTGGTCTCCCCATCCTATTCCTCCACCATCTTAGGACCACCCTCGAAAAAATTAGATAGTGATTTTCATTTCCTTCAGGTATACACCTAGAAGTGGAACTGCTGAATCATATGGTAGTTCTATTTTTAATTTTTCTGAGCAAACTCCATATTGTTTTTCATAATGGCTGCACCAATTTGCATTCCCAACAACAATGCACCAAGATTTCCTTTTCTCCACATCCTCACCAGCATTGGTTATTTCTTGTCTTTTTGATTACAGCCATTCTATCAGGTGTAAGTTGATAACTCATGGTTTTGAGTTGTATTTCCATAATGATGAGTAATGTTGAGAAACTTTTCATATGCTTGTTGACCATTTTTTTTATGTCTTTCGAAAAAAATATATTCAAGCCTCTGTCCATTTTTAAATTGTTTTTATTTTTATATTTTTGCTATTGAGTTTTATGAGTTCCTTATATACTTCTGATTTTATCAGATACACGGTTTTCAAATATTTTCTTCTAATCTGTATATTGCCTTTCATATTGACTATTTCTTTTGCTGGGCAGAAATATATAGTTTAAAAGTCTCACTTATTTTTTTCCTTTGTTGCTTCTGCTTATGATGCCATATTTAAAAATTCATTGCCATGACTGATGTCTAGGAGATTTTCGCCTATGTTTTCTTCTGGGGGGGTTGGTTTAGGTCTTATAATTAAGTACTTAATCCACTTTGAGTTAATTTTTGTGAGTGATTAAAGATAGGGGTTCAGTTTCGATCTTTACATGTGGATATCCTGTTTCCCAAACATGATCTGGTTTTTGGCCATGACACACAGCATTTCACATGCTACAAGGTCATGCTCAAAATCCTCCAAGCTAAGCTTCAAAATTGTGTGGACTGAGAACTTCCAGATGTACAAGCTGGATTTAGAAAAGGCAGAGGAAAGAGATTAAATTGCCAACATCCACTGGATCAAAAAGCAAGACAATTCCAGAAGAACATCTACTTCTCCTTCATTTGCTCCACTAAAACCTTTGACTGTGTGGATTACAACAATCTGTGGAAGATTCTTAAGGAGATGGGAATAACAGATCACTATACCTGCCTCCTGAGAAACCTGTATAAAGGTTAGGAAGCAACAGTTAGAATTGGACGTGGAACAATGGACTGGTTCAAAATTGGGAAAGGAGTACTTTAGGCTATATACTGGCACCCTGATTGCTTAACTTCTATGCACAGTACATCAGGTGAAATGCTGGGCTGAATGAAGTACAAGACGGAATCAAGATTGCTGGGAGAAATATCAGTAACATCAGATATGCAGATGACAACACCTAATGGAAGAAAGTGAAGAGGAATTAAAGAGGCACTTGATAAAGGTGAAAGAGGAGAGTGAAGAAGCCGGCTTAAAGCTCAACATTAAAAAAACTAAGATCATGGCATCTGGTCCCATCTCTTCATGGCACATAGATGAGGAAACAATGGAAACAGTGAACAATTTTATTTTCTTGGGCTCCAAAATGACTGCTGATGGTGATGTCAGCCATAAACTAAAAGAGGCTTGCTCCTTGGAAGAAAAGCTATTGCAAACCTAGACAGCATATTAAAAAGCAGAGACATTACTTTGCCAACAAATGTTCATACAGTCAAAGCTCTGGTTTTTCTGTAGTCATGCATGGGTATGAGACTTACACCATAAAGAAGGCTGAATGCTGAAGAACTGATGCTTTCCAACTGTGGTGCTGGAGAACTCCTGTGAGCCCCTTGGACTGCAAGAAGATCAAATCAGTTGATCCTAAAGGAAATCAACTCTGAATATTCATTAGAAGGATTGATGCTGAAGCTGAAGCTCCAATACTTTGGCCACCTGATGCAAAGAGTTGACTCACTGGAAAATACCCTGATGCTGGAAAAGATAGAAGGCAGGAGGGGAAGGTGATGGCAGAGGATGAAATGATCGGATGGCACCACTGACTCAATGGATATGAGTTTTAGCAGTCTCTGGGAGATGGTGAAGAACAGGGAAGCCTGGCATGCTGCAGTCCATGGGGTTGTAAAGAGTTGGACATGACTGAGTGACTGAAAAACAACTCAGCATGTGGAATCTTAGTTCTCTAACCAACAATCGAACCCACACCCCATGCAGTGGAAGCGTGGGTTCCTAGCCACTGGACCATCAAGTGGTCCAAACACCGTTTCCTCAAATACCATTTTTGAAGAGATTACCTCTCCCCACTGGGTATTCTTGGCTCTCTTGTCAAACATTAGGTGACTATGTATGGCTGCATCTATTTCTGGGCTCTCTATTAAGTTTCATTAGTCTATCAATCAGTTTTTATGTCAGTATCATACTGTGTTGATTACTACAGTAATAAAAATCTACAGCTTTGTAAAATTGTTTGAAATCAGGAAGTGTGAAGCATCAAATTTGTTCTTTCTCAAGATTGCTCTATTTGAGATAGTTTGTTGTTACGAATTTTAGGATTTTTTTCAATTTCTGTAGAAAACGTCAATGGAGTTTTGATAGAGACTGCCTTAAATCAGTAGATCATTTGGATAGTATGAATATTTTAACAATATTAACTCATGATCTATGAACACAGTGTATTATTCCATTTATGTGTGCCTTCAATTATTTTCATCAATGTTTAATAATTTTGGTGTATATATATTTCACTTTCTTGGTTAAATTTATTCCTAAGTATTTTATTCTTTTCAAGCTACTATAAATGGGATCCTTTTATCTCTTTTTCAAATAGTTCATTATTAGTGTACAGAAATGCAGCAAATTTTTGCATGTTGATTTTATATCCTGAAACTTTATCAAATTCATTTATTGGGTCTCAAAGTTTTTCAATGGAGTCTAGGATTTTCTTTATACAAGATCATTTTATCAGCAAATATATAATTTTACTTCATTTTTTATTTAGATGGGAATTTTCTTTTTCTTCTTTTCATTTCCTTTTCTTGCTTTATTACTCTGGTTAGGACTTCCAGTACTACACTGAATAGGAGTAGTGAGAATCGGAATCACTTTCTTGTTCCTGCCCACACAGGGAAAGCTTTCAGTTTTTCACCACTGAGTATGATGTTACTGTGGGCTTTTCATGTATACGTGTGTGCATGCTAAGTCACTTCAGTTGTATCCAATTTTTTGTGCCACCTGGGAACCCACATGGGCTTGTCATATATGTTTTTAATTAACTTATTTTTCTATTGAAGGATAAATGCTTTACAGAATTTTGCTGTTTTCTGTCAAACCTCAACATGAGTCAGCCATAGGTATACATATATCCCCTCCCATTTGAACCTCCCTAACCATCCCAACCTTCTAGGTTGCTACAGAGACCCTGTTTGAGTTTCTTAGCCATACAGCAAATTCCCATTGGCTATCTATTTTACATACGGCAATGTAAGTTTCCATGTGACTTTTTCCATACATCTCACCCTCTCCTCCCCTCTCCCCATGTCCATAACTCTATTCTTTATGTCTGTTTTCCCACTGCTACCCTGATCGGTACCATTTTTCTAGATTCCATATATATGCATTAGAATACAATATTTATATTTCTCTGAGTTACTTCACTCTGTATACTAGGTTCTAGGTTCATCCACACCATTAGAACTAACTCAAAGACATTCCTTTTCATGGCTTTGTAATATTCCATTGTGTATAGGTACCACAACTTCTTTATCCATTCATCTGTCGATGGACATCTAGGTTGCTTCCATGTTCTGGCTATTGTAAACAGTGCTGCAATGGACAATGGGATATATATACCTTTTTCAATTTTGGTTTCCTCAGGAGATATGCCTAGGAGTGGGATTGCTTGGTCATACGGTGGTTTTATTCCTAGTTTTTAAAGGAATCTCTATACTGTCTTCCACAGTGGCTGTATCAATTTACATTACCACCAACAGTGCAAGAGTGTTCCCTTTTCTTCATACCCTTTCCAGCATTTATTGTTTGTAGAACTTTTGATGATGGCTATTCTGACTGGTAGGTTGAGCATTCTTAGGCATTCCCTTTCTTTGGGATTGGAATGAAAACTGACCTTTTCCAGTCCTGTGGTCACTGCTGAGTCTTCCAAATTTGCTGGAGTATTGAGTGCAGCACTTTCACAGCATCACCTTTCAGGATTTGAAACAGCTCCACTGGAATTCCATCACCTCCACATGCTTTGTTAGTAGTGATGTTTTCTAAAGCTCACTTGACTTCACATCCCAGGATGCCTGGCTCTAGGTGAGTGATCACACCATCGTGATTATCTGGGTCGTGAAGAAATCTTTTGTGTACAGTTCTTCTGTGTATTCTTGCCACCTCTTCTTAATATCTTCTGCTTCTGTTAGGTCCATACCATTTCTGTCCTTTATCGAGTCCATCTTTGCATGAAATGTTCCCTTGGTATCTCTAATTTTCTTGAAGAGATCTCTANTGTCCTGTGGCCACTGCTGAGTTTTCCAAATTTGCTCGCATATTGAGTGCAGTACTTTCACAGCACCATCATTTAGGAATTGAAATAACTCAACTGGAATTTCATCACCCCCACTAGCTTTGTTCAGAGTGATGTTTCCTAAGGCCCACTTGGCTTCGCATTCCAGAATGTATGGCTCTCGGTGAGTGATCACACCATCGTGATTATCTGGGTCGTGAAGATCTTTTTTTGTATAGATTTTGTGTGTATCTTTGTCACCTGTTCTTAATATCTTCTACTTCTCCTCAGTCCACACCATTTCTGTCCTTTATTGAGCCCATCGTTGCAGGAAAGTTTCCCTTCATATCTCTGATTCACTTGAAGAGATCTCTACCCTTTCCCATTCTATTGTCTTCCTCTTTCTTTGCGCTGATCACTGAGGAAGGCTTTCTTATCTCTTCTTGCTATTCTTTGGAACTCTGCATTCAAAAGTGTATATCTTTTGTCCTTTGCTTTTCACTTGTCTTTTCACAGTTATCTGTAAGGCCTCCTCAGACAACCATTTTGCCTTTCTGCATTTCTTCTTCTTGGGGATGGTCTTGGTCATTGCTTCCTGTACACTTTCACGAACCTCCATCCAAAGTTCATCGGCCACTCTGTCATATCTAATCCCTTAAATCTATTTCTCAGTTTCACTGTTTAATCATAAGGGATTTAATTTAGGTCATGCCTGAATAATCTAGTGGTTTTCCCTACTTTCTTCAATTTAAGTCTGAATTTGGCAATAATGAGTTCATGATCTGAGCTACAGTCAGCTCCTGATCTTGTTTTGCTGTCTGTATAGAGCTTCTCCACCTTTGGCTGCAAGAACATAATCTATTTGATTTTGGTGTTGATCATCTGATGATGTCCATGTGTAGAGTCTTCTCTTGGGTTGTTGGAAGAGGGTGTTTGATATGACCATTGTGTTCTCTTGGCAAAGCTTTATTTGCCTATGCCCTGCTTCATTCTGTACTCCAAGGCCAAAGTTCTCTGTTACTCCACATGTGTCTTGACTTCCTACTTTTGCATTCCAGTCCCCTATAATAAAAAGGACATCTTTTTTGTGTGTCAGTTCTAAAAGGTCGTGTAGGTCTTTACAGAAAAATTCTACATCAGCTTCTTCAGTATTACTGGTTGGGGATCAGACTTTCATTACCATGATATTGAATGGTTTGCCTTGTAAACCAACTGACATCATTCCGTCATTTTTGAGATTGCATCCAAGCACTGCATTTTGGATTCTTTTTTTGACTATAATGGCTACTCCATTTCTTCTAAGGGAAATCTTGCACACACTAGTGAGTATTATGGTCACCTGAGTTAAATTCATCCATTCCAGTCCATTTTAGTTGCTGATTGCTAAAATGTCGACGTTGACTCTTGCCATCTGCTGTTTCACCATAACCAATTTGCCTTGATTCTTGCACCTAACATTCCAGGTTGCTATGCAGTATTGGTCTTTACAGTATTTGACCATGCTTTCATCACCACTCACATCCACAACTGGCTGTTGTTTATGCTTTGGCTCTGTCTCTTCATTCTTTCTGGTGTTATTTCTTCACTGATCCCCAGTAACATATTGGGCACCTATCGACCTGAGGAGTTCATCTTTCAGTGTCTTATCTTTTTGTTTTCCATATTGTTCATGGGGTTCTCAAGACAAGAATACTGAAGTGGCTTGCCATTCCCTTCTCCTGTGGCCCATGTTTTGTCAGAACTCTCCACCATGACCCGTCCCTCTTGGGCAGCCCTACATGGCACGGCTGATAGTTTCATTGAGTTAGCCAAGCTGTGGTCCATATGATTAGACCACTCCTTACCTTGAACATGGGGTATCTCCCTACAACCCCCACTCTTGACCTTGGGCGTGGGGTATTTCCTCATGATCCCCACTCCTGATCTTGGACTTGAGGTGTCTACTCTCAGGTTCTCACAGCTCCAACATGGCACAGCCACTGGTTGCTGCTGATGTTGTTTGGTGTAAATAAAATGAAAGTTCTGGGATAAACATGCTGATTATAGAACACATTTAGTGCTTTATAATAACCAATTTCACTGGTTTTAAAGTAAATCCTCTGCCCTCCTTCTTCAGCAGCTCTGGTCTGACCTCTGGCTCTGGAACTGACGTATGGCCCTCATCTCCTTGGAGCCAGATTAACTCCAGCCTCCCGGTCCCACTTTCCAGAGTTGTAACACGTTGTTAAGACCACTTCATCCTTCCCATACACCTGCAAGCAGACAACTTTGTCTAGAGCTCAGAAAGTACCACAGTCTAGACCCCAGAGCTCCTGGCAAATGTGGGGCAGGACAGACAGATGGCAGGCAGACAGGTGTTGGGCATTTTCTACGGCCAGGCCTGGGTGCTATGGTTCCTGCCCAGACCTCGCGTAATCCTGTTGTTTTCTGAGCCTCATCCACTTCTGGCCAGCCTTCCCAGCCCTGTGTCCTCAGAGGTCTCTGCCCATGTGCTCTTTTCCCAGAATTGGCTTTTTTTTTTTTTTT
>SJYV01005023.1:128582-143492 GCA_006410875.1 Neotragus pygmaeus | reverse complement strand
GCCAACAAAGGTCAGTCTAGTCAAAGCTGTGGTTTTTCCAGTAGTCATGTATAGATGTGAGAGTTGGACTGTGAAGAAAGTTGAGTGCCAAAGAATTGATGCTTTTGAACTGTGGTGTTGGAGAAGACTCTTGAGAGTCCCTTGGACTGCAAGGAGATCCAACCAGTCCATCCTAAAGGAGACCAGTCCTGGGTGTTCATTGGAAGGACTGATGCTGAGGCTGAAACTCCAATACTTTGGCCAGCTCATGCGAAGAGTTGACTCATTGGAAAAGACCCTGATGCTGGAAGGGATTGGGGGCAGGAAGAGAGGGGGACGACAGAGGATGAAATCGCTGGATGGCATCACGGACTCGATGCACAGGAGTTTGGGTGAACTCCGGGAGTTGGTGATGGACAGGGAGGCCTGGCGTGCTGCGATTCATGGGGTCGCAAAGAGTCCGACACGACTGAGTGACTGAACTGAACTGAAAGGACTTACTATTGCCCCTCTTGTCATTTTTTTTCGGGGGAGGGGGCTGTTTTGTAGCTTGGTTCTTCCTTTCTTCCATTCTTGCTTTCTTTCTTCGTTAAATGATGATCTTCAATGGTGGTGTGCTATGATTCATTTCTCTTTCTCTTGTATGTAGTTACTGTAGGTTTTGGTTTTGTGTTCAGTTTATGCCTTACTTGAAGCCTCTTGCATATATAGCCATCTTTTTGAAACTCATGAATATTTAACTTTGATCATACACCCAAACTGTCTTTTATTTTTCTTCCTCATGTTTTATGTTTGAATACTTTGTCAGAACATTCCTGTATCTCCATTTCTTTGGGGCCAGTTACTAGAGGTTTACTAGATTGCTGTGGTGGAATCATGTTTCTCTGATTTTTCATGATCCTCATAGCCTTACATAGATGTCCTACACACTGGAAGAAGCAGTCATCTCTCCCAGACTTGCTGGACTGACTTTGTAAGAAATGACTTGTACCTGTGGGTGGGACCATACTGACGCATTCTGTGACTCCAGGTTTCGTGAGGCAGGGCAGCAAGGGCTGGGGTGTGTGCTGGCACCAGGTCTTGGGGCGCATGCTGGCTCACTGGCTCAGGCCCTAGGGGTCCACATCATCTGTAACTGCACAGTGCTTAAGGATCACTGCAGGGTTATCTACAGGTTTTGCAAGTGATGTGGTTCTCAGCAATGCTTTGAGCTCTGGTAGCTAGGGATTGGGCCAAACAACAGTACTGGCCACAGCTGGTGGTGTACACACACTGAGCTGTGAGGGCCTGCTGCAGGTAGGCGGGGACTGACTGCAAACAGACACTCAGTGGTGGGTCCAGGGCCAGCAGCAAAGGCCAGGGCTGTCAGCACACTGGCTGCTGTGGGGACCCTGCCTGCTGGTGTGGACTACTCGGCTTCAGTCTTCCCTGGGAATGCATATGGCAGTAGAGACCAGTGGTGTGCAAATGCACAGGTGGAGGAGCTAGCCCTGAGCGCATACACGACAATGGTCCGCGGTTGGGCCGAGGCGGCCATCTTGTCCTTGCACAGCTGCGGACGCCTGGGCTCTGTTGGGGCAGGAGAGGGGAGAGCTGGGTGGCGCTCAGGTGGCTGGTGTCAGCCAACACAAATACCTACAGGGTAAGAGTGAAAGTGTCAGTTCCCCAGTCGTGTCAGACTCCTTGTGACACTGTGGACTGTAGCCCGCCAGGCTCCTCTGTCCGTGAAATTCTCCGGGCAAGAATACTGGAGTGGGTTGCCAGCTGGTGAAATCTGCATGGCAGCTCTATTGGCCACTGAAGAAATCAATGGCAAAAGTTACCAAGGTCCCCGGAAACCTCAGTCTCTCTCTTGCTCTGGGGCTAATGCTAGTATCCCCCGCTTTTCTTCTTTGTTTTGAGTCATCTACACATCTCAGTCTTTGAGTGGGATGAAACTGAAGTGCAACTTTTGTGTAGTGACCGGAAGCCTGGGGAAAAGCTGGTCACTCACGCTGCTCTTCCTTTTCCTGCAAGGAAAACTCTTTCTGGTTGGGGAAGTTCCCTCTTGGTGCTGAGCAATGCCAGCTCAGGAGCTGGGATGACACAGCCAACTCTGTTTCATATAATGTGTATCAATGGAAAAGAATGCGCCTGCCAATGCAGGAGACACAAAAGAGGTGGGTTTGATCCCTGGTTCATGCAGGTTCCTGGAAACCCGCTTCAGTACTCTTGCCTGGAAAATTCCATGGACAGAGGAGCCTGGTGGGCTAAAGTCCATGGCGTCACAAAGAGTTGTGAGCGTGCACACACACACACATATAGATATTTAAATTTTTGGCCATACCATGCAGCATGTGGGATCTTAGTTACCTGACCAGGGATCAAACCTGGTTTGGGAGTGTAGCATCTTAACCACTGGACCACCAGGGAAGTCCCAATATTATGTATTTAAAATAAGAAAATAAATTTTTATTCTTCATTTAAAATCATGTTTTCTAGGCATCAAATAAGTATAGGCAATGAGGTCATTTGAACAAATTAATGTAATCTATACTTTTAAAGGGATATTATTTTCATAAATAGAGGGTAAGCACGGCAAATTTGAATTGTATTAAAATAATATTTAATATTGTATGAATCAGGAATGCCAACTGTGGCTAACTACTGTGTTTAAATTATTTAATCTCCTAGTGGGGTCACAACTAGTTTGTCTGTATAAGATTTGGCCCTTAAACAAACAGAATTTTAGGAAGGAAAACAAAACAAAACAAAGTGACGCTTTCCTTCTGTCCCGTTTTGTGCCATTATTTTCAAGTTTTCTTCTTCACTGTGTTGCAAAAACTTCTTAAGCAGACTTCAGAACTCCTCCGAAACTATTTTGATCAGGGGTGGCTGTCTCACTGTTGATCTTTGCTGGGGATCAGAGGCTGAGAGCTCCATCTTCCGTGTTTGCTGCTCTCAGGAAGGAGAGTCCCTTTCTGTGGAATCCGACACCTGGTAAACTTCATAGTGTTTTCAGTGCCTGCAGACTTTGGTAAGTCTCCTGGAACATCCAGTTGTTCCAAGGGGCACTCTCAAAGTCTTCATGGCCCCAAATGGATCTTCCTTAAGCCCAGAACCACAGCTCCAACTGCTTCACCATCAGTAGATAATTATCTGGCATCATTGGAGGTCTGTAAGACTGCCTGTCTTCCAGAGAAAACTCTATCAGTTTTTCTGCCATTTTCCCAGTCAGCCAATATCAAGGACATTTATGTCTTGGTTTGAAATGAATAGCAAGACACAGGACCATTATTTTAGATTCTGGGCACCATTCCAAAAATATAAGAATTGGTAATGATTCTCTCAAGGACGGGTTTCTAAGTATTGCAGGTGTCATTTGGATGACATAGCTACCTAGGCTGGGTACATATTTCTAGCTGAAATAGTAAGAGATTTTATACCAACTCCTTTCAGAATTGGCCTAGTAAGGATCCCACTTACATATCCTACCAGTTGGGTAGCAATTCTTTAAAAAGAAATTGCTTCTAAGATGATCAGTCGTGAGAACTGATGTCAGCTATGCTAACTTTGGTCAGAATATCCCATCTTTTATTTTATTTATATTTTGGATATTTTTAATTACTTTTAACTTATTATTTTATATTGAAGTACAGCCTATTTACAATGTTGTGGTAGTTTCAGGTGAACAGCAAAGGGACTCAGCCACACATATACGTGTTTCCATTCTCCCATAAACTTCCCTCCCATCCAGGCTGCCACATAACATTGAAGAGAGTTCCCTGTGCTATACAGTAGGTCCTTGTTGGTTATCCATTTTAAATACAGCAGTGTGTACATGTCGATTCCAAACTCCCTAACTATCCCTACCCCCATTCTTCTCCCCCAGCAACCTTAAGTTCGTTCTCTAAGAGTTCATATCTATAAGTTCATTTGTACCATTTCTTTTTAGACTCCACATATAGGGATGTCATAGTATATTCTTCCTTCTCTATAGGACTTACATTATGACAATCCCTAGGTCCATTCATGATGCTGCAAATGGCATTATTTAACTTTTTCTAACAACTGAGTGAGAACACCCTGTCTTTTAGGACCAGATGTGTTTGAGCTGTGCACAGTTGTTACATGATTCAGTCATCCTAATAATCCTGTATTCATTCTTCCTGCTCCACCTCTCTTAATGGTCACTGATGAAAATGACTCAGATCTGTCACCCACAAAGTCTACGTTCCAGCTGCCGGGTTTCTATCACGTGATCAACACACTGGATGCGTCTGGATCCCAAGGGCTTTTCTCATCCTAGACATTCCAATCTAATCACTCTGAAAAACATGCAAAGCAGTAAATGCCACTTTAATTATAAGCTTGCTCCCACTGGATTAGACTCAAAATAAGCATGCTTAAGACAAAAATTCGATCTGAAAGGCAAAATGAGTGATGGAGCTTCTCAGAGAGGAGTCCATTTTTATTTCATGATTAAGTGATTTTCTTTTCTCATTCTTATTTTAATATCCCCATTTCCACTAAATGGGCTTCCCTGATGGCTCAGATCGTAAAGAATTCACCCACAATGTGGGAGACCCGGGTTGGGAAGATCCCCTGGAGAAGGGAATGGCTACCCACTCTACTGTTTTTGGCTGGAGAATTCCATAGACAGAGGAGCCTGGAGGACTATAGTCATGGAATCACAGAGTCGGGCACGACTGAGTGACTAACACTTTCATTTCCACTATAAACCTATACCATCAACCTATACATTGTTTCTCAAGTAGTTCAGCTTCCTTTTTATTTGACTTTTTCTGATCTCACTTCGGGGCATCCCAAGTTCTGGATACAGATCAAAGCATTGCAGGGAAGCCCTGATAGCAGAGGTTATTGAGCAATGATGAACACTGGCTTCAGAGTTAGACCTGGTTCCAAAATCTGGCTGTAACATTTCATTGTAGTATAATTTGCACAGGGTATTTACCTTTCCACACTTCAATTTCTTCAGTCATAAAATAGGAAGAAATCACATTTATTTCTATGGAGTGGTTTTCAGGATAAATGAACTAATAGAGGTAATACCCTTGGCAAGTTCAGTTCAATTCAGTCGCTCAGTCGTGTCCGACTCTTTGCGATCCCATGAATTGCAGCATGCCAGGCCTCCCTGTCCANAGGCCTGGCATGCTGCAATTCATGGGGTCGCAAAGAGTCAGACACGACTGAGCGACTGAACTGAACTGATTCTGAGCAACTGACAAAACGTGGTCCACTGGAGAACCCTATAAACAGCATGAAAAGGCAATAAGTTAGGACCTGAAAGATGAACTCCCCAGGATGGTAGGTGCTCAATATGCTACTGGAGATCAGTGGAGAACTAACTCCAGAAAGAATGAAGAGGTGGAACCAAAGCAAAAACAACAACCAGTTGTGAATGTGACTGGTGATGGAAGTAAAGTCCGATGCTGTAAAGAACAGTTTTGCATAGGAACCTGGAATGTTAGGTCCATGAATCAAGGCAAATTGGATGTGGTGAAATAGGAGATGGCAAGAGTGAACATCAACATTTTAGGTATCAGTGAACTAAAATGGACTAGAATGGCTGAATTTAACTCAGATGACCATTATATCTACTACTGTGGACAAGAATCCCTTAGAAATGGAGTAGCCATCATAGTCAACNGCAAGTAACAGATAATCTTGCCTTTTTACATTCAGGCTGCTGTATCATGTGGATTCACAAAATATTGATTATTCTATTTTAGACTCATGTGGGTTCTCTCAATAGAGATCTAATCCAGTTTTATGGAGCAAATGTTACAATAAAGCATTTCCCCCAAGATAGTTTCAATATGCACAAGGCTAGTACCATATCCTAGAATTCTAAGTCAAGAACATTCTTATTTAGTCCATTCATTGATCTAGAAAGAACCGCACCTGAACTATCCTGATCATTTCCAATATTATAATCCCAAACCTCTATACTTTAGCTTTTCATCTTTGTGTTGGAAATTAGACTTCCAAGTTTTTCAAACAACCAGATTTTAGTGGCCCCAGTCATTGAACTGAAACTGCACTGTATTTTCATCTCAATAGATAATTAAATAAGCAATTTATGTCCCTAGTTTTCACAGGAGTCATTTTACTGCAGAGATGTAACATTCAGAGAACTACTGTAATTGTTAAGACCACAGGATTTGGGAAATAATAATTCCTGATTGTGAGGATATAATTATTTGGGAAGGCTGGAGGCTCATGTGTTATTCGGGATACTTGAACACTGGCTCATTTTACTTCCTGTGGCTACAGCCTTCCTGGTGGACATTCTCAGAGAGTAGAGGCCAGGAAAATCCTTGCCAAGACAAGCTGCATTGGTCACTGCCTCAGAGAGGTTCTTTATCCTTGGCTAATTAACTAAGACATTTAATCTGTTCTTAATGAGGGTGTGGTGTGTTCTCTTCCCCTTAATTATAGAGCAACAGAAAGGCCTAGATCTACTTCCTAGTGACAGTGTGAGAATTAATTCATCTGTAGGATTCAGCATAGCATCTATTATCATGGCCCCAACCAATGATTACTGATGTCATTTTGTTCTTACTGAGTTCTAAAATTGACATGTAATTTTACTCAAAGGAAAAAAGTTTCTAAGAAGCATAAGATATTTTGGAATAAAGTACAGTAAGTCCCTTACATCCAAACAGGTTCCATTCTGACTGTGTTTGTAAGTCCAACAAAGTTAGCCTAGGTAACCTACTAACACATTTGACTATATGGTACTGTATTGTAATAGGTTTATAATATTTTTCACATAAATAATGCATAGAAAACAAACACAGAATATAAACATTTTTAATCAAACAGTAAGTTCCTCGAAAAGTACAGGAGCATAGCACAACAACTGGGCAAGTTCGCATTTTTGAATGTTTGTAATTTGAAGGTTCATCTGTAGGGGACTTTCTACAAAAGACTATTCATTAGAAAGACATAAAGCTACAATAAGTGTCTGGACACCAAAAGTAGCCCTCAATGCAAGGTTGTATGGTGTTCTATTAAAAAACCAAGTGTAACAGGATGACTAAATTAAAGATTAGCCTCTCTTCTACAGACAAGCTAGGCTGACCTTTACTCATCTGAGAAAAGGAAAGTTAATGGGAGGATAGAAGAAGGAAAACAGGCACACTGAGATTTCCATAGAATGTACGTGGTTGCTTCTGGGCCAGACTCTGGAATTTCTCCCAGATTTCCTCTTTCGTTTCCCTCTGCCGAATTAGCATGTATTCCTAAAGCTCTAAGGCATCTGCCCTGTGAGCAGTGGGTCCCACATGGAGGTCCCTGAATTGGAGAGGCAAAAGGTCCTCACCTCTTCCCATGATAGAGAAGAGATGCCTCCAGCAGGAGTGACACACACAGGTTCACACACGGAGGCTGACTGTCTTAACTTGGAAACTAAGTTGGACCATTTTGAAAATGTATCAGCTGTGTCCAGGCTAACCTGAAAGAGATAATCTATTTTCCAAAATGACTGACCAGCTTCAGGACCCAACTTAAGCAATGAAGAATTCAAATTGAATTCCAAGAGAAATATTAAAACATGGGACCAGGTATTTTATGATGTTTTATGAAAGCTATCTACCGATCTTATATGGCTTACATCTAATATAAAAGAAAACAAGTCATGATTATTTATTTCTCAAAATATAAATACAGCAGGGATCAGAAAGAGTAGATTTATCAGGAATATGTTCCATATTTGTTGTGCCTTTATTCTCCAGAGGAAAATGTAAGACTCTGCAGTTTAAGCATCAACTTGATTGCTTAATGATGGTGAACATTTAAGAATTTGCTCTGGGGGAAATAAAGCGGAAATTTAAATAGTGTTGCAACTCACCGTTAGTGTGGGTTTTCACTGTCTATTTCCAAATGAGGACACAAGTGAATGCTAATGGGGGAGCTGCCTGGACTATATTATATTCAGACAAGTCCTCTTTTTACTGACTCTGTAGATAACATGCTGTTTTAATTGCAGAGATGGCTTTGTTTTTAAGCTGTTAGTCTTTAAAGAAACTTTCAAATTTCTCTATTTGGCACATATTCTTATAGTCCTTGGATGCAAAATGTCTACATGTGCCTATAGACACAGAAATACACTTTATGTTTACCAAACAGGACAGCAATTTATTCCAAGTTTCCTCTAAAAAAGTATTTACTCTCCTCATTGCTGATCATATATACTTCTTCCTCTTTGCCAGATTACATACTGTTCATTCTCTTTATTTCTGAATCCCAGCAAAGGGTCTACTATCCTATCAGATGAGTTTTTTTTAATTTTAGGGCATATACACCTGTTGAAAAGTGAAAGTGAAAGGGAAGTCGCTCAGTCGTGTCCAACTCTTTGGGACCCCGTGGACTGTAGCCTACCAGGTTTCTCCATCCATGGGATTTTCCAGGCAAGAGTACTGCAGTGGGTTACCATTTCCTTCTCCAGGGGATCTTCCTGATTCAGGGATCGAACCCAGGTCTCCTACACTGGAGGCAGAGGCTTTAACCTCTGAGCCACCAGGGAAGCCCCTATACATGTGCTAGAAATAAACAAAACTAAGAAAAGAGCTCATGCATAATAACAATAGTAATCATCAGAGCAGTCATTTAAATACACACTTTTAATGAGGCAACCTAAACAGCATAATGTAAAAGTAGACTAGAATTGAAAATGAAATCAGCACTCTACCCCATAAAAAAGCAGCCAGGCAGGAGTGAAATCAACAAAGATACTTCTACTTTGCCCGTGTAAATATCAGACTTGTTTTTTCCTCCCTACGCTTGCTTCTCTTTCTTTGGCATGACAGTTCTGATTCTTCAGCCTCCCCATGAAGAAGAGAAAAATTCCCTTGAAGCTGAACTAAATTCATCAGCAAATGAAATTACATTCATTTGATAAAATGCTAAATGGAAAAAGGCAGGTTTATTTTAAGCCGTCAACAGGCTGTTTTAGTTAATCATGCACAGTGCAGAAGACAGGAGTTTGGTTGCTAAGAAAATGGTTGGCATGTTTCCATGAGATCCATGTGATGTGAAATGCATCTGCTCGTTTTAACAGGGAAATAGGAAAAAAATAAAGTAAACAGTTCAGGGTATCTTTGGTGAGTCACTATGGAACACAGAGCCAAAATAACTTAAATGTTGTCAGTTTATTTTATACTGCATTATTGTTATGACATTAGCCTTTTCTTATATTCAAAAAATTTTTTTATAATAGTGATATTGTTAGAAAATTCTTATATATTCATTGTAGATAAATGGGAAGCACTCAAATAAGAAAAAATCTGCTGTGACACATACACAGAAACACAAATATCAATATCTACAAGGGTATCTATCGGAGATATGCATGTACCAATCTATGGTGCATGCGTAGTCAGGGTTCAATATTTATTTGCTGAATGAATTAATACAAATATGGGATCTTTATTGTATATACTTTTATAACCTGCTTTTTCTTCATTAAGATATTTAGCACAACTTTCTATGCTATTAAATATTCATCTTTAACATTAATAGTTTCATCATTATGAGACATGTAAGTTGTTCTCTTGCAAGACTTTTATAATAGGCAGGAACTAAACACAAGCATCTCCCCAACTGAGGCTGATACTAGGATGCTGATGAAATATGAAAAATAAATTGTGAAGATTTTCTGCTTGGCTGTTATATCTCTGGTTATTGAGACAGACATTGGAGTCTCAGCTGTTTTGATCATGTGTAATTTCACCAGTTCCAACACCAAATACAGACCTTCGCTACTTATATAGATGCTGTCAGCATCCAAGCATACTAATGTGAGAGAGACTAGCCAAAGATGGAAAACTGCTCAGCAACTCCCTAACATGCTATAGCGGTCCTCAGAGTGAGATAACCGTGGACATTCATGTATCGTCCAAGTGGACAAAGGGAACAGGCCAAAGAAACAGTATTAGATCATCATGTAGAAGAATATATAGGTTAAGAAAGTTATGGATTACATGATCCGGAAAGCTGAGAAGTTCAAAGCATAAAAATGAGAAGCAGAGAAATACGCTGCTGAGCAGAATGTGTTCCTGGCTTCTTGATTACAGGAAATAGGCTTCATTCAGCCTCACTGACCATCCCTGAGTTCCAGCGGGCAGGATCAAACAGTTGCTAATTGGGGAAGGGAGGGGACCCCGAGACAAGGGAGGAACTGTGAAGGAACAATAGAGTAGCCTTAGGGCAGGGTCCCGACTCCCCCTCAAGGGATACACAGAACAATATCTTTGAGCCGTTTTGTAGATACTGAAACCCTGACCACGTGGGAGAAGGTAACTGCCTGCTACCCACAACCACAAAGACCCCCAGACAGGTGGAAACTAGAAGGCTGATGACGCTGACTCCCATTTACTTCACCTCCAACCAGTCAGAAGAATCCCTCAACTGATCACAACCCCCTCTTGGAACCATTACAATAAAACACCTCCCTCCCTCCTCCAGGTCTGTGACACACATTTTGAGGGCATTAACCCACTGTGGCCCCCTTTGCCAGGCAAAGCAGTAAAGCTATTCTTTTCTACTTCACCCCAAACTGTCTCTGAAATTTAATTCAATGTTGGGGTACAGAGGCTGGATTCAGTAGCTTCTGAGTAGTCACCTGAGTTTGTTAGGGGAAGCACACTGATTGAAACCGCCCACCCTGGCCAGGCACCATAGTAACTATTTGGATGAGTTGTTTTATGACAGGACATCCTGATAAGGAATACAGATCTAATAAGCCACCAACAGGAAGAGTTCGGGAAAGGTCGAACGAAAGGAGACACCGCGTGTCCGTCCACTTCCTAGGATCCCTCCCGCTAGCATCTATCTTGGCTGAGCGATGCGAACACCACCAGGAAAGACTCTGAATTAGAATGACTGGCCAAAGCCCACCTGGAAACTAATCCCATCGCCATAAACCCGAGACTGCGAGCCACGCGCAGAGCAGTTCTCCTGGGTTCCCTTACCCTGCTGCTCTCCACCCGGGTGCCCTTTCCCAATAAAATCTCTTGCTTTGTCAGCACATGTGTCTCCTTGGACAATTCATTTCCGAGTGTTAGACAAGAGCCCAGTTTTGGGCCCTGGAAGGGGTCCCCCTTCCTGCAACAAATTCACTGCCTTCACTAAGGAGAAAATGGAAAACAGGGAAATTCAAAGCAAAAACAATGGCGGAGGGCAAACAGAAGATTCTTAAAGATTCAATAAAATCATCAAGGCTGAACAAGAACTATCCTGCTGAGGAGGAAGGATTATCGAAGAACGAGGTCTCCCAGGGGCAGAGCCCCTGTCATAATGTGCCTTATCTGAACCCACTATCAAAAAGGGTGACTGTGGTGACCAGAAGGAAAAACCATGTTCCCAGATCTGTCACAGAGTTTAAATATGAGCCAAGTCAGTTCAGTGTCAAACACTGTGTTTAAACCATGACTTAAGTTGCAGAGATAGATAGATTTAAATAATAAAATGGCTCAAACAAAATAGACGTTCATTTCTTGCTCACTTAGCAGTCCAAGGCAGGTGTTCCTGGGTGGTGGATGGGGCAACTCCCCACAATGACTTAGGGGCCCAGGCTCATTTCATCTCCTGCAGGGCTTCATCCTCATCATCTGCCTCCAGCAATGAAGAGCAGCAAGAACACAGACGAGGCACACCTGCTTCTCCAATGCCTCATCTCAGAAATGGCATCCATCACCAAAATGCAGTCGTGTGATCTACTTGCAGGGAGGCTGGCACGTGTAGGTCAACTGTGTGTCCCAAAAGAAGAGAAGATGGATTGGTGCAGAGGGGAGGGAATAGCTGGCACAGTGTGCAATTGTTTGAATTTGCTTGTATTTTGGACTTGAGTGATTCTCATTACACTTGAGCGGTGTTGTGAGTAGAAAATGAAATGTGTCTTGANAGAGCAGTTCTCCTGGGTTCCCTTACCCTGCTGCTCTCCACCCGGGTGCCCTTTCCCAATAAAATCTCTTGCTTTGTCAGCACATGTGTCTCCTTGGACAATTCATTTCCGAGTGTTAGACAAGAGCCCAGTTTTGGGCCCTGGAAGGGGTCCCCCTTCCTGCAACAAATTCACTGCCTTCACTAAGGAGAAAATGGAAAACAGGGAAATTCAAAGCAAAAACAATGGCGGAGGGCAAACAGAAGATTCTTAAAGATTCAATAAAATCATCAAGGCTGAACAAGAACTATCCTGCTGAGGAGGAAGGATTATCGAAGAACGAGGTCTCCCAGGGGCAGAGCCCCTGTCATAATGTGCCTTATCTGAACCCACTATCAAAAAGGGTGACTGTGGTGACCAGAAGGAAAAACCATGTTCCCAGATCTGTCACAGAGTTTAAATATGAGCCAAGTCAGTTCAGTGTCAAACACTGTGTTTAAACCATGACTTAAGTTGCAGAGATAGATAGATTTAAATAATAAAATGGCTCAAACAAAATAGACGTTCATTTCTTGCTCACTTAGCAGTCCAAGGCAGGTGTTCCTGGGTGGTGGATGGGGCAACTCCCCACAATGACTTAGGGGCCCAGGCTCATTTCATCTCCTGCAGGGCTTCATCCTCATCATCTGCCTCCAGCAATGAAGAGCAGCAAGAACACAGACGAGGCACACCTGCTTCTCCAATGCCTCATCTCAGAAATGGCATCCATCACCAAAATGCAGTCGTGTGATCTACTTGCAGGGAGGCTGGCACGTGTAGGCCAACTGTGTGTCCCAAAAGAAGAGAAGATGGATTGGTGCAGAGGGGAGGGAATAGCTGGCACAGTGTGCAATTGTTTGAATTTGCTTGTATTTTGGACTTGAGTGATTCTCATTACACTTGAGCGGTGTTGTGAGTAGAAAATGAAATGTGTCTTGATGAATAAAGCTCTACTTTACATTAGTGCCACAAAAACAAGAAGTTCTGAGCCACGTGGCATACAAAATTCTAAACCCTTTTATTACAGATCATCAACTGACACTGAGAAGTTGTTCCATTCATATTCTCAACTCCATGCAATTGTCTACACCACTGTCAACATTATGTACAGCATTAATATTTTAAAGCATTTATTATATATATAATCATACTGTAATATCGTATTATTGAAACAGGAAGAAAGGGACAGAGGCCACAACCTTTAAAAGAATGACATAGCATAGGACATGACAAAAGCTGATTAGAACCAACTAGGTCCAAGAGGGCAGAAGATCTGACATCCAGTGGATCTTGAGGCTCATTATGTGCTCATTATAATCAACAGCATAAGTTAAGTGACTTACCCGTCAGCACCATGACAGATCTGAGACTGGCCATCAAAGATCAAAATGTAGGCAGTGGCCCAATTCCTAGAAATCTCTGCCCCTTCCCCCCAAATACTTGGAATAACCCTTCCACTCATTAGCCTATGAAATTACCCAGGCCATAAAAACTAACCACCCCATATTTGGGGGCCTCTCACCTTCTGAGAGAGCCCATACTCTGTCTGTGGAGTGTGTTTCTATCTAAATAAATTTACTTCTTACCTACCATTTTGTCCGAGTTCTCTCTGTGACAAGATATCAAGAACCTGAGCTTCAGTAAGTCCTGAGATCAGGTGCGATCTCAATTAAAAGACCATGGGTTCAAGTGCTAATCTGAGGTCCTTGGTTTTATTATTACATATTATACATATATATCGGAGAAGGCAATGGCACCCAACTCCAGTACTCTTGCCTGGAAAATCCCATGGATGGAGAAGCCTGGAAGGCTGCAGTCCACGGGGTTGCTGAGGGTCAGACATGACTGAGCGACTTCACTTTCACTTTTCACTTTCACGCATTGGAGAAGGAAATGGCAACCCACTCCAGTGTTCTTGCCTGGAGAATCCCAGGTATGGGGGAGCCTGGTGGGCTGCCATCTATGGGGTCGCACAGAGTAGTACATGACTGAAGCGACTTAGCAGCATACATATATATGCATTTTCACACACACAGAAGACAAAGTATTCAAACAAGAGAAAAGATGAGAGATATAAAAAAAATTACCATAGGGAAGCACCAATAATTTTTGGACCACCTTTTTCATACAACTTTCTACACAGATATATTCCACCAAAGATTACATTTGCTTTTTAAAACTGTGCACATCTTTCTTCTCTTGTTCTACTTTCCTTGTTTTCTTTTGTTTCTTTATTCCCTTCCTTCTTTCCTTTCTCCCTCCCCTCCCTGTCCCTCCTGCCCTCTCCCATTTTTCATGCTGTGCATTTAACGGCTATAACTGAATCACTTTACGAGTCTGACCTGACCCAAGGTGGTATGATCACATGGTGAGAGCATAGACCCTAGAGGCACACCAGTGTTGCATTCATGGCCTGTCTTCCTATCTATAAAATCTATAATAATAGTATCTACCTTATTGTGCACTATTAATCTATGTGAAGACTGAATGAGTTCATATGCATTATGTGTCTTGGTGCATAGTAAGAACTTTATGTGTTTGCTATTATCACTATTTACCTATCATATACGTTACTAACATTTTCTCCTGCCTATGGTTTGTCTTTTGGCTTTATTTATAGTACCATTTTTCATAAAGACTGAAATGTTTTACATTTATGGGTGTTTAGAAAAAGACACTTAATTTTGAGATTTAGAATATCTTCCCTGGTGGTTCAATGGTAAAGAATCTGTATGCCAATGCAGGAGACACAGGTTCAAGCCCTGGGTCAGGAAGAGCCATGGAGAAGGAGATGGTTACTCACTCCACGTTCTTACCTGGGAAATCCCAGGGACAGAGTAGCCTGGCAGCCTACAGTCCACAGGTTGCAAAAGAGTCAGACAAGTCTTAGTGACTGACAACAAAATGTTTTTTTAATTTTTATTGGTTTATAGTTGATTTACCATATCATGTTAGTTTCTGCACTACAGCAAAGTATATCAGTTATACATATATATATATATATA
>SJYV01005023.1:0-127238 GCA_006410875.1 Neotragus pygmaeus | reverse complement strand
TTACATATTATACATATATATCGGAGAAGGCAATGGCACCCAACTCCAGTACTCTTGCCTGGAAAATCCCATGGATGGAGAAGCCTGGAAGGCTGCAGTCCACGGGGTTGCTGAGGGTCAGACATGACTGAGCGACTTCACTTTCACTTTTCACTTTCACGCATTGGAGAAGGAAATGGCAACCCACTCCAGTGTTCTTGCCTGGAGAATCCCAGGTATGGGGGAGCCTGGTGGGCTGCCATCTATGGGGTCGCACAGAGTAGTACATGACTGAAGCGACTTAGCAGCATACATATATATGCATTTTCACACACACAGAAGACAAAGTATTCAAACAAGAGAAAAGATGAGAGATATAAAAAAAATTACCGTAGGGAAGCACCAATAATTTTTGGACCACCTTTTTCATACAACTTTCTACACAGATATATTCCACCAAAGATTACATTTGCTTTTTAAAACTGTGCACATCTTTCTTCTCTTGTTCTACTTTCCTTGTTTTCTTTTGTTTCTTTATTCCCTTCCTTCTTTCCTTTCTCCCTCCCCTCCCTGTCCCTCCTGCCCTCTCCCATTTTTCATGCTGTGCATTTAACGGCTATAACTGAATCACTTTACGAGTCTGACCTGACCCAAGGTGGTATGATCACATGGTGAGAGCATAGACCCTAGAGGCACACCAGTGTTGCATTCATGGCCTGTCTTCCTATCTATAAAATCTATAATAATAGTATCTACCTTATTGTGCACTATTAATCTATGTGAAGACTGAATGAGTTCATATGCATTATGTGTCTTGGTGCATAGTAAGAACTTTATGTGTTTGCTATTATCACTATTTACCTATCATATACGTTACTAACATTTTCTCCTGCCTATGGTTTGTCTTTTGGCTTTATTTATAGTACCATTTTTCATAAAGACTGAAATGTTTTACATTTATGGGTGTTTAGAAAAAGACACTTAATTTTGAGATTTAGAATATCTTCCCTGGTGGTTCAATGGTAAAGAATCTGTATGCCAATGCAGGAGACACAGGTTCAAGCCCTGGGTCAGGAAGAGCCATGGAGAAGGAGATGGTTACTCACTCCACGTTCTTACCTGGGAAATCCCAGGGACAGAGTAGCCTGGCAGCCTACAGTCCACAGGTTGCAAAAGAGTCAGACAAGTCTTAGTGACTGACAACAAAATGTTTTTTTAATTTTTATTGGTTTATAGTTGATTTACCATATCATGTTAGTTTCTGCACTACAGCAAAGTATATCAGTTATACATATATATATATATATAGCCACTTTTTTTTAAAACTAAATGTTTCTATGCAGTAAAATATAGCTTTCCTTTATAGCTTTCATATTTCCAATGTGTCTTATAAAAATCTGTCTCTTTATTTTCTTTTATGTCAACTATCTCATGTATATGTTTTTCTAATTTATGCTTTTTTTTCCCCCACTATAATTGAGAGTGGAATTTTTGGTGACTGTTTTATTAAAGTCAAAGCTATCATTCTTTCTCCTTAAGGTTTCTATTGCTTAAGTGTTTGCTTCAAAAAGTCTTTGCCACCCATTTAAAGGTTAATTAATTTATAGAGAATTGATGTAGGAAGAAATATAACTTTTTTTTCTAGATTGTTTGCTAGTTATCCTGACACTCATTATTTTCTTGTGCTCTGACTGATGGAAGTTGCTGAAGACTTGTCACGTGAGTGTATGTTCCTCGGTTCTTTGTCTCGTCACAACAAAGATTTGGAGCGATGGACATTAAAGCCCTCGGCACGTCACAGCTCTCGGGTCTTGGACAAACCATGTTATAGCTCTTAGGCAAATCAGTGTTACAGCTCTATTTTCTTTAGAAGACAGCAGGAGAATCCATCCTTGAAGCGTGAGGGCATGCCAACCCAAAGACTCGAAGAGAAGAGAGTGGAGGAGCGTGTGGGGGAGGGAGAGAGAGAGGGAGAGAGGGAGAGAGAGAGAAAGAGCACATGCACCGGGAGAGAAAGATTGTGAAAGAGAGAGAGAGAGAGAAAGAGCGCACACACGTGGGAGAGAAAGAGAAAGCGCTTTGGCTCCTCCTTTATATGCTTCTTCCTCCACCTGGGCCTGCCCTATGCAAAGTGGGCTTAGCCAGGAGTGCTGTTTGTTCTACCTGAAGTCTTCACTCTGGTCCTCAGACCTTCCTTTGACCTTTCTTTGTTCTATTTTCGTGGGCTTTCCGCTTCCTTGTCTTTTAGCCACCACCATTTTGGACTCTTTTCCCTATTCTACCTACCTAACAGACTGGTCCCTCCCTTGGAGCATAACTGGACAGAAGCCACTGCTATCCTTTGTTACAGAGTTGGCTGAGAGATCTGTTCTATGCCTACAGTCAAGTTCTAATTACCATCCCATAGATAATTCACAAGTATGACAAGGCTGTATACTGTCACCCTGTTTATTTAGCATATATGCAGAGTACATCGTGTGAAATGCTTGGCTGGATGAATCACAAGCTGGAATCAAGATTGCTGGGAGAAATATCAACAACCTCAGATATGCAGATGATATCATCCTAAGGGCAGAAAGCATAGGCGAGCTAAAGAGCCTCTTGATGAAGGTGAAAGAGGAGAATGAAAACATTGGCTTAAAACACAACATTCAAAAAACTGTGATCATGGCATCCAGTCCCATCACTTTATGGCAAATAGAAGGGGGAAAAGCAGAAACTGACATATTTTATTTTCTTGGGCTCCAAAATCTCTGCAGATGGTAACTGCACCCATGAAATTAAAACTCGCTTGCTCCTGAGAAGGAACCTATGACAAACATAGACAGCATAGTAAAAAGCCAAACATCTCTTTGCTGAAAAAGGTCAGTCTAGTCAAAGCTAAGGTTTTTCCAGTGGTCATGTATGGATGTGAGAGTTGGACCATAAAAAGGCTGAGTGCTGAAGAACTGATGCCTTCATATTGTGGTGCTGGAGAAGACTCTTGAGAGTCCCTTGGACTGCAAGGAGATCCAACCAGTCAGTCCTAAAGGAAATTAACTCTGAATATTCATTGGAAGGACTGATGGCTGACGCTCTGATACTTTGGTCACATGATGCAGAGTCGACTCACTGGGAAATATCTTGATGCTAGGAAAGATTGAAAGCAAAAGATGAGAGCAGCCAAGGATGAGATGGTTAGACAGCATCGCCGACTCAATGGACATGAATCTGAGCATACTCCAGGAGATTGTGAAGGACGGGGAAGCCTGGTGTGCTGCAGTCCATGGTGTTTCAAAGATCTGGACACAAATTAGCGATGCAACAACAACAAAAGATAACTCACTAGGAGATCCATGAATTTGAAAAAAGACTAATAAGCAATCTCAGCCTGGGCGCCTCAAACTACTTTCCACTGGGCTTTGTTCAGGACTGTCAGCTAACATTAACATTACATAGGTCAGCTTGAACAAACACTTTTCTTTTCTTTTTTTTTTTTTGTTTGAGATACTTTTTTTTTTTTCTTTCTTTTTTTTTTAAATTAAATTTATTTATTTATTTATTTTTAAATTTAACTTTACAATACTCTATTGGGTTTGCCATACATCTACACGAATCCACCACAGGTGCACACAAGCTCCCAATCCCGAATCCCCCTCCCACCTCCCACCCCACAACGTCTCTCTGGATCATCCCCGTACACCAGCCCCAAGCGTCCTGCATCCTGTATCAAACATAGACTGGTGATTCGTTTCTTACATAATAGTATATATTCTTCAATGCCATTCTCCCAGATCATCCCGCCCTCTCCTACTCCCTCTGAGGCCAAAAGTCCATTGTCTATGTCTGTGTCCTTTTGTTGAACAAACACTTTTCTAAAGGCATAAATATTTTACGCACAGCACAAATGTTTTACATAGCTAGCTATCAGTGAGTCTGTGAGTCTTGAAATTTCCGCCATCTAGTTCCCTACGCATTACGCACTTTAATGATGACAAACCATGGAAAGCTGAAGAGCTTCTTCCAAAAAAATGAAATCCACATGTTATTTCTCTGACTCTGGCTCTTTCATAAGATTTTATAGATTGGAATGAAGACAAAGGGGATTAAAGAAAGTTTGGCAAAAGCAAATCATGCCAAAATAGATTTTTGACTCTGGAATATAGGATTACTCAGTCAACAACTCACAAAACTTTACGACTCTTTCTTGTCATGGCGGGCTTAAGGCTGAGATTCTACAAAGAAGCAGCTTGTTGTTGTTTAGTCGCTAAGTCATGTCTAACTCTTGTGTAACTCCATGGACTGTAGCCCACCGGCTGCTTCTGTCCATGGGATTTCCCAGGCAAGAACACTGGAGTAGGTTGCCATTTCCTTCTTGAGGGGATTTTCCTGACCCATGTCTCCTGCATTGGCAGGCAGATTCTTTACTATTGAACCGCCTTTACTTAATAGTAAATACTATTTACTATTGAAGCCACCTTTATATCCAAAAAAAAAAAAAAAAACCCACCTTATTAATAAAGCTATAGATCTTGAATTGTAATATTGATTTCATAAAATCATTATGGCTCAGTTATGGTCTATAGCAATGGTCTTCTAACTATACATGTGAAGAAACAGACATTTTTATCCTATCTTCAGAGGAAAAATTCTGGAAAATACAATAAAAAGGAATTATTAGAAAAATTAAATGATGGTTAAAACACATATATATATATAAATAGAAGCCCCAAGTTTTTATTACTAGGTTTACTAGATATCAAATCACTCTTTGCTATAAAAGCTCCCAAATGCTAACTTTTAAAAATCATTTTATTCATTTATCTTTATCTGTGCACAGGCTTTCTCTAGCTGTGCGGAGTCAGGGCTACGCTCCAGCTGTGCTGTGCAGGCGTCGCACCGTGGGGGCTTCTCATGCTGCCGAGCACAGGCTCTAGTGCATGCAGGCCTCAGTAGTTAGGGAGCATGGGCTTGGCCGCCCCTCAGAATATGGAATAGTCCCAAGACTGAACCCGTGTCCCCTGCATTAGCAGGTGGATTCTTAAGCACTGGACCACCAGGGAAGTCCCTGAATGCTACCTCTGAATTTCTGGGCTTGGTTTATTGTAGGCCAGTAATAGTGACTCATGCTTTGAGTCACACTGCTTTATACCATTTCTGGCTCCTAAACCAAGGCGTTTTTCAAAACCAAGGCTTTTCCATCAGAGAAGGGTGGAAAAGGATTAACGCACAACAGCGAGCTATCGTCTGTGTGACTGCAGCAAACGTTAGGACCTCTTCATTCCTGTGACCTGGTTAGATACAGCTTTCCAAATACGTCCTTTGGCCTAATATTTAGTTCTGAACTGATAAAGCCTGATACACGTGGAATCTCTCAATCTGAAAGAAATGTTCAAACCTTACAGGCACTGATTGTATAACATATTCCCCTTTTCAACTGTAATTTAGTCAGTGTTTAACATGCTTAAGGATTTCTTATTTTAATCAAAGCTTATATAGTGCCATGTGGAATGGTACATAACATAGAGCTTCAATTCCGGTTTTGTTCCAAGTAAGGATTCTCTGAAGCCCCTTTGTTCTATGGTTCCATAAACTGAGAGTTCTTGGCCTTTTAGGCTCTGATATTGCCCTTCTCTTCAACACTGAGAGAATCCAAATAGGAGCATTCACAGAGATCATTTTACTGATTTCCTTTCCTCTACCTGTGTGACTCCTCTGAGTTTTTCTTATACCATCATTCTGTGTTTTATTTTTGACATAAACCATGACTATGCTCATACTGGAAAAGGGTACTAGTAACCACAATTACGTTGTTGGATTGTAGGGAAATCCATCTCTTGACTGTCCTTTCTCCCTGAAAAATGTGAATTTAATCTCCTGGAATAAAAATCACCGATTTTTATGCCATTTACTTAGTGGCATGATAGTTCCATTTCACCGTTTAGACATTAAGGAGTAATTTTCTTCACCAGCATTATTGCTTCATGCAACAAAATATTGGCCTTTTAGAATACCTTTAAACATAGGTAGAGATGAGAAAAAAATTAAACCATTCATTTACCTTACCTGGTATGGTTCTTTCAGTTACCTTTCATTAGACTGTGTTTAGAAAAGTCAGTTTATGGTTAATACAGTGGGCATAAGAGGCAAACAAAATTTTAGTGTCAAGTTTCCAGTGAAATGCCATCATATGCTGTTGATTTTATCACAATCTACCCAGCTCATTGTCTTTACCAAAAGCTCTGTCTTAGCATTAACACAGTAGCTGATCTCTTTTTTGGGTAACTGGCATCCTCTTTCACTCCTTAAATTCGTTCTATTTTCATTTTAAAAAAGAAAAGTCTGCTAACATAAAGATCCACATTTACCAAACAGAGACTACTCTGAAAACAACTAGATGCCAATCAAAATGTATAACAGACACGGTTACACAAAATAATCAACAGTTATACACAGGGATGATTCCTAAGCTCTACTCTGGATAATAAAAGTTTCAATCATTCACCAGAAAGATAAAGTCCATTAATAGTCTTAAGAGTCTCTGTCTGCTTCAAGGGAGAGGCTGTCCCAGTTAGAAGAAAGAGAAGGTTCTGAGTACCCAAAAACCCAGACACATGCCCAGGGATGGGGAGAAAGATGGGAAGGAAGTCCATGGCAAGGTCAGCTCCAGAGCCTCAGACCTACTAATCAGTAAAACCTGGAAAGGCTTCCGACAAACTACAGACATCATTTCCAGCCACCAGGCATCCTCCCGTCCAGAACTTGTGTTGCCACTTCCCTTCTGAATCCCACCTCTTTCAGCGCCTCTATCCTCTGGGACCTTATTCCATTCACTGTCTCGGGACATGTGAAAGTGAAAGTCTTAGTCATCTCCAACTCTTTGCAACCCTATGGACTGTAGCCCACCAGGCTCCTCTGTCTATGGAATTCTCCAGGCAAGAATACTGGAGTAGGTTGCCATTCTCTTCAGAGGATCTTTCCGATCCAGGGACTGAACCTGGGTCTCCTTCATTGCAGGCAGATTATTTACCCTCTGAGCCACCAGGGAAGCCTGTCCCAGACATGTGGCTACATAAAAATCAAGCTTAGGGAGCTTCACCATTATTTCATATCTTGTTCATACAAAGGTCAGGATGTCTCTAAAACTTTTCTGACTAATCCACATATTTTCAATACCTGAGATTTCACAAAAGAAAACCCAATTCTGACATTCATTATACTAATTATCAAAATCATCAGTGTTAGAGATAAAAGATTGCTAAGGCACTTGCAGCTGCCTCTGATGGCAGCATTTTGATTAAATGCTACTGATAACCACCGCTGGAGTATGTATTTCAAATTAGAATAACTGCCTGCCTTAGGGTCTGGATGAAGAAGAACTGAAACCTATATTTGTGCACATCATGTCTGCAAAAGTATTTTAAAGTAAATTACAGACCAGAAAATAAATACCTTCCTGTTAAAAAATCAAGCCCTGGAAACAGGGGACTACACTTAAGATGTCCTTTTGCTCATCTCCTTTTCATTCTTAATCCACAACTATGCAGCTCCCATCCTATTAAGACTGATTCTGCCAAGATCGCTTATGACCTAGATGCTAAATCAGTGTGCCAGGTCCTAGCCCAGTTCCTGAAATACAGTTTTAAAGCATCCATATTCATTTCTATAATTTTAGGTGGAATTAAACATGTCTCAGTCCTATTTTTCTCTTACCATATACTCTTTTAATTACACTTCTGAGAAACCTTGATTCAGGCATGAGATGGGAGAGTTTGACAAAGTAATTAAATGGAATATGCCATGTTCATTATTCAGCAAATGAATTCTCACCTCCCATGAAATGATTTGTCAAAAAACTCAAAGTCAGTTTAGTTCATTAAGCCCTCAAGCACTCCTAAAAACGCTCAGCCTGAGACAACGGAACTATGTAAGCAGACGTGAAAGTAATGATACCTAAACGCCTCTTGAAAAAAACATAGGTAGATAAGTTAAGTCCTATATATTTTTTTTTTTCTGGCAGAATTAATAGTCTACCAATTGCCGACAACAAGATTCCTTCTTATTAAATGTATACCATTTCCCTCTATCTATCAGTTTTAACTTCTCTTTAAAGACTCCAAGTTAAATAAAGGAATTAGAAGTAGATGATAGCTTCACAAGGGCATTTTCAGGCATGCAATGTTTAAATGATAATACATCTTGTTCTGAAGCTGTCTAAACCTTAATTCAGTACAAGGAAATGCAGTTTCCACTTCAATGTATTTGAAGGCTTTCTCTCCTATAGAATGGAATGTTGGGTATGTCTTTATTTTCATACAAGTGGGTAATATAGATGTGCATGAAATGTGGGAGATACCACCACTAGGACTTACTGCACATTTCTCTTGAGAAGAGATTCAGTTGCAGAGAAATAAGAAATTCAGAGTGGGTTTGAGGAACTGCCAAATCATGAGTAGAAACGTGTTAAAAAGATTCTTCTTTTACATATTATGACACTCAGAATGTGAGAGTCCCTCTGATTATCTTTAAAACAGCCCCATCATCCTCAGAGAGAGTTACAAGGAGCAGAGAGGATACCTGTGTGAGTAAAAAGTCATCCCTGAGGAAGAAGAGAGACTTAGGCTCTGATGCAAGTGATGTTAGGTGCATCTGATCAGTTTCAGACACTGTGCTCCATGCTTTCCCAGACAGCAGTATACTATTATGCACTACTTGTATCTGAAGATGTAAGCTCAGGAAGGCAAGAGAAGAAAATATGTCCGTGCCTGCTGTGCTTAGCCGCTCAGTCGTGTCCGACTCCTCTTTGTGACCCCCACGGACTACAGCCCGCCAGGCCCCTCTGTCCATAGGATTCTCCAGGCAAGAATACTGGAGTGGGTTGCCATGGCCTCCTCCAGGGGATCTTCCCAACACAGGGATCAAACCCAGGTCTCCTGCATTGCAGGCATATCCTTTTACCATCTGAGCCACCAGGGAAGCCTGTATAAGTGCATATGTATATACATGTACATCTACATGTACAGATATACATATATGTACATACACATCTGTATACATATACATATCTGTACATATACATATGGACATATGGGCTTCCCTGGTGGCTCAAATAGTAAAGAATCTGCTTGCAATGCAGGACACACAGGTTTGATCCCTGGGATGGGAAGATCCCCTGGAGAAGGAAATGGCAACTCAGTATTCTTGCCTAGAGAATCCCATGGACAGAGGGGCCTGCTGGGCTACAGTCCATGGGGTCCCAAAGAGTTGGACTCAACTGAGTGACTAACACTTTCATTTTTCTTTCCACTTTACTTTTATACACACACACACACACACACACACACACATATATATAATGCTTACATATATTTTGCAATTATATATATATATCTTCATGCAAAATATATATGTATATTTATTATAAAATATATATACATTTAACCATCCAATGATTCACTCATCATTTTAATGAACAAGTCAAAGTTCCTGCTGAGATAATACCTAGAACAGGCTTCACAAAGTATAGAGGAGTCCCCTCTCCCTTGGCTGCTTTCCAAGTATCTCTTGCATTCTGATCTCACTATGTACAAGGTGATCTTGGTGTCTAAAGAGAAGTAATCGTTCATGTAATATGACTCCCAAACACCAAAGTTCCCCCTTATTCTCTTCTGAAGAAGCAGTAATTCATTGCAGTGTTGCGATTGAAACCAGCTGCCCATTAGGCTGAGCTCTAAGAAGAGTTTTCCCCTAATAGTCTGAGTTTACAGCCTATTACTGACACAGTGTGTCTCCACTGATCTTCCTTTAGTTAAATTCTCACAAGAAGCTTGTGAGGAAGAGTAGGTTTACTGACAGGCCCTCCTACTCTATCTGTAGCAATAGCTTTCCCCATCCTTTGGGGAATGGGCCATCTTAACTCCAACCCCTCAGTTCAGGGTTTCCAATTAAAATTCATGCAATGAATGACAATGCTTTATGATTTCATCATCAGAACCTTAAGGGACAAGAGTTAGACGGCTAAGAAAGTCACACAAGACAACATCGCTAGCCAGTCACAGTTAAAGACTTGAATTTACTGGATCTGACGCCAAAGCCTTCACTTTGAGCCACCAAGTTATACTGGCTCCCAATGTACAGAACTAAAAAGCCTCTAGATGAAAGTGAAAGAGGAGAGTGAAAAAGTTGGCTTAAAGCTCCACATTCAGAAAACTAAGATCACGGCATCTGGTCCCATCACTTCATGGCAAACAGGTGGGGAAACAGTGGAAACAGTGTCAGACTTTATTTTNCCATCTGATGCAAAGAACTGACTCATTTGAAAAGACCCTGATGCTGGGAAAGATTGAGGGCAGGAGGAGAAGGGGATGACAGAGGATGAGATGGTTGGATGGCATCACCAACTTGATGAACATAGGTTTGGGTGAACTCCGGAGTTGGTGATGGACAGGGGGGCCTGATGTGCTATGGTTCATGGGGTTGCAAAGAGTCAGACACGACTGAGCGAATGAACTGAACCGAACTAAGTGTTAAAAAAAAAATACTTTCCTCAAAAAGAACATATTGAAAATACAGGTTTCACATTTAAAAATGTATAAAATGTCTTAAGAATAACATGTTTGCATTTGACAAAGTGAGGTGAAAACACTCTGTCAAAATAAGTTCACTATTTTTAGGTAAAGAATGAGGTGTTTTTTACAAACACCTCCATCAAATCCCACACTTCACCTTGCCATGTGTCATCTCACCCACAAAGACCTGTGAAATGCTACTGCTGGATGAGGCCTGAGCTTACCTCTAGCCAGGCTGACTTAATAACTGTATATCTATATTTGGAAACTGGAGTAGACAGCTGGGCAGAAAACTCATAAGAAGTCATACCTGAGAATAGAAGGACTTCTATGGTGGCCCAGGGGTTAAGAATATGCCTCGCGATGCAGGGGACGCAGGTTTGATCCCTGGTCAGGGAACTAAAATCTCACATGCTGCAAAGCAACTAAGCCTGCATGTTAAAACTACCCAGCTCTCCAGAGCCCTCTAGCTCCAGAGCCCGTGCACCACAACAGAAGATCCAAAGCAATAACGAATCTGTGTGCCGCAAGCTAAGACCCGATGCAGCCTCATAAATAAACATGAAAAACAGAGTAGAATGGGATCACCAGGGATTGCAATGGGAGTAAGTGGGGAGATGTTTAGAGTACAAACTTTCAACTAACAGATAAGTTCTGGAGATTTAATGCACAGTATCGACAGTTCTGAATTAGAAACCTCAAAGTTGCCAAGAGAGTAGATCTTAGTTGTTCTTACCACAAAAAAGAAATATAATAATATAATAGAGGTGTTAGCTAATGCTACAGTGATGATCATATTACAATATATAAATGTATCAACGAACACA
Source organism: Neotragus pygmaeus (assembly GCA_006410875.1). Taxonomy (NCBI): domain Eukaryota; kingdom Metazoa; phylum Chordata; class Mammalia; order Artiodactyla; family Bovidae; genus Neotragus; species Neotragus pygmaeus. The sequence continues at coordinate 115,885 of SJYV01005023.1, read as the reverse complement.
TTGTATACCTTAAGCATATACAATCTTATATAAATTATAACTCAACAAAAAATTGTTAGTAAAAAAGAAGAAAGCTGGGCAGCAAAGTCAAAGCAATCATGACAGTTTTTTAAAAACATTATTATTAATTTATTTATTTGGCTGCACTGGGTCTTAGTTGCGGCATGCCAGGTCCAGTTCCCTGACCAATGATTGAACCCGAGATCTCGGAGTCTTAGCCTCTGGACCACCAGGGAGGTCCCCATGATAGGTTTTGTGAGATACACTGATGCAGTGATGGACTAAGCAGCTCTTGTCCCCATGGGACATGCTGGGCACTTGAGAGCCCCTCCCAGTCAACCCGCTTTCCCTGACTAGTTTCTCCATGATATATTATTTTTTTTTAATATTCTCTCTCTCTTTTTTTTTTAGTAATTTTATTTATTTCTTCATGGCTGTCCTGGGTTTTTCTTGCTGTGCAGCCTTTTCTCTGATTGTGGCAAGTAGGGGCTATGCTCTAGTTGCGGTGTGTCAGTATTCATTGTGGTAGCTTCTCTTGGTTTCAAAGCAGGAACTTCCAGCATCATGGCTGACACTCAATCTCTACTAGTAGAGACCATGCACCTCCTTCTAGGACATATTGTAGAAGAGTCAGTCAAAAGGACCATGAAACACACAGCATTCAGCTAAGACTGAGCTGGCGACTGTGCCATATGCGTTCGTCTCTATTCCTCAGAAGAAACTGAAAAGAAGGTATTGTTTTCATCGTTTCATAGATGTAAAAGGTCCAAGTCCAAAGCTGTCACCTCTCTGACTGATGAGAATCCACACAGAACATAAGAACCCAGATTGCTGGCAGTTCCTGGAGCTCCGATGGATATCAACTTGCTGGTACTCAAAACGACCCCTGCTCCTTCCCTCTCCCCTCAATGCCTTTGCTCTTTTTGAAGACTTTTTTGAGGGGTTCAGTTCAGTTCAGTTGCACAGTCATGTCTGACTCTTTGCGACCCCATGAATTGCAGCACGCCAGGCCTCCCTGTTCATCACCATCTCTCGGAGTTCACTCAGACTCATGTCCATCGAGTCCGTGATGCCATCCAGCCATCTCATCCTCGGTCATCCCCTTCTCCTCCTGCCCTCAATCCCTCCCAGCATCAGAGTCTTTTCCAATGAATCAACTCTTCACATGAGGTGGCCAAAGTACTGGAGTTTCAGCTTTAGCATCACTCCTTCCAAAGAAATCCCAGGGTTGATCTCCTTCAGAATAGATTGGTTGGATCTCCTTGCAGTCCAAGGGACTCTCAAGAGTCTTCTCCAACAGCACAGTTCAAAAGCATCAATTCTTCAGCGCTCAGCCTTCTTCACAATCCAAGTCTCACATCCATACATGACCACAGGAAAAACCATAGCCTTGACTAGACGGACCTTAGTCGGCAAAGTAATGTCTCTGCTTTTGAATATGCTATCTAGTTTGGTCATACCTTTTCTTCNTGACTTAAGTGAGACATTTAAATGAACTGGAGTTGTTTGAATCACATTCACAACTATATGCCTTTGGAGGATGGTGGTGCATTCGTGCATGCGATATCTAAGCTATTCAGTGAACAGCCACCAGGAATCTGAGAATCCCTCACATTAAAATCTTGGCGCCTCAGAGACCTTCGTCCTACAGATTGGGAACCAATGTCTACAAGCATTTAACTGAGAATTTGGAGAAGAAAATACCACAAAGTTAATTTGAACTTTCTCTCTCTGACTGGTCTATAATTCTACTAATGACTGGCTGGATTTAAAAATTAAAATAATGATAGGGTGACTGTAAATAGAATTGTGTTTTGAAACAAGAAAAACATAAATTTATAGTTGCTTTGGAGTCTAATTTTTATCTATGGTAGACTGATCTAAGTCTTGGCAGGACACTTGACGTAATTTGAAACCATGAAGATATAAACCCAAAGGGAAAAATGCTTAAAATTATGCTCAAACTGATCAGGGGAGATGGTTGGGGAGGTTTCATTATTAAAATTACTGAACAGGAAAGTGCCTTCAACTATAATATAAAAAGCAAATTGCAATTACTGTTCTACTTTTCCTCCACTTTCTTTCTTTAGTGCTCAAGCAGTTTATACAAAACTAGCTTTTGCATCTCCTGAATTTCTCATATTTCCACAGGAAAAAAAATTTCCTCCATGTAATAAATTTCTCTAAATGAATGAATTTCTCTAAATTTCTCTAAATGATCTCTAAATTTCTCTAAATGATCTCTAAAAAAAAGATTATCTTCTTTTTGGCCTCCTTAACCCTAATACTAAAAGGGTTTCAGATTTACAAAGAAAGAAGGAAAAGAATTAATTCTCAATCATTAGTTAGGCAGGTGACTGACACTGTTGCTATTTAAAAGAGCCTACAGTTTCTGCCCAGGTATTTAATTCATTTCTGTTGCAGTGGTGAATTGTTTCCTTAATTTCCCTTTCCAATTTTTCATTGTTAGTGTATAGGAATGCAAAAAATTTCTGTGTATTAATTTTGTGTCCTGCAGCTTTATTAAATTCATTTAGCTCTAGTAGTTTTCTGGTGGCATCCTTTGAGTTTTCTATAGTGAGACAAAAGACTTGTATACAGAGAACTAGAAGACACTGATGAAAGAAATCAAGGACACAAACAGATGGAGAGATAAATCATGGCCTTGGATTTGAAGAATAAATATTGTGAAAATGACTATAGTACCTAAAGCAAACTACAGTTCAATGCAATCACTGTCAAATCACCAGTGGCAATTTTCAGAAGTAGAACAACAGCAACAAAAAATTCGCAATTTGTATGGAAACACAAAAGACTTCTGAATAGTCAAAACAATCTTGAGAAAGAAGAATGGAGCTGGAGGAATCAAGCTTCCTGACCTCAGACTATACTACTAAGCTACAGTAATCAAGACAGTATGGTACTGGCACAAAGAGAGAAATATAGATCAATGGACCAAGATAGGAAAGCCCAGAGATAAGCCCATGCACCTTTAGATACTTAATCATTGACAATGGAGGCAAGAATATACAATGAGGAAAAAGCAGCCTTTTCTAGATAGCTATGTGTAAAAGAATGAAATGAGAACACTTCTTAACACAAAAATAAACTTGAAGTGGATTAAAGACCAAAATATAAGGCCAGAAACTATAAAACTCTGAGGGGAAAACATAAGCAGAACACTCTTTGACATATATCACAGCAATATCCTCTTTTACCTACCTACTAGAGTAATAGAAATAAACACAAAAATAAACAAGTGGAACCTAATTAAACTTAAAAGCTTTTGCATAGCAAAGGAAACTATAAACAAGATTAAAAGACAATCCTCAGAAGGGGAGAAAATAACTGCAAATGAAACAACTGACAAAGGATTTCTCTCCAAAATATACAAGCAATTCATGCAATTCAATACCAGAAACACAAACAAGCCAATTAAAAAATGGGTGGAAGGCCTAGACAGACAGTTCTCCAAAGAAGACATACAGATGGCCAACAAACACATGAAAAGATGCTCACCATCACGCATTATTAGATACCTGCAAATCAAGACCACAATGAGATATTACCTCACACCAGTCAACATGCCCTTCATCAAAAAATCTATAAACAATAAATGGAGAGGGTAGGCAGAAAAGGGAATCCTCCTGCACTGCTGTGTGTGTGTCAGTCACTCAGTCGTGTCCAACTCTCTGCGACTCCATGGACTGTACCCCACCAGGCTTCTCTGTCCATGGATGGACTGGTTGGATCTTTAGGATGATCAAAGTGGACATAAGAACTACTGCCATTGAAATTTACCAAGGAGTCAGTGACAATATGATGCGATCATCACCAAGTTCAGAAGGCTGCCCTGGCACACATCACTAGCACTGCCTCAAAGCCCACATTCTGGCACCAAGATGTGTTCTCAGGTCCTCTCTGACAGTGGGAATTGCATGGAGCATGCCACATGCCCTGGATAATGTCCTGGACACTGAGGGTGCAGCAGTGAATGTGAGGAAATGAGGCATGTGAACTCCCCCGTGTCGCTCCTCAGAGCCACAGGTTCAGCAGCAGCAGTGTCCCAGGGTCTGAGGAAGGTTACTGAAGCTTGGGAGGAGATGGCAGCACTCTGATGGAGCCTCAGTGGTCACTGATAGATTCTCTAGATGCTTTAGATTAGGACCCTGCAGGCATCAACCACCAGAGGTGCTGAGAAGAATGCTATGACCCTCTTCCTGTCTTCAGATATGTGATGAGGCATCAAATTAATTTTCTATGGCTGCTGAGCCAAATTACCCCAATCTCAGTAGCTGGAGAAGACTCTTGAGAGTCCCTTGCACTGCAAGGAGATCCAACCAGTCCATCCTAAAGGAGATCAGTCCTGAGTGTTCATTGGAAGGACTGATGTTGAAGCTGAAACTCCAATACTTTGGCCACCTGATGCGAAGAATTGACTCATTGGAAAAGACCCTGATGCTGGGAAAGATTGAGGGCAGAAGGAGAAGTGTATGACAGAGAACAAGATGGTTGGATGTCATCACCAACTCAATGGACATGAGTTTGAGTAAACTCTGGGAGTTGATGATGGAAAGGGAAGCCTGGCATGCTGCAGTCCATGAGACAGCAAAGAGTCGGACACGAGTGAGTGACTGAACTGATTTATCTTATTGTTCTAGAAGTCAAAAATCAGAAAATGGATCTTGAGGACTAAAATCAAGGTATTGGCATTGCCATATTTCTTTTAGAAGCTCTAGGGGAGAATCTGTTCCCTGCCTTTTTCAGCTTCTAGAAGCTCTGTGTCCTTGACTTGCCATTCTCTTCCACTTTCCAGGCCAGTAATCATATCACTCTGCCCTCTGTTTCCACTGTCCTCTCTCTCTCTGTGACTCCCCTGCCTCCTTCTACTCCTTATAAGAGTCATTGTGATTACACCGGTAGGATAATCTGGAACAATCTCCCCATCAAAAACCCCTTAACTTTATCACACCTGCCAAGCCCCTTTTGCCACGGAAAGTAACATATCCACAAGTTCTGGGAATTAGGATCTGGACATCTCTGGGGAGCCATGATTCTGCAGACCACAGCATCATGGGATGAAACTGCAGAGGTCCAAGACAGGGTAAACCAGCAACACTGAGAGGAGAGGGGGCAGGGAGACACGAGCCTCCCCCAAGCTCTCCTTTGCCATGTGTTGACCTCAGTGCATCTGGAAGGCACAGCAGTTGAAAGAATCCTTAGCCTGTAAATATCTGCGGTGAATTTTTGCCTCATCTGGGATGAGACTCCCAGTGCTGTGGGACAAAAATCAGTCGTGAAATGTCTCCCAATCATTGATCAAATTTCCAAGAGGAGCAACTGATATATGTTTGTCATCTGTCCTTGACCCGGCAGTCCCAGCCTCTAAAGTCAGCCTCTTACCCTCCCCAAGCTTGATTCACACTTACTAAGCTTCCTAGAGGCACCTGAAACTTTTGGACACTGAACTCAAGTTGTATGTCCTTATTGAGGTTCCTGGGAAGCCCACTGAGGTTTGAAATTAGGTTTTACCTGCTTTCCCAGAAAGAACATAACCCCATCAGTGAAAGTCGCTCAGTCATGTACAGCTCTTTGAGACCCCATGGACTATACAGTCTATGGAATTCTCCAGGCCAGAAGAATGGAGTGGGTATCTGATCCCTTCTCCAGAGGATCTTCCCAATCCAGGGATCAAACCCAGGTCTCCCGCATTGTAGGTGGATTCTTTACCAACTGAGCCACCAGGGAAGGCCATACTGGTTGAAAATGCCCTTGTCTGATTTAGAATAATGTATGCATTAAAAAATACATACTGGAAACCAATGAGACAGAAAATATGTTGTCCTGTCAAACATTCTTTCTTAGAAACCTTAGACTCTGGAGATAGCAGCCACTGACTCTGCTTTTTCTAGCAACTTCCCAGCCCAGAGATGTGAAGCAGGCACACATGCCTGCCCACGTGCCTGGCCCAGCACAATGGAGGTGGCGCTTTATGGAGCAGTATGCCAATGAATGACTGAAACCTTGATGTTTGCTTCCCCGGGGTGCAATAGTTAGGGTGTCTGAGTGGAAGGAGCAAGACTAGATTCAGGCCTCCGTGTGATGCTCCATGTGGTGGTTTTTCAGCTGCTGTAAAGGGATAAAGTACCCGCTCAGGACATGTGGCCTCTGGGCTACAGAATCTCCAGGGTCGGTCTTTGTCAAACCACCGCTGCAGAAAGGGTCAGTGCTTGGGGAGCTGACTGCATTCCCTGATCCTAATAGAGATACACATCTATTGGTTGGTGAAAATGTAATTGCCATTTTGGACCATAAATTTTAAATTATTATAACTAGGCTCAAACACATCTTTATTAATCAAAATAGGAACCATTACAATTAGCACATTTTTGCCAATGAGAAATAAGTTTATTTGTTCCTGTAGCCTAAAAACCCGTGCTTTGGGATTCGAAGAACTCTAATATCAGGAATTGAATAGTACAGAAAGACCCAATTTACTTGAGGATCTTTGTTTTTCAAAAGCTTTGTAAAGTGTTTTACCGGTCACAATTCTTTTAAAAGGCATTGCAGATAACTCCCGCCTGCCTGGCTAATGATTGAAGGGCAAAAAGGAGTGGCTGGCCAGCTCTTAATGACTGGAGAAAGACCAAAGTATAAATCAGTTCAGTTCAGTCGCTCAGTTGTGCCTGACTCTTTGCGACCCCATGAAACACAGCACGCCAGGCCTCCCTGTTCATCACCAACTCCCAGAGTTCACTCAGATTCACGTCCATCGAGTCCGTGATGCCATCCAGCCATCTCATCCTCTGTTAGCCCCTTCTCCTCCTGCCCCAAATCCCTCCCAGCATCAAGGTCTTTTCCAATGAGTCAACTCTTCGCATGAGGTAGCCAAAGTACTGGAGTTTCAGCTTTAGCATCATTCCTTCCAAAGAAGTCCCAGGGCTGATCTCCTTCAGAATGGACTGGTAGGATCTCCTTCAGATAGGTGCAGCAAATTGACAGCCCAATGCTGACATTAAACTTCAAGGACTGCTGTTAAAACTAATCAACGTTAACTTGAACCTGTAATTCTGACGAAAATATATAAAATGACATAAAACATTTAACACCACAGTTTTGCCCTAATTATTTATTTTTCCCTTCCTCTCACCTCTTCCAACAAACCAATTAGTTCAGTTCTATGACTACAATTAAAAATTGTGGGTAAACAGTGAATAAAAAGAATACCTTTAAAATCCAGAAAATGCACCACCACCATACTTTTAGGCCATCACTGCATGTGATCCCAAGGACTCTGGGATGAGCTGGCCTCTCGTCCTCAGTACAGGCAGAGGAAGACGGTAACAGCTAACAGGCAACTGTTGTTGCCTTGGCTACAACTCTAACTTTTGGCAATTATATTACTCCTTCCATACTTCTGTGATTTTAGCATTCACTTAAATAGTACCTGAAAATACCAAAAAGGTATCATTACTGGCTTAGGCCTGTGCCTTTTTCTTTCTTTCTATTAGCTGCTCCTTCACACCCTGGCCCAAGAGTCCTGGGCTCAGCTGGACGAGGAGACTCACATTCTCACCCCATTTCCAGGCTTTGCCACATTCTGACTGTGGAGCTCAGGGGTCTCCTAGCCAAGGGCATGTATAAATACAAGAGTTTTAAATAACAAACAAAGAAAAAAAAACAGAAAACAAAATGACAGCCCTCCAGGGTAACAGACACCATTAAGAGGTCATGTCATCATAACTAATAAATAAAATGCCCTTTTCGACAATCAATCCTCTCTATTAATATGATTTGCATCCAATTTAAAGTTGAAAATTGATAGTAGGGAAGAAAACTGGAAAGGAAGGAAATATTTCTGTAATACTGTTTGCATTCTGACCACCAGGAAGATAAACAGATTCAAAACAATGATTTCCCAGGAAGTAACATTAATTCAAAGTTCTCAGGAAAAAAATCCTTAATGGTTATTCTGGGTGGAAGTAGGAATTGCATCTTTAAATAACAGGCCAGTTTTTATCTGAGGCCCATTAGAAGTAACTAAGAAGAGTGGGTAGAGGGGGAAGAGCGATAAAGAGCAAGCCATACGTCAGGTGACAGAAGTCACGTTGCAGTTATGACTCACGTGTTACGTTCTAGCCTCTACCTCTCTGCTCAACTGCTGTTTTATGTCACCCTATTCCAAATTTCCTTATTTTTCATGCTGCTAAGATGGATGACACTGTCTGGTTATTTAACATCAACCAGGGCTATTCAGCTATTAATCTATGGATGAATAGTCTTCTAAGGCAGAACCCTAAAAGACAATTTGTGTGCACATGTACACGGAGGGTATGCATCCAGGTGATTTTTAAAAATTGTTTCTCTTAATTGGGAGTTCGGTGGGTAAAGAAAAATGTTTTGAGCACTTGAATAATTCTCAAAGATTTAAGTCATTCAAAAGAGAAGCTATATGGACTACTACTCAGCCATAAAAAAGAATGAAATAATACCATCTGCAGCAACATGGATGGATAGGGATTATGATACTAAGTGAAGTCTGTCAGGGGAAGACAAACACATGCCATATCAGTTACATGTGGAACCTAAAACAACACAAACGAACTTATCTAAGAAACAGACTCACAGACATAGAGAAAAGACTTGTAGTTACTGAGAGGGAGGGACGGTGAGGGTGGGACGGAGTGGGAGTTTGGGACGAGCAGATGCAAGCTACTGTATATAGGGTGGATAAACAACAAGGTTCTACTGTATAGCACAGGGAACTATAATCAATAGCTTATTATAAACCATAAGGGAAAAGAATATACAAAAAGGACATTTATATGTGTATAACTGAATCACTTTGTTGTACAGCAGAAGTTAACACTGTAGATCAACTATACTTCAATTTAAAAAAAATGAAATTGTAAGGTCCCTTAACTGTAGTGATAAGATTCTGTGTGCATGAAAAAAAGCCAGTAAATGTGTAGCTATGACATGGCACCAAGAGTGCTACTATAGATAGTCCATAAAGTTCTTCAAAAACCAATCATATTTTATTTTCCTTTTTTTTTAAGGTATTTTTTCTCAAATAAATGATCATTGCAGTGAAAAAAATTCACATTTCCATTTTACAAGGTTCGATAAGGTTTGTTGTTATCGTTTAGTCACTAAGTTGTGTCTGACTCTTGTGTGACCCATTGGACTGTAGCCAGGCTGCTCTGCCCATGGGATTTCCCAGGCAAGAATACTGCACTGGCTTGTCATTTCCTTCTCCAGGGGATCTTCCCGACTTATGGACTGAACCCTCATCTCCTGTGTCTCCTGCACTGGGAGGCAGATTCTTTACCACTGAGCCATCTGGGAAGTCNCTCTCTGCCCTTTAATATGCTATCTAGCTTTGTCATAGCTTTCCTTCCAAGATGCAAGAGTCTTTTTAAATTTAATGACTGCAGTCACTATTCAATGTGATTTTGGAGCCCCAGAAAAGAAAGTCTGCCACTGCTTCCACTTTACCTGCCTCTATTAGCCGTGAAATGATGGGACCAGATGCCATGATCTTTGTTTTTTTTAATGTTAAGTTTCAAGCCAAGTTAAAAAAATAAATTTATTTATTTTAATTAGAGGTTAATTACTTTACAATATTGTATTGGTTTTGCTGTACATCAACATGTATCTGCCACAGGTATACACATGTTCCCCATCCTGAACCCCCCTCCCTCCTCCCTCCCTGTACCATCCCTCCGGGTCATCCCAATGCACCAGCCTCAAGCATGCAGTATCATGCATTGAACCTGGGCTGACACAGTGAAGTAAGCCAGAAAGAAAAACACCAATACAGTATTCAGTTCAGTTCAGTTGCTCAATCATGTCCGACTCTTTGCGACCCCATGAATTGCAGCACACCAGGCCTCCCTGTTCAATACCATCTCTCAGAGTTCACTCAGTCTCACGTGCATCGAGTCNACACAGTGAAGTAAGCCAGAAAGAAAAACACCAATACAGTATTCAGTTCAGTTCAGTTGCTCAATCATGTCCGACTCTTTGCGACCCCATGAATTGCAGCACACCAGGCCTCCCTGTTCAATACCATCTCTCAGAGTTCACTCAGTCTCACGTGCATCGAGTCTGTGATGCTATAATGCATATATATGGAATTTAGAAAGATGGTAACAATAACCCTATATGTGAGAAAGCAAAAGAGACATGGATGTATAAAACAGTTTTTCGGACTCTGTGGGAGAGGGAGATGGTGGGATGACTTGGGAGAATGGCATTGAAACAAGCCAACTTTTTTTTACTGTCTTCTTTCATCCTTATCAAGAGGATTTTTAGTTCTTTTTCACTTTTTGCCATTAGAACGGTATCACTGCATATCTGAGGTTGTTGATGTTTCTCCTGGCAATCTTTATTCTGGCTTGTGATTTATACAGCCCAGCATTTTGCGTTGTGTACTCTGCATATAAGTTAAATAAGCAGCCTTGAGAGTATACAGCCTTGATGTATTCCTTTCCCAATTTTGAACCAGTCCATTGTTCCATGTCTGGTTCTAACTGTTGGTTCTTGAACTGCATACAGATTTCTCAGGAGATAGGTAAGGGGGTCTGGTATTCCTATCTCTTTAAGAATTTTCCATAGTTTGTTGTGATCTACATAGTCAAAGGCTTTACCGTAGTCAGTGAAGCAGACTTTTTTTTCTGGAATTCCCTTTTTTTCTCTGTGAGCCAGCAAATGTTGGCAATTAGATCTCTGGTTCCTTTGCCTTTTCTAAACCTAGCTTGTATCTCTGGAAGTTCTCAGTTCATGTACTGCTGAAGCCTAGCTTGAAGGAATTTGAGCATAACCCTACTTAACAGCATATGAAATGAGCAAAATTGTATGGTAGTTTGAACATTCTTTGGCATTGTCTTCTTTGGGATTGGAATGAAAACTGATCTTTTCCAGTTTTGTGGCCTCTGCTGAGTTTTTCATATTTTCTGACATATTGAGTATAACACTTTTACAGCATTATTTTTTAGGACTTGAAAAAACTCAGCTGGAGTTTCATCACCTCCACTAACTTTGTTTGTAGTAATATTTCCTAAGGCCCACTTGATTTCACACTCTAGGATGGCCGGTGTGATATTTTTAAAATTTAGATCTGGTCATTTCACTTTCCTTTTTAAAGGTATATTATTTTATTGATTTATACCCAAATAAGTTAATATGATATTCAACACTTTATATTACCTGGTTTCAGACAAATTTGCAGTTTTTTCTTTCTACCACTCTCCCTCATGTACCAAAATTCCTATCAAGCTCTCTAAACATCAATAGTTTACTACCTCTGGACTATAATTCTGTAGAGACAGCTTCTGCATTTCTTTGCTTCACATATGGGTTGGTTTTATGTGAAGAAACATCCATGAGAAAGTTTATTTGAGGTTTTTAGTTTAGAGATGGTTTAATAACTCAGGATACAGTGAGATCTCAGAGAGCATCAGAAGAATCTTCTACATCTCTTTCTTTCCAGTTCCTTGCACAGTTCTGGGTAAATAGTAGATGCTCAAGAAATACCGGTTAATTTGATATGATTTGTGTGTTTGCTTTTTTTTTTTCAGTAAACTAGGTCCCCGGAATCAGTGTAACAGCACAATAAAAACAGCAAGGACAGCAAGGGGCAAAGGACAAGAAAGTCCTGAAGACTCAGAAAGATTTTAAGAGGTGATCCTTTCAGTAACATTCTGGTCTGTTTTGGACCAGAGGTCAGGTATAGAATCAGTCAGGATCCCAACAGAAAACAGATGTCACAGTCAAATGGTTTAATTGGAAAGAATTGGAGGGCACTGTGAACAGAAGTGTGGACAGGGTTAAGGAAACCAACAAAAGATGATGATATACCCAAAGACCACCTATAGCAGGAAATTGTTATTCCCTTTTCACTTATCAGAAAGAAAGCTATTCCACAATGGGACTTGCCAGAACGGGCCCTTGCAATGAAGTGACACTTGAACAACTTTAGGAACCCTGCCATCAACACTTACTTGCCTTTAATAATTTCAAAGAAAACATGCAGAGAAGTCAGGTTTTTGAGTGATGATTGCGGCAACTTTTCTTGCAGATATATTATTATACAACAAAAGACCTGCAGAAAGATTAATAAAAAAATTCATTGGCCTGCAAAAATGTTTCTATGATCTTTTAAATTTTCACTAAATCTCCTAACCCTACTTTAACGGCCCCTAAGACATGTCAAGCCCTCTGAGTTCTTCTCAAGATTATGAGTTTTAAGAAGCTGCCACTATACAGAAGTTTCTCTAAAAGTCTAACACAAGATAATGGAGAGGTAGAGGTTAATGGGTTGACTTTCAAGATTGACTTCTTTTAAGCTTCTGATCTCTGGGCTGAAAACGGGAGATGGTGTTTATTTGACTTGTCTGTACTGTGAGGTCAGTAAAACACCCAAATACCATCTTATTTTTATTTATGAATTCTGTTTCCTAAAAGCAATAAGACTCTTACTCCCTACTGTGTGTTGGTAGGATTTGGCTGAATAGTTCAAGTGGTTAAATTGAGCTGGTTTGGAGCTTAGTGACTCATAACACTCCTACCATCCATCAATTAAAGCAGGGCTGACTGTCTGCTTGTAATTTGGCAAACAACATTTTGTCTTCCAGAAGCACTTAGAAAAATTCTTCTCTTAGAAGTAACAGATGAGGGAAAATGTTCAATAAAATCAGCAAGACAAGATATTTGCCTTCGTTAGACTGCAGCCACAAACTTGCTACTGGGGTGGATAGTCCATGTGATGGTCATTATTATATTTAAGGAATGAAAAAATGAAACAATCTAACTTCATCCCCAGCTGTGAAATGAATAACAGCACCTATGCTAGGAGAATAAAATAGATGGTGATTTACATAGCATATTGAGTTTCTGTGGAAGAAAGCAACTCCATAAATCCAAGCCAGAGTTTAAATTCATTGTAATTCTATTTTTGTACCCAAGAATAAACTGTTTGATTGTTTAAACAATGTGATGGGACCTCATCTTCTGTGTAGTATAAATCAAGTCACATCATTCACCTGCTTACTTATACCCTTGCTTCTTATTGCAATTCACATAAAATCTAAAAAANCACTGCCACATATAGACTCATTCCAGTGGAAAGGAAACATCATCGTGGAAATCTAGGCATCGGAGCAAGTCACGGAGAATCCATTTTGGAGGAGAGGGCTTTTTTTTGGGGGGGGGTCTCTAAGATCATGCAACATTCGAATATCTATGTTGAATCTGAATTACACGCACACTTTCTCCCAGGTCTAGAGGTGGATCTGGGTACTAACCCCAGTTCTACCTGGCTTCTCCTCCTAAAACTCACACTAACTACTGGCTGTTCTGTCACAGAGCAGAAAACACACCAAAGTAAGCTCCTGTCTTTTTTTCTACTGTCTTGAATGCATGCTCCCTGCACTTCATCGTCTGCTCTAACGCCGTTTGTCAGCTGTGACTTCTTCAGGCACCAGGGAGACCATCCACAACCCCTCACTCTCAGGACAGCTGGCCTCTAGGCGTGGTACGAGATGGCACCAGGCACTGGGAAGTCCTGGTATGTTCTTAACTCAGGAGGACACCCCCTGCCACTCTTACTTATGTGTTTCCAAATGGATTGTTAATAAGTAGTCTTCCTGATACTATATTTCTAGAGGAAAAGAGATAGCTAATGGGAAGTTGCTATGTAACACAGGGAGCTCAACTTAGTGTTCTGTGATAAACTAAAGGGGTGGGATGATATGGGGGTGGGGGGGGTGGGTCCAAGAGAAAGGGGACATATGTATACTACGGCTGATTGACCCTGCTGTATGGCAGAATTCAACACAGCATTGTAAATCAATTATCCTCCAGTTAGAAATAAAGTTATAAAAATTGAATGCATGGTTTTACATGCATTCTGACTAAATGTTGCCTCTTATTTTGCTTATTATTTAGGCTTTTCAGATTTTTTTTGACTCTTGAGCTTGTTGTACTTTTCCCAGTTTTCTTTTTTAACCTCTTTTTTATACTGTATTGTCAACTCTAGGTACTATATCATATAGCAGATCTCCAGATCTTCACCTTGTGTAACTGTAACTTTATATCCACTGAAAACTCCTAATTTCTGCTTCCACCCTCACCCCAATCTCTTAGCAATTATCACTCTGTTGTCTGTTTCTATAAGTTTGACTGTTTTAGATATCTCATCTAACTGGGATCATACAGCATTTGTCCTTCTGTGGCCAATTTCATATCTCCAGGTCCATCCATGTTGTCATAAATTGTAGGATTTCCTTCTTTATGGCTGAGCAATATTCCATTATATGTATCCATGACATTTTCTTTATGCTTTTTCTTGCAGATGAATACCTGGGTGGTTTCCATATCTTGGCTGTTGTGAATACCACAATGAACATGGAAATGCAGATATAGCTTCAAAATCCTGGATATTCTACTAGATATATAATTCAGGAGTGGAATTGCTGAATTACATGGTAGCTTTATTTTTAATTTTTTGATATTTTTACCTCTAATTTTCATTTTTCTTTATGATTTCATCCAAATCACTAATTATGTTGAACAGGTCAAGGAAGCTTTCAGGAGTCCACTGAAATCTGTTTTCTGGGTTCTTTCTGGGTCAACACTATATTAATGCCAGGCTATTCAGTGTATAGCATTTGGCATTTAGTATACCTGGGTTTGACCCCTGGGTTAGGAAGATCCCCTCAAGGAGGACAGGGGAACCCACTCCAGTATTCCTGCCTGGAGAATCTCATGGACAGAGGAACCTGGGGGGCTACATGCCATGGGGTCACAAAGAGTTGGACATGACTGAGTGACTAAGCATAGCCAAGCACATACTATATGCTCCAATATTTTGGCCACCTGCTATGAAGAGCTGACACATTGGAAAAGACCCTGGTGCAGGGAAAGACTGAGGGCAGGAGGAGAAGGGGGTGACAGAGGATAAGACTGTTGGATGGCATCACTGACTCAGTGACGTTTGAACAAACACTAGGAGATAGTGAGGGACAAGGAAGCCGGGTGTGCTGCAGTTCATGGGGTCACAAAGAGTTGGACACAATTTAGCAACTGAACGACAACAACACAGTATATATGGTATAGGGCATTTATTACTTACTAAATGCCAGGCTATTTGCAAGTGCTAGGGATATGATGTTAAGAAAACCCAGCCATGTCGTTTAATGGGAGAAATCACACATATAAATCACACATATAAATGCATAACTATAAGGTGATAAAATATTTTGGAGGAAAAAGAGAGGATGCCAAGAAAAGAATCTGACCTGGTCTAAGGATTCTCAAGAATTCCTGGAGTAGGTGCTGTTTGAACTGGGAAAAATACAGGGTAAAGAGCAGAGGGAACTGCAGGCAGAGGGTACGGCATGGGCGAAAGCCTAGTGATGGAGACTGCATGGTCAGGAAGTGAGTGATGGCCAGTATTGCTGGAGCACAGATCCCGAGGAGGGTGGCATGAGACGTGGGCCAGTTTACGAGTCAGGTCTTTGTTGCTGGAAAAGCAGAAAGCATTGACAGTGCCAAATCGGGGAGATAGCATGGTTAAGACCTTCATTCTTAAAAGACCCTTTAGTGAGCAGAGTGGGTTGCAGAAGCAAGGGTGTTTATGGAGAGACCGTTCAGGAGGCTATTGTTGTAATTCAGGCAAGAGATGAAAGCAATTTTGCTTAGGGTGCCAGCAGTAGAGATGGAGAAAAATGGACGGGTTAAGAGGTACTTAGGAATAAAGTAGAAAGGACTTACTGATAGCTTAGAGATGGGAAGGAAGGAGAAGAGTCGTAAATGACGGTCCTTAGCTTCTTGTTTTTATAACTACATGGATAGTGGTGCCCCTGGTTGTGACAGGGCATGCTAGAGGTAGAGCAGGTTTCAGGAGCAAATGGAATGTTTGATTTCTGACGTGTCCAGGTACCCCAGATATATCCAAATAGGTATGCTGAGGATAACAACAGAAAGTATTTATATTAACATGCCAGGCGCTGGTCAGAGCACTTAGTACATATGAATTCATTTACTCTTTACAGTACTTCTATGTGGTAAGTCCTGTTATGAATCCCATTTTATAGAGGAGGAAACAGAAGCACAGAGAGGTTAGGTAATCTTCCCAGAGACACACAGCTAGTCAGGAAAGAGTTTAATAAGAAAGTTGAGAACTGAGAAGAAAGGTCAGGACTCAAGTTATAGATTTAAGAATCACTGGAAAGACACAGGTATGGAGGAAAGTGTTCCAAAAAGATAGATAGCGTAAAAAAAAAACAAACTGAACAATGGGACAGAAAAACTATCCACAATCTATAAATAAGGTCAAGAGAATGACTGCATTTCCTCTCATTGCATCCTGAGTCACTGTTTATCAGAAGAGCGAAAGCACTGTCAAAAACAGTAAGGAGAGTACCACAAATCATCGAATTGGGGTTTAGCCCAGACCTAACTTGAAGTGCACAAATGTTGTTCTTTTAAAACAATTTGACGTAAGTTGCTACTTCCTGTTCACGCGTCCCGTCTCTACTGGCAGGTTCCTGTGGCCCCATGCTTTCTTGTCTACCTGGGACAGTTGGCTACATTCTGATGGTTCCCAGGGGATCCTAGAGCTCAAGGCTTAATTTTCTTTGAAAATATACTATTGTTTAACTTTGCTTCCTTTTACTACTAATTAAAGGTTCACTCTTTGAAGTTGCATTTACATGTATATTTGTGCCTCGTGCATGCTCAGTTGCTTCAGTCATAACCGACTCTTTGCAACCCTATGGACTGTAGCCCGCCAGGCTCCTCTGTCCATGGGATTCTTCAGGCAAGAATACTGGAGTGGGTTGCCATGTGCTCCTCCAGGGGATCATCCCAACCCAGGGATCGAACCAAGTCTCTTATGTCTCCTGCTTTGGCAGGCAGTTTCTTTACACCAGCACCACCTGGGAAGCCCTAGCTGTGCCCTATAGAGTTGCAAATGATTTCTATCTGGCAGAAAAGAATATTTCAAAGGTTAACAGTAATAACAATAACTAGTTTTGCATGCAAACGGGAATCTTATCCTAACTTTCTTGTCTTAAAAGGATTACAAAACCACCACTTCCTTAAATCTGTTTAGAATCAGCTTTACCATTTTGCTCGTTCCATCATTCATGACTGAGTTGAGTATAACTCTTGACACATGGTAATTCTCTTGTTTGTCAAAGAGTCAAGGTTTAACTTCTGAGAATCCCCCTATGAAAGAAGTGAACCCTGGGCTTCTTCTGCAGTCTTTGGGAGAACCATTTTGGTAGCCATAAACCCACCAAGAGTTCCTGAGCCCACTTTTCATTTATTCGTTCTTTAAAAAGTATTACTGTATAAGGCATTGTAAAAAGCTCAGGGCATGAGAAAGATTGAAATATGAAAATGGTGACTTTGAGGTGCTTATGTTTTTATGGCAGGAAGGAAGGGGGACAGAAAAATCGAAGAAACCACAATATGGAAAGTACCACCTAGGAAGGATGTTATGAAGTATGTGAGAGGGCTCTGCAATGGGCCTTAAATGAAGAAGGGGACTTTGCCAGGTGGAAATGAGAAGAAAGGATGGAAGCCATAACGTGGATAAAGGTAAAGAAGTGGGTACCATGTTAACATTTTGGTGAAATGCATGTCATGATCTCTCTGCGACCTGGAAAAGGCAGAATGAAAGGAGAATAGAATTTATTAGAACAGCGGGCTGTTAGAACAGTGGGTGCGCTCAAGGCAGAGCTGTCCCGGTGCTTGGGCTAGTAGCCAATTTATATAGCCTCAAGACAGAAAATTCCTAGTGGAAGGGTGGCATTAGGTGACTGGTTAGGGTGCTATAGGGTGGGTAACAGGGTGGGTATTTTACCCAATAAGGGGTCAGGAAACTGGCCAGTGTAGATCAGGAGGCTCATGGCAACAGCTGCTGTCGGGCTTGGTTAATTCTGGAAACTTTTGTCCTGTGACCTTGGTATAAGGGTCCACACCTGTGACCTTGGTATGGAAGTCTAAGTGTTAGCCACTCACCCTCAGTCGTGTCTGATTCTTTGCGGCCCCATGGACTGTAGCCCACCAGGCCCCTCTGTTGATGGACTTCTCCAGGCAAGAATACTGGAGTGGGTTGCCATTTCCCCTTTGGCATTTTGCATATGCCAGTTTAGATTCTTTGGAAATGGCTGGACCTGGGACCCCAAGCTGATCCTCAGTGCTCACTGCCCCTCTTCCTTGAATGCTCAGAAATAGTTCATGTCACAGAATCTCTTGACAGGTGACTCCCCACCTGGACCACAGGGGGCACTGCGTTCATCCCAATCACTGCATATTTTCAATGCTTCAGGCCTGACATCCATATGGGACTTTTGAATCAAGAACTAAATGTTGTCCTAACTACTGAAAAGAACCTAACAACTATAAAAACAGAGATGTAAAACTTAGATACCTGGGTTTCTGGATTTATATTTCTGAAGAGATGACTTTGAAACATGGGTAAAATGGGCAAACCAATTATTCAAAAGTAGGTCTTCAAGAAAAATCTTCCTCAGAGGGTCTTGGGCCTTCAGCGGAGGTGGGGCTTTTCTGTGCCCCAGAAGGCAGGCCTCGGGACCAGCTGGCTCTTCCCAACTAGCTGGCACTGTATGAG
Source organism: Neotragus pygmaeus (assembly GCA_006410875.1). Lineage (NCBI taxonomy): Eukaryota > Metazoa > Chordata > Mammalia > Artiodactyla > Bovidae > Neotragus > Neotragus pygmaeus. The sequence goes on along the minus strand of SJYV01005023.1, from coordinate 97,239 downwards.
TTCCTGACCATTTGTAATTCAATATCCAGGAGGACTCGTCTTTCCATTTTACAGAAGAGCAAAAGCACTTTCGGAAACAATAAGTAGAGTACCACAAATCATCGAATTGGGGTTTAGCCGACACCTAAGTTGAAGTGCACAAATGTTCTTTCTTTAGAGCGATTTGGTGTAAGTTGCTACTTCCTGTTCAGGCGTCCTGCCTCGATTGTTAGGTTCCTGTGACCCCATGCTTTTTCTTGTCTATCTGGGACTCCTGGCTACATTCTGATGGTCCTGCTTTCTTGTCTATCTGGGGCTGCTGGCTATATTCTGATGGTTTCCAGGGGGACCCTAGAGCTCCAGGCTTTATTTTTTATTCCCTGGCCCCAGTCCAGAGGGCTTTATTCTCAGAACTTCCTATTAGCTCCTCAGAAAATCTTACTTAAGATCTTCATCAGAACACATCTAGATAGATTGTATATTGTTTAAAATTGAGCATTTAATCTACAGGGAACAGATCAGAATCTTTCCCAAAGATCAAATAGCTCCTTCCTTGCCCCAAGGAGAAACCTGGTGTTTTACCTTTGTGAAGTTCACTGGGTTTCCACAAGTATTTATCAGATCTCTATTATATGCCAGGAACTGTTCTGTGCCATCAGTCTCCAGGGATGCTAAGATGTAAACAGCACAGTCCCTGCCCCAAGAAAATCACATTCACATCCCCTAAAACAGACAATGGAGAAGATGCTGTTAAGTGAAGGTCTGGGGGCTCTTTGTGGGAGTTTAAACTGTGAGAGTCTGTTTCAAGGAAAATCCGGCAGCATCTAACATTTTAAATACGTGCACCCCTTGACTGAGGAATCTCACATCTATAGAGTACCACAAATCATCGAATTGGGGGTTAGCCAAGACCTAACTTGAAGTGCACAAATGTTCTTTCTTTAGAGCAATTTGGTGTAAGTAAATAATCCATAGAGGTGCACACATACACATGCGGAGATGAATATGTACACGACAGGTTTGTTTTTGACAATGGAATATCAGAAAAGATATGGCCACCTAAGCACTCCATTGAAAAACCACGTTGCATTTTTATGTTCAGACCTGAACAAATATAATCTTCACATGGAATTCCGAAACAACGCAGAGTATGCTTTCATTTATGATCATTAACCTCTGTTACATGTGTGTCTGTGCACACACGTGTGTAAATGCCAGGAGAAAGCTCTCAGTGGATACCCAATGACAAATTATTGATGGGTTCTTCTTCTGGAGACAGGAACGGAATACAGAGTCAGGGTGAGGACAGTCTGCTACTCCTCATTAGACAAGTCTCTATGTAACCTAAATGGTTTTTTTTTACTACCTTGGACGTTCACTTAAAATAGCTTAAAAGTTGTGTTATGAGAAAAGCACAGGAATTCAAACAGGTAATAGATTCCTGCGGACCTAGGGGAATCACAGTGGATGAAGAGGTACATGTAGAGCTAAGTCAAGGGTATTTTAACATATTCCAGACGAAGAAACAGTGAACAGTAAGCAAGCTGTGCACCCTGCAAGAAGGATTTGGATGACAACCAGCAGAGGGCTTGGGTGCCCAGGAAGTCCCAAGGGACTGAAAAATTAGCCTCTCTGAGAAACTTTACATGATTCTACTCTTTGATTTAGATCTTTGATGTGTCTGCCCATTACTTGCATCATCTAAGGTGTTTGATAAAAACTTGTGAGTCAGGTAAATTAAATCACCACAATCATATCATGTGCATCCCTCATTCATTTAATTCCACTAGAACTGTCTCCCCTTCTTGAATAGAAGTCTTTTCAGAACAAGAAAGATTTTTTTTTTCTTTTCTTTTTATATCTGTTGGGCCTATTACTCAAAACAAAATAAGCAATCCAAAATTTTTGTTGAAGACCTGTATATGCCAATGATAACTGAACTGAAGTGTGAGATAAACATAAACAAATAAATAATGCATAAATACATGAAAAGGGGGTGGTGCTCAAGAGTAGACTAAGGTCCCTGGCTCTATTCTAAGGGCCGTGGGAAACCACTAGAACTTTGTGCAGTATTATCAGAGCTGGTTGGAGGATAAATAAGGAACTCGTGAGTTAGTTAAGATAGGAGAAGGTGAATGTATAACATTCCCCAAATCAGATCAGACTTGATTCAGTTGGCAGAAAAAGCATCACAGTGAGAACAAATGGCAGAAACATAATTAACAGGTTTTGATTAGCATTCATATGTATTCCACGGGGAGTGGTTCTGTGCTTTCTTTAGGGAAGGGTGAGTGAGAGGAGGTGGAGAGGCCCATCAGAAGGGAAACAACAAGAATAAAGGGGTGACTGTTCAGCTTGAGGCAAAGACCACTCCACTCCCTACTTTTCCAGGACAGGCTTCGACTCTCCTCAGTCCACAAAATCAGCTCTGATCTGTCTGTCTACCTGTCCGCCCACATTGGCAGCTGAGCAAGGATACCAGTTCCAGAACCCCAAGAAATCATGCAAGACCTTTGCTCATTGATTTTAAGATAAGTAAGCGGGAAACACGGAGAGCCTTTGTCATTCTAACAGACGATGCTGAGGCTAGAAAGAGAAATGGAGACTTTATAAACATAAGTAAAAGCCCAAGTGACTGAAACATAAAGTTCTAAGGCCTCTTGCAACCAAACAAGCCCCTTTCTGCTGTTGCAGCTTCTTCATGGTGCGTGGCACAACAGAAATAAATACAATTGGTGTCAAATAAAATACTTACAGTGTTGACTGAAGAAGACAGGAAAAACTGGAAGCTCTTTATACTAATGCATTTTCTGCTGTCAAATTACAGAGCCAGTATTTGGCAGGAAGCTCTGAGCTTCCCTGGTGGCTCAGACGGTAAAGAATCTGCCTGCAATGCCAGAGACCTGGGTTCCATCCCTAGTTTGGGAAGATCCCCTGGAGAAGGGAACGGCAACCCACTCCAGTATTCTTGCTTGGAGAATCCCATGGACAGAGGAGCCTGGCGGGCTACAGTCCATGGGGTCACAAAGAGTCGGACACGACTGAAGCAACTAAACCTTTCAGTTTCCTGTTTCTGGGGCCTAACTGGGCCAATTCTCTGGGGAAACACAGTGTCCAAGGGAGGAAAGAGAAAAGAGGACAATTTGCTGGGCCTGCTTCTGCCAGAGGCCTTCGACAGAACAACAAACAGGAAGGTTTCCTCTTAACACAAAGAAATAAACTCCCCAAAAATAAATGTTTTGTTTTTTCAATGCAGGTGACTTTGCATGCGTGCTCAGTTGCTGAGTCGTGTCTGACTCTTTGTGACCCCACAGAATGTAGCCTGCCAGGCTCCTCTGTCCATGGGATTCTCCAGGCAAGGATGGGTTACTATGTTCTCCAGGGGATCTTCCCAACCCAGGGATCTTCTGCGGCTCCTGCATTGGCAGGAGGTTTCTTTACTACTGAGCCACTAAGAAAGTTCCACAGGGGAATTTAAAGGGAGTTGGAATTCTTGTCTCATTTCCTCAAAGAATCCAGGTATAAAACAGGAAAGTTTTCTCCATTTGTCGCCTGAAAAGACACATTGCTGTGCACTGTTGAGCTCAGTGTGGATGACTGGCTACGTCTAACTATCAAATAAGAGACAGACTTTTCAAGCAGACTTTAGAATCTAAGTGACTGGTGTTTAACTGAGCAGCCGGATGAGCACTCCTTCTTTGGGACATGCAGTCTCCCTCCCCACAGTCATTCCAGGGATGGGCACTGCCCAGGCCAGGAGGGAACTGACCTTAAAGTCAGTTTACCAGATGGGCTGGACCGTAGCTTTACAGTCTCACAGTATGTAGCTGTTACTACGTTAACCCTCTGTGACTTTCAATATAGTTTTCTTAGCAAAGCTCTGGTACTATAACTACTGGGCACAAAAAGGAGGGGAAGGAAAGAAAACAGGATATATTTATTTATTCAACAAAACAGGTGTTGAATAAAGGGTAAAATCTGGGGACAAAGATGCCAAGCAAAATGACATGCTTAAAAGTATCTCACTGGGGTCCTTTATGTACGACTCCTTGTAATGTGATAAATTTAGAGGAGAAATAGCAGCCTGCCAGCCTCCACAGGGCAGGATTCTGCTTTTATAACCATTCAGAAGACATAGCAGGCCTGAGACTGTGGTCCTGAGAAAGGCATGCTTGCAAGGTTGGCTTTTGGCTGACATCTGCAGTTCTGAAATTGAGGAACGTTTCCATCACTTCCTAACTGATAAGGGTAGTTTAATGTGGCTAAACTGTGTATACAGTGTCATTTATGGTAAACATCTGTTTTCTTCCTGGGAGTCTGGAACTCGGGGATGTGTTGTCAGTGTCCAATAAAAACACTAGCACTGAATCTCACAAGCTTCTTGTTTTTACATCTTGTTTCTGGAGTAATTAACCATGTCCTGTGCACCTCCGTTGGGAGAGGACTCTTAGAAGCTTGTGTCTGGCTTCCTCCAGCTTTTGCCCCATGCCTCTTTGCCCTTTGCTTATTTTGCTTTGGAGGGCTTACCCAGGTGGCTCAGTGGTTAAGAATCCGCCTGTTGATGCAGGAGACACAGAAGCTGTGGGTTCCATCCCTGGGTTGGAAGATCCCCTGGAGGAAGGTATGGCAAACCACTCCAGTATTCTTGCCTGGGAAATCTCATGGACAAAGCCTTGTGGGCTACAGTCCATGGGGTCAAAGAGAGTTGGACACGACTGAGTGACTGAGTACATATTTTGCTTTGGATCCTTCCACTGTGATGAGTCACAGCCACGAGACAACCGTAGGCTGAGTCCTATGAGTTATTCTAGCCACTCACCAAACCTGGAGGTGGTCTTTGGGGACCACCATGCTCCATCATTACTATACCCTGGACTTAATAATCAAGCCACTCATACAAGTTCTTATTTAATTCACTTTCAGGGGCTCATTCGATGGGACTTTCCAGATGAGCAGAGAAAAGATCAATGAAGGGGAGAATACAGTTTATCCAGATCCTATTGACTCTTGGAATTTAGCATAGGAGGTTTTCATTATCTTTGTATTGCATTTAGCATTAGTTACTCCTAAAATTAGAGTTTGAGGTGTGCTTTTTAGTGTCATATTTTGTTTCTTATATTCTGGAGGTGATAAGTTCATAAACCTTCAAAATTATTATGAAAATTTGTTTTATTCCCAGTGCTGAGTCCTCCATTATTCCATAAATAAGGATTTGGAAAATGAAAGTGCAAAATAATCCAGCTTGCTAAATTTATCACTAGAGTCCTTTCAGAGTTATTGTCCTTCATTTTAAAAGAACTTTGATTTGTCAGTCTTTTTAACAACAAAGGCATCTACAATGCAATTATATGCTTCTTCTAGAAACTGAATATATAAGCATGCACACATGTGTATGCATATATATCCATGGGTACAAAGGGCAGAACTCTTTAATTGTTTGTTTGTTTTTTTTCCTTTCTTTTCTGCAGCTTGCAGATGCATCATTCTTTCCAACATCTTGGTTGGACTAAGTCTACAAATTCAAATATAAACCCTTTCAGTAGGCCCTGCAAGTTTCTGAGAAGGTGGCAAATAAATATAGATCCTTATTTATACTTGTTATCTTCGGAGTTCTAAATACCTTTTTTTTCCTTTTTAAAGCATGCAATGTGTTTATTTAATTAGGCCACACTTCTTGGCATACAGGATCTTAGTTCCCTGAGGAGGGATAGAACCCATGCCCCCTGCAATGGAAGTGAAGAGCTCTAACCACTGGACTGCCAGGGAATTCCCACTCTAAACACTTTTGATGGCTCTTTTGAGGCAGTGAACGTGGCAGATACTAGCGATTAGCGTGTGTGTGTGTGTGTGTGTGTGTGTGTGTGTGCATGCTCAATCAGGTTTGACTCTCTGTAATCCCACAGGGTGTAAGCGACCAGGCTCCTCTGTCCCTGGGATTCTCCAGGCAAGAATACTGGAGTGGGTTGCCATTTCCTCCTCCAGGGGATCTTCCCAACCCAGGGATTGAATTTGCATCTCCCTCAAACTAAGTATTTCCTCCTCCTCCTTTGCTAACAGAAACTTGATCTTGGGATGGTGGCAGTGTATCAAGTTCCAGGAGTGACTCATAGTTGGTCTCAGGTAATCAAGGCAACCTGTTTCTCTTCTCCAGAGGCTGGTCTAGGGATATTCATGTGACCCAGTTCTGGCTGATAAACCATAAAAGAAGTCTGATGGGAGCTTCTGGGAAAGATTTTCTTTTCCCTCCCCATGGAAGGAAAGAGTCATGTGAAGAAAAATCTCTTGCTTCCTTTCTACCTTTTTGGTTTTAGACACAATTAGATAAGGATTTGATTTCTGAAGGTGGAACATCTATCTTGTGACCATGAGGTTGCAGATGTAAGCATGAAAGCTAACAAGCCCCTGGGCCTTGGATAACTGTTGAACCACCAAGCTAATTGCGGGGCTGCCCTTGCTTGGATTTCTTTTCATGTTAAGAGTAAATGTTCTTGGGCTTTTGGGTGATCCAGAAGTTTAGAATCGGTCTGCCAGTGCAGGGGACATGGGTTCAGTCCTTGGTCCAGGAAGAGTCCACATGCTCCAGGCAACTAAGACCCAGCGCCACAACTACCGAGCCCACACTCCACGACAAGCAGAGCCACTGCAATGAGAAACCCATGCACTGGCAACTAGAGAGTGGCCCCTACCCCCTGAAACTAGAGAAAGCCCACATGCAGTACCAAAGACCCACTGCAGCCGAAAACAAATAAAAATTTTAAAGAAAAAAAAAAAGAATAAATGTTCTTACCTTTTAATCTGCAAGTTTTTCTCTTACTTGTGGATGAATGTATCTTGATAAAATCAGTAATGAATGCAGTGAGACTCAATTCATAAGTATAGGGGGTACCATGGTAATCTGCTCATATCTACTCTTTATGCCCCAAGTGTTCATTCTCCAGCTGCTGGGAACATGGGCTGCTGATGGCTCACAGCTGGGATGGAGCATTGCCTCACCAAGGCTCCAGCCCCAACTGAGGGAGCTGATGTGGAGATACAATGCCCCAGCCCTCTTCTCTCAATGTGAGATACTTCTGAAGGATCATCTGCAGGAGAATGGCTGAGCCACAGCATTGTGGTGACCTTGNAGCATTGCCTCACCAAGGCTCCAGCCCCAACTGAGGGAGCTGATGTGGAGATACAATGCCCCAGCCCTCTTCTCTCAATGTGAGATACTTCTGAAGGATCATCTGCAGGAGAATGGCTGAGCCACAGCATTGTGGTGACCTTGCACATTCCATATACTGATCTTCTTTGACTTACAATGTGACTTGCTGTTGTTCACTTGCTAAGTTGTGCCCAACTCTTTGCAACCCCATGGACTGCAGCATGCCAGGCTCCTCTGTCCTCCACTATCTCCTGGAGTTTGCTCAGACTCATGTCTATTGATGAGTCATATCTGGTGACGTCATCCAACCATCTCATACTCTGTCATCCCCTTCTCCTCCTGCCTTCAATATTTCTCAGCATCGGGGTCTTTTCCAAAGACTTGGCTCCTTGCATCAGATGGCCAAAGTATTGGAGCTTCAACATCAGTCCTTCCAATGAATATTTAGAGTTGATTTTACTTAGGATTGACTAGTTTGATCTTCTTGCTGTCCAAGGGACTCTCAAGAGTCTTCTCCAGCACCACAGTGGAAAGCATCAAATCTTCAGTGCATACATTCTGATAAGCTATCACTGAAAATATCTTAAATTGAAAATGCATTTACTATACCCAATCTAACATCCTAGCTTAGCCTCAGCCACCTTAAATGTGCTCAGAATACTTGTGTTAGCCTAGAGTTGGGCAAGATCATCTAACATAAAGCCTATTCTATGAAGAAGTGTTGAGTATCTTCTGTAATGTACTGAATACTGTGCTGAAAATGAAAAACAGAAAGAACGGTTGTTGGTGTCAGTTATTTACCCTCCTGATGGTGTGGATGACTGGGAGCCACATCTCATTGCTCCCTCCCAGCATCAGGGGCAATCATCTTACTATCCCAAGATCAAAATTCGAAATGTGAAGTTTGGTTTCTACTGAATGCGTATTGATTTCCTACCATTGTAAAGTTGAAAAATTGTAAGTTGGGGATGGTCTGTAGTTAACATTTAAACTGCAAGATTCCCTGGTGGCTCAGATGGTAAGCAATCTCCTACAATGCAGGAGACCTGGGTTTGATCCCTGCATTGGGAAGATCCCCAGGAAAAGGGAATGGCTACCCACTCCAGTATTCTTGACTGGAGATTTCCATGGACAGAGGAACCTGGCGGTCTACAGTCCATGAGGTCACAAAGAGTCGGACGTGACTAAGCGACTAATACTTTTTCCGAGTCTTGGAGAAATGCCCCATCATCCTCCCAGAACTCCAGAGACTGGNGGCCTGGAATTTCTTGTGTCTATAGGAGGCATTTTGAAAAAATACTTGAGTGTGAATAACCAAAGCAATCATGAGAAAGAACAAGGCTGGAAGCATTACACTCCCTGATTTCAAACTGTATTATAAAGCTATAGGAATCGAAACAGTATGGTATTGGCATAAAAGCAGACACACAGATCTGATCAACAGAACAGAATACAGAGTCCTGAAATAAACCAATGCATACATGGTCAATTAATTTACAACAAAGTAGGCAAGAATCCAATACTTTTGTCATGTGATGCAAAGAGCCAGCTCATTGGAAAAGACCCTGATGCTAGGAAAGATTGAAGGCAAAAGGAGAAGAGGATGAGATGGTTGGATAGCATCATCAACTCTATGGACATGAATTTGAGCAAACTCCTGGAGACAGTGGAGGACAGAGGAGTCTGGCATCCTACAGTCCCTGGGGTTGCAAAAAGGTGGACATGACTTGGTGACTGAACAACAAGAGAAGCCAAGAATATACAATGGGGAAAAGATAGTTTCTTCAATAAATGGTATCAGGAAAACTGGAGAGCTACATACAAAAGAATGAAATTGGACTCGTCTGTTACACCATACACAAAAATCAGCTTAAATGGATTAAAGATTTGAATGCAACATCTGAAATCATAAAACTCCTAGAAGAAATATAGGTGATAAGTTCCTTGACATTAGTCTTTGTGATAATTTTTTGGATTGTACACCAAAAGCAAAGGAAACAAAACCAAAAATAAATAATGAGGTTACATCACCTGAAAAGCTTCTACAAAATGAAGGAAAGCATTAACAAAATGAAAAAGCAATGTACAGAATGGGAGAAAATATTTGCAAATCATATATCTGATAAAAGGATAATATCCAAGATACAGAAAGAACACAAAACTCAACAGCAAAACCCCAAACAATTCAATTTTAAAAATGGCAGAGGATTTGAGTAGACAATTTTCCAAAGAAACAATTTTTCCAAAGACTGCCAACAGTTGTACGAAAAGATGCTCAACACCATTAATCAAGGAAATGCAAACGAAAACCACAATATCACCCCACACCTGTTAAAATGGCTATCATCAAAAAGACAGGAAATAACAAACGTTGATGAAGCTGTGGAGAAAATGGACCCCTGCTGCACTGCTGGTGGGGATGTGCAGCCACCATGACAAATAATACGGACGTCCCTCAAAATCTTTAAAAAAGAACCTCCACGTGATTCAGCAGTTCTCAGAATTTATTTGAAGAAAACAAAGACACTAATTCAAAAATATAAATGTGCGGCTCCATGTTCATTGCTGCACGTATTTATAATAGCCTTAAAATAACCATTATTATAATAGCCAAGATATAGAAGCATCCTAAATGTCCACCAGCATTTAATGGATAAAGAAAATGTGCCATACGTAAACAATGAAATATTATTCAGCCATAAAAAGAAAGAAATCTTACCATTTGTGGCAACATGGACGTGCCTAGAGGGAAATAAGCTAAGTGAAATAAAGAAAAAGACAAGAGAAAGACAAGAACCATGATGTCACTTATATGTGGAATCTAAAAAAAAACAAAAAAACTGTGCTTATAGACACAGAGAACAGATTGGTATTGCCAGAATCGGGGGATGAGGCGGGGGGGAGGTGAAGGGAGTTAAGAGGTACAGGCTTCCAGTTCTAATATGAGCAAGTCATTAGGATGTAACGTACAGCCTGGTGATTATAATCAATAATATTGGATTGCATATCTGAAAGGTGCTGAGAGAGTAGATCTTAAAAGATCTCATCACACACACAAAGTTTTTGTACCTATGTATGGTAATGAATGTTAACTAAACTTATGATGATCATTTTGCAATATATACAGATATGGAATCGTTATACTGTACACCTGAAACTAATATGTTACATGTCAATTACACCTCAAAAACATTTTTTTAAGATGGAAGTGTATGGGACTTCCCTGGTGGTTCAGTGGGTAAGACTCTGAATTCCCAAAGCAGGGGCCCCAGGTTTGATCCTTGGTTGATGCTGCATGCTGCAACTAAAGATCCTGCAGGCTGCAAGAATGAGTCCACATTATGCAACTAGGAAGTCCACATGCCACAGCGAAGGTCTCACAGGCCACAGCTAAGACCCAGTGCAGCCAAAATAAACAAACATTTTAGAAAAAGGAAGTAAATGAAAAAATATATGAGTGTGTTATGGACTCAAAGGTGCCCCCCAAAATTCCTAAGTTGAAGTCCTAATCTCCAGTAGCTCAAAAGTGACTATACTTAGAGACAGGGTTTCTAAATATGTAATAGGATTAAATGAAGTCATTGAAGTAGGCTTTAATCCAACACGACTGGCATCCTCGTAAGAAGTCAAGACACACACACACGCACACACAGACGAGCATGTAAAGACACAGCCAGTAGCCAGCCATCTGCAGGGCAAGGAGAGGGGCCTCACAAGAAACCAAACCTATCAATATCTTGATCTTGACTTTCTAGTCTCCAGAACTGTGAGCAAATAAATTTCTGTTGTTGATGCCACCCAGTCTGTGACCCGTTACTCTTGGGTTTCCCTCATCGGCAGAGGGGTTCTTTAACACTAGCACCACCTGGGAAGCTCCTAGTTTGTTACGATAGCCCTAGCAAACTAACAAAGAATGAAAAAAAGAATAATACGGCAGTACTTAAAGCAGAACATAGCAGTCAGAGCATTTTTTGTACAGAAGAGTTTTAAGCATATTTCTACTGAAAGACAAGATATGGTAGAGTAAGGTCAAGAATTCCCAACCCAGGGTGTTTTTTGTATTAGCTCATTGCTTCACTGCTTCTGGTTCTTGACATGGCAAGAAATTTGCCATATCAATCTATGTCAACGCAGTAAGCATTTGTTCATTAAGGGAAAGTAGTGCTTTTAATCTTAATAAATCAGTCCAATCAAAGAACCAAAGTACCCTTGAAGTGGTAGATAGGAACTAATGACCTTGTTTCTTAAAGAAATATTTAAATAACCAAATCAATTTTAGCAAGAGTTAGTTAATTATGTCACTACTTTTATAATTAAAATAATGAGACTTAGTTGTGTTGACTTAACATTTCACTAATTCTATAATTCTGACTTTTTTCAGACTTTTGGTTCATTTTCTATTGAATGATAAAGATTTTTACTTTAATATTTAGCCAATACTATTTTAATTTTATTTGTCTTCGGTAAAGTAGATTCTATCCATGCAGCAGCATATGGCTAATTTTCATAAATGGGCCACAACAGAATCCACCCTCAATAAAGCTTAGTTCAGATTCATAGACCAAAAAAAATCACTTTCAAACAAACTAAGAATTCAAATATACATAGGATATTAGGACTCCCCAGAAGTTCAATGATTTTCACTGTGGCTTTTATAAAACATAAAATTCAATTTACACTACTTTGTTTAAATTTGACTTCATTTTCTGTTTGTTTAGCTTTTAAATTATATAAAGTATGGCAGATGGTTTGAATACTTTCAGCATGAGAACCCACACTTCCAGTGATCTATGTATATAGTCTGTTCATATGAAGAATTTTGTTATTTTTTTATTTGCTATCATATATATAATAGTCTTACAGTACACATGCAAATAATTTATAGTAACTTAATGCAAAATAAAATACCATATATAAACTGTGGAAAATTCTGAAAGAGATGGGAATACCAGACCACCTGACCTGCCTCCTGAGAAATCTGTATGCAGGTCAAAAAGCAACAGTTAGAACAGGACATGGAACAACAGACTGCTTCCAAATCGGGAAAGAAGTACATCAAGTCTGTATATTGTCACCCTGCTTGTTTAACTTCTATGCAGAGTACATCATGAGAAATACAGAACTGGAGGAAGCACAAGCTGGAATCAAGATTGCTGGGAGAAATATCAATAACCTCATATGCAGATGACACCACCCTTATGACAGAAAGTGAAGAAGAACTAAAGAGCCTCTTGATGAAAGTGAAAGAGGAGAGTGAAAAAGTTGGCTTAAAGCTCAACATTCAGAAAACGAAGATCATGGCATCTGGTCCCATCACTTTATGGCAAATAGATGGAGAAACAATGGAAACAGTGACAGACTTTATTTTGGGGGGCTCCAAAATCACTGCAGATGGTGACTGCAGCCATGAAATTAAAAGACACTTGCTCCTTGGAAGGAAAGTTATGACCAACCTAGACAGCATATTCAAAAGCAGAGACATTACTTTACCAACAAATGTCCATCTATTCAAAGCTATGGTTTTTCCAGTAGTCAAGTATGGATGTGAGAGTTGGACTATAAAGAAAGCTGAGTGCCGAAGAACCGATGCATTTGAACTGTGGTGTTGGAGAAGACTCTTGAGAGTCCCTTGGACTGCAAGGAGATCCAGCCAGTCCATCCTAAAGGAGATCAGTCCTGGGTGTTCACTGGAAGGACTGATGCTGAAGCTGAAACTCCAATACTTTGGCCACCTGATTCGAAGAACTGACTCCTTGGAAAAGACCCTGATGCTGGGAAAGACTGAAAGCAGGAGGAGAAGGGGATGACAGAGGATGAGATCGTTGAATGGTATCACTGACTCAAAGGACATGAGTTTGGATAAACTCCACGAGTTGATGAAGGACAGGGAAGCCTGGCATGCTGCAGTCCATGGGGTCGCAAAGAGTCGGGCACAACTCAGTGACTTGAACTGAACTGAAGAGTTGGGTGTTAGGATAACTTACAGAACTAAGACAAAAACCAAATTTACTCAGCATAAATTTAGTTATACAACACTGAAGTCAATTCAATTAGGTAAACTCTGCATATCAGGTCTATGAAGTCATATAAACTAGAAAATTTTAATCTGTCATATTTATTAGATTCTTTACTGAGGCCAGCAGGAAGGGCTGAGAGAAGGGAAAAAATGGAAAAATGCTAAATATTTTAATAGCATTTACTGTTCAGATATATTTTATGTCACAAAGTATTTTAAATTTTGTTAAACCAGCTGCAGAAATGGAGGGTAAGTGCTTTCTTCTCTATACAGAAATTTTTCCAGTATAGGAATCCCGCCAAATAACTGAGGGGTGGTTGAACACACTCAAAATTGGTTTTTATAACCTATCAGGAGTTTCCGATTTATTTCTTCAATAGTCTCCTTTTTCACCATATTCTGCTTTGAATGGAGTTTGACTGGAGGTCAGGTGATATGAAGAAGTTCTTACAGAAATGTCTCTCCACTCAAACATAAATACTGTCCAAGGACCGTGCAGACAAAATTATATTTCTTTGCTATTGTTATGTTAGGGAACCATTGAAAACCACCCACCCTACCCAGGCAGCGTAATAACCGCTGAAAGTATCTCACAAGAGGTTCCCATAAGGAATGGATAAGCTGGAAGAATTTGGGAGGGGCCTGAAGAAGGGAGGTGACACCAGCTCCTATTCCATCCTGCCAGGCTCCCAGATTCCTTGCACTAGAATCCAACTTGGCTGAGAGATTCGCATGACACCAGGAAAGACCCCAAGTCAGACCAAATATGAGACAAGCAAGATGACAGGCTAGAGACAACCCAGAAACTGGAACCTTTACCATAAACGCTGAGACTGAGAGACCCGAGGCAGAGCAGTCCTCCCGGGCTCCCTTACCCTGCTGCTCTCTGCCCAGGCGCCTTTTCCCACTTTTCCCAGCAAGGCCTCTGGCCTTGTGTCTCCTCAGAGGATTCATTTCTGAGTTTTAGACCAAGAGCCCACTCTTGGGCCCTGGAAGGAGTCCCCCCTCCGGCAGCCACATGATTTATAATTTTATCCTCCACCCCTGCCCGACTCTCTCACACGCGTCATTTATCCTAAGGTGCCAGAGTCTGTGTCAGCCTCCAGACCACCAGCCTCCTCCTCTAACGCTTCCTCCATGTTCCACTACAGTCCAGGAGACCATTCTGTCAGAGTCTTTTGCTTTGTCTTTTCATTCCAAAGCCCATTTTTTGCTTTCTTGCTTTTCATTACAGGTATTCCCTCTATGAACAAACAGTCTGGCACTTTGCATTTCAAAGCTCTCTTGGATCTGAGCTCATCTCCAACCTGGAGACGCCCAAAGGAACAGCTCCAGCTCTAGATCAGCACAAGGGAACAGACTGTCTTTCCTACTGGAAAACACACCCAAGTTCCAGTCCCAGTTGTTTTTATTTTAATTATGAGGTCACAGGCAAGTCACTCAACTTCTGGGAACCCTGGTCTGCCAACTTAAAAAGATGGTCGTACAACTTAATAGGGTGGTTGTAAGGATTAAGAGATCTATTTACACCAACTGTTATCTCTAATATTTGTTCATGCATAACCCATTTTTGACACTTTTCTTTAAAAAAAAGCCTGACCTCCCTTGGCTATGATGCATTCCCCAGTGGATTTTGTATCCTTTGAGTATAAGAACTATGACCAATTTTCTTTGAATAGTTAGTATCTATCGTCTGGCAATTGCTGTATATGTCAATGATATTTTCCAAATGAAAAACTGAACTAATTAAATGCAATAGTTTGTGCAGACTTCCCAGGTGGCGCTACGGGTGAGGAATCCACTTGCCAGTGCAGAATATGTGAGAGACACGGGTTCTATCCCTGGGTTGGGAAGATCCTCTGGAGGAAGACATGGCAACCCGCTCTAGTATTCTTGCCTGGAAAATTCCATGGGCAGAGGAGCCTGGTGGGCTACAGCCCACGGGGCCACAAAGACTGAGCGACTGAGCGAAACAACACTGCACAACAAACTGTATGCTAGTAATGTTCCAATATTAAACAAGCTGCAAGTACAACATGCTGGTTTCCTTCATTCACTAATTAAACTAAATTTTGGAGACTTTGCTCTGTGCCAGGCATCCACGCTAGGCAAAGACAGTGGAAGATGCCTCTCGTCAAATGTCGCAACTCTCACTACTGGAGAGCTTCTTACCAACAGCCCACCAAAGAGTTACTGCTACTGAAGCATGAAGAATGAACAGACAGTAAAACATAGAGCAGCCAGAAAGAATTTCACTTTGATTTTATGACAGATCTGACTCTGAGAAATGCAAGAAACACTCTAACTTTAGAATTTAATGAATGATTGCATTGTACCCAAGTGTACCATCTCTTCTCTTCCTGTCTTCTCTTTTACTTTCTCATGGATAAATTCAAATTTTTCTAATGTTTTATCTACTTTAAGGGATCACATCAAATCAAGAGCATCAAATATGTCTTGAGACCTTAAAGTGTTCGTAGCATCACTTTTTTCAAATGAGAGGAGAATTTGGTCTTTGGACCTTCTTCAATGATAATGAGCAAATAGGATTCTTTCTTTAGAAAATGTTGATTTCATACTGAATAGGGCCAGTTATACAATTTAATTTCTGCAAAATTTATTAAAACTCTGTCATATGCTGGGCCAGCTTGCTAAGTTCTCATGTACATAGCAAATCTATTTAAATATCTCTGCCACCCTCAAGGAGCTTAAATTCAGTGTAAGAGGTAAGACATGCGTACAAAATATTCAGTCATAACTGCAGAAATCATATCATAAGGAAGGAGTTAATTTATACATTGTCAAATATTCAGAGAGAAATTGCTGTTATTGTAAATAGATCATTATGACAGCCTCCTAAGGTGTTAAAATTGCCTCCACAGCCTTGAAATAATTAACAAAATATCTCCAGTGGAAAAATAAGTCATTTCCTAGTTATTACCCAAGCCTTCACTACTTAGGTTCTGTGCATAATTTCAGAGGCTTTTGTGTAGTAACAATGATCCATCTTGTATTTTATACAGTCTTTTCTGGGGAATCATTGTTTGTATCTCTAAATACAGAACAAACAGGCTCAGGTTTTCAATGCAATATTAATGTTTCATGTGCATAGAAATGTTCTCATTTACCTGTCCTGGATGTTCTTACTCTAACACTAAACGCAGTTTGCAGCTAAGCCGTTTGCTCCTCTCGTAGAGGACAATGGGCTAATAGCTCATATAGAGTGGAGGCATAATAGCTAAACAGTTTTTATTTTAGCCTATAGGATCACTGAGCTGCTTCTCTGGGATTTATGCCGTCATTTCAAACCCCAAGCTAAGAAAAGTGTGTACTGTCAGACTTGCTTTATCGTTTTTTCAAATGAAAGTTTAATCACCTTGACATTTACAGTACGGAGTGTCTGGGTGACAGCATTCATGGAGCATGCAGCAATCTCTTTCCAGAAGTAACTCTGAAAACGTGAAGAAGGGTGGCTGAGTGTCAAATCCAGATACCAAGTCTAAAAGCAGCCTTTCCAGGGCTGAGATATAACACAGGCTGCCCTCATGTTTTAGAGAGCGTGCTCCTTTCTTCACGGTTCTTNGGAAGCCTGGCAGTGGTATTAAGTATGTTCAAATTGTTGTGCAACCATCACCACGATCACCTCCAGAACTCTTTCCTCACCCCACACAGAAAGACTGCAGCCACGGAACGACAGTTTCCCATTCCTCTGTCCTTTCAGCCTCTGTAATCTGTATTCTACTTTCCAGTCTCTAAGACCTATTCTACCTACCTTATGTAAGTGAAGTCATTAAATATTTGTTCTTTTGTGTTTGGCTAATTTCACTTACCAAAATGTTTTCAAGGTTCTTCCCTGTTTTAGCATGTGTCAGAATTTCATTCATTTTCAAGGCTGATAATAGTCCATGATAATTTACACACCATATTCTGTTTATCCACTCATCTGTGAAGGGACATTTGTGCTGCTTCCACCATTTGACTATTGTGAATAATGACTGCTATGAATACCAGAGAGCAAACATCTGAGTCCCTAGTTTCAATTATTTTGAATATATCCTGAAAAGTAGAATTGCTGGAACACATGGCCAGCAATTTTGTGCTTAAGTTTTGAGGAATGCTATTGTTTTAATGCTCAAAAAATTATTTGTTTTGCTTTACTTGGTGTAAGTTTCATTTGTATAAAGTTTGAACAGTTCATTCCCCTATGGTGCTTTATATTGGATCGTCGATAAATGATCAGTTTGTGTCCTCTGCCCATTTCTGATTGAACTTTTTTCTCACTGCTTTCCTAAAAATTGGAAAGAGCCCCATGGTGGACATTTACTCCTTTTGCCCTACTGAAGATCCTTTCACTTTTATACCTCAATTTCCTTTGGGAACTACGCCTTCTCCACTGTGGGCTACTTTTGGGGTGGGGGGCATCAAGCATGTCCCCATGCCATGGCCAGTTAGATGCTCCCAGCAATTTGAATTGTAAAAACAAGAATAGAAAACAATGAAAGCTACATTACAACGCTCATAGCTTTCTGAAAAAGATGGGCCAACATCAGAGTTTCTTTTATCCATATTTATGTATATACTTTCCCTGGTCTCACTCATAATGATACCTGATTTTTTTTCCCAGTGTTTAGTTTTTTAAAAAATTAGCTAATTTCTGGCTGTGCTGGATGTTCATTGCTGTGCAGGCTCTTCTCTAGTTGCAGCAAGTGAGGGGCTACTCTCCAGTTGCCATGCACAGGCTTCTCACTGCAGTGGCTTGTTGCAGAGCACCAGCTCTACAAAGCGTGGGCTTCAGTAGTTGCGGCACACAGGCTCAGCAGTCACAGTTCCTGGGCTCTAGAACACAGGCTCAGTAGTTGTAGCGCACAGGCCTAGCTGCTCCCTCGCATGTAGTATCTTCTGTGTATATGTGTGTGTACACATGCACTCAGTCACTCAGTCATGACCAGTTTTTTGTGACCCTTTGGACTGTAGCCCACCAGGCTCCTCTGTCCATGGGATTCTCCAGGCAAGAACATGGGAGTACGTTGCCATTTCCTCCTCCAGGGAATCTTCCTGACCCAGGAATCAACCCCATATCTCTGGTGGCTCCTTCATTGCAATCGGATTCTTTACCACTAAGACACCAGGGAAGACTTCCAGTGTTTAGTTTTGCAAGCAATATCACAGAATTTAATTCCAACAAATTTCTTCTTTAAAAAAGTGTTAGAATCTGCTTCTATTGTTTATAATAAGACTTGATAGAATATTTACCTATATTATGATCTATATTTTAATATATATCTTAATCTATATACTATCTCTATATATGATCCTTAGCCAAATTTTATGAAATATTTTTCCAAGTTCATTGACTTCTCTTAAATGTTAGTTTTATTTCTTTTCTATGGCTTAGTAACTTTCAATTTTGTAAAATTTCAGAGAATTAATCCTTTAAATCTTGCTGTAACTTGCTAAAAATTCCTTTAAAGCTAAAAAACTAGCTTCCCTCTAGTTAATAACTAATTTTTTCCACTTTCTGTTTTGATTATAGTTAAATGGTTCTAACTTACGCCCAATTTTCTGTCATTCCTAAATATGTTACTTTTTCACATTTCCTAGTAGATTTGTTAATATATTTTTATGTAGCTCCAGCTTTGCAGGCTCTGAAAGTGTTTCATTTTGGGGTGTGATAGATACTTTCCACTTGTGGAGGAATCCATTCCAAAGCTCCAAAAGATGATGATGTTCTATAAAAATTAGACTTTAGGAAGGAAGGAAGCATGGGCATAGCTACCGTTTGTTTCTCTTCCTAGCCTCATTTCTTCCTCTTTTTTTTTTTTTTTCTTTCTAGTGAAGTAAGGATGAGAATCATGTAAGAGGGAGAGAGGCTCTGGATTGTAATCTGGGAAGGATGGAATGCCTGTTCTGAAAGAGCATCCAAATCAGGAGCAAGGGCTGCCTGGGAGACTGTGGAATATGAGAGCATTAACTTTTGGTAAATTACACAGAAGTATTGCAGGCTCACCTGTGATCTACTAAGAGAGCCAACCCAAGAACCTAAAGCAGAAATGTAAAAATAGTAATAACAGTGATATAGAAGCTTCTTATCACTTGACCTTTTATCCACAAGCTGAATATCTACAGCAGGTAACAGGAAAGTTGCTCTGTTGAAACCCAGCCCATCTGATCTCTTCCTATCCTGCAATGATCCCTATACCACCACTGGAACTCCAGGGTTCTGCAAGACACAATTTGACAACGACCGTTTCAAAGGAAAAGAGATGTCATACATCATCACAAGTTGTGTCCAGGAGAAAATGACTGACAGTAGCTTAAATAACACCTCTCTCTAAAGGGGTTTTCACTGGAATAGGGATCAAAAGGGCTGACACTTGATAGAGGAATTTCATAAATCACAATGAGTGGGAGAACTGGCTGGGGAGGGAGGGAGGAACAGCACAGAATCTATTCAATTGTCCTAAAATCATGTTGTGTGTCCAGTCACCAACTTAATGGAGGAAGAGCTGACCACAGACAATTTATCATGAGTCATCCTCATCACAAGATATTTGACACTTTTTTCAGGAGCCCTCAGTGCACTATTCACAAAACTAATCCTAATCCTCCCCAAAGAGGCCACCTCATGCATATACCTAATAATAAATATCCACTTGAAATGATTCCCAGGCAAGACTAGAAGAGGAGAGTAACATTACAATACAATTTATGGCAAAATAGAACGAAGAATTTAAGATTTTCAGCAACTCAATCAAACCAGGCTAAATATATTTAAAGGGAAAATGGCAAGTGGTGATTATTTAGTGTCTGAGAGCCTGACAGAGGGTTTTTGTTTGTACTCTCAGCTGAAGAACTGAATGTTCCAGAATGTCACGGAGAACAAAATGTCAGCTGGTGGAATTAATGGCGGATAAATTTAGAGCCGAGTGGAAGAAACGATTACTTTGTAACACATTTGAGCCAACCTATGAAACCTGCTGCCACAGGAGGTTATGGAGTTGAGCACTTCACTGGATTTAAAGCAGAATGAATAACTTTATGACTAATAAATGCCAGTTCCAGCTCTTCGTGCTAAGATAAAAGGGGTGATCAAAGTGCATATTTGAGAGCACAGGCCAGTTGCTGCAGACACAGAAGCAGGGGCCTTTCCCTTGCCAACAGTGACATGCAATTAACTGGACAGAACATGGGAAGCACTTTTACCCTTTGCTAGAGGTAGGGAGGGGCTTCCCTGGTGCTGTCAATGCAGGAGATGGGGAAAGCTCTATCCCTGGGTCAGGAAGATCCCCTGGAGAAGGAAATGGCAACCCACTCCAGGATTCTTGCCTAGGAAATCCCATGGACAGAGGAGCCTGGTGGGCCACAGTCCATGGGGTCTCAAAAGAGTGGGACACAACTTAGCAACTAAACAGCAACAAAGAAGTAGAGAGAGCCCCCCACTAAGGTCCTGTGCAGAGAGGCTGCTATGGAATTAAGTATGGAAGATGGTCAGAGAGTCCCTGTGCTGAGCTTTCACAGCTTGAGACCTACCCATAATCAACACGCCAACACACACGAGTCAAACTTTTCTATCTCTAGTTCCCTACTCTACCAGTCTCAAATATTTTCATAATCAAGTTTCATCCTGCTGACTTTCATAAGTATTGGGCCTCGTCCTTTTCTGCTAGTGAAGTATCTGCTTCCTGCTAGTCCATCCTGTGCTCTGACCTTCAACAAATGAAGATTCTCTATTTCTGAGCATCTCCTCATGACTCCTATGCCTTCTTCCATCCCAGTGATGTGGGCTGGATCATAAAGAAATACGAAGGGTCCCTGAACACTTTCCTTCCACACAAGCATTCAAAAAATCTACAGAGCAGCAGTGGAGATTCAGACACAGAGAACAGACTTTTGGACATGGTAGGGGAGGGAGCAGTGAGATGATGTGAGAGAGTAACATTGGAACATCTACATTACCATATGTAAAACAGAACCAGTGGGCATTTGCTATATGCCACAGGGAGCCCAAAGTTCTGTGACAACCTAGAGAGCTGGGATGGGGGTTGGGGGAGGGAGGTTTAAGAGGGAGGAGACATATGTATACCTATGGCTGATTCATGCTGATGTATGGCAGAAACCATCACAATATTGTAAATATCCTCCAATTAAAAATAAAAAAATTTTTAATGATAAAAAATCAAAAGGAATATTACTCATAATGTTAGGTAATGTGTGTGCAGCACCCCAAGTACAAGAATATTTAACCTCCAGAAACAGAATTGACATTATTTTTTTCTAAATTAGAAGTGTATTGCAAAAAGCTAAACAGATATGAGAATATTTTGCATTACAGGCTAAATTCAAACTAAAGAGATTAATTTAAAAATTTAGAATCCCAATTCTTCTGATTTGGAATTAGAAATCAAACATTTTTTTTCCTGTACAAGATATAGTAGGTCTTGTATTTCTCTTTGAAATGGACAGTCTAGAATTAGGCCTTAAATCCTTTAATTGGGAACAATATTTAGTTTTATTCCATTTCATAATGAAGAACAGATGTATCCAAACGGAGTTACTTCCAAACATAGTCGGTTTTATATTTAGAGTAACTACTCTCAAGACATTTGAAGAAATCTATTTTTTCCAACACTATCGTATTTAACTTGCAGTATCCCATTATACTGCTATATGATTTTACTTGATAACTCTTTATTCATTCTATCAACATTAATCATGAGAGATAAAATGAACATTAGTTTATTCTCAAAATGTCTGAAGTAGAAAACCATGTTTGGAATTGAATTTTCAACTCTTGTAACTGGGAAATTTCTGCAATTTTCAATTCTGAAGACAGATTTTAGTTTCAAGTGTGATAGATTAGAATTGTTTCTTTGACAAGGAATAAATGTAAGAATAAACATAAAACACAATAAACATAATAAAGATAATCAAAATACATATTTTAAAATTATTTACAAGTTCCTCTACCTTTGCATTGATAACTACTTTTCGTGGTTGCATTACTTACTTCATTTGGTTTTAAGACAGAACTCCCTTGAAATGGCTATTGTTTTTCTGTTCATTAAAATTCCTATCACACATTGCCTTTCTATGGTTTGTTCATAATGATGTTTGAAATTGCATTGTTTTGACAAAGACATACTTTGTATATTAAACATGTAAGTGTAGTCTCTAATTCAACAAAGAACTCTGCTCTCTCCTACTGTCTTGAAATATGTCACCCCCTCAGTCTCTCAGGGTTACAGTTCACAGGATCACAAAGAGTTGGACATGATTGAAGCGACTTAGCATGCAGAGATACAGGAACACAAAACGTTTCTTACCTCCAGAAAGAAAAACAGTACAACTGTGATGAACGTGAGAACTGATATTCCCCTATGCATCCAACTCATAAAAGAAGATGTGATTCCAATAAACTGGAGAGAGAGTGTCAGTCTAAAGAAGAGGGCAATGACAAAGCTCCAGCTGATTGCTGCCTTACAGCATAGAGCCCTGGTAATGTCAGAACTTTTGGATATTTCCAGATAGGCCAGATATCCAGATTTTCACCCAAGTTTTAAATGTAGCTAGCTGGATAATTAAACTTTAAAGAGTACAATACTTATCACTACATACACACTAGAATGGCTATAATTCAAAATATAAACAATANAGAGAAGAGGGCAATGACAAAGCTCCAGCTGATTGCTGCCTTACAGCATAGAGCCCTGGTATTGTCAGAACTTTTGGATATTTCCAGATAGGCCAGAGATCCAGATTTTCACCCAAGTTTTAAATGTAGCTAGCTGGATAATTAAACTTTAAAGAGTACAATACATATCACTACATACACACTAGAATGGCTATAATTCAAAATATAAACAATAACAATTACTGGTGAGGATATGGGGACATTAGAACACCTGAATCAGGACATACAATAGTATAGCTACTGTGGAAAACAATTTAGCAGTTTCTTAAAAAGTTAAACATAAAATTAACTTACAAGCCAGTATTTCTATCCCTATGAATTTATCCAACAGAAAACATGTGTCCTTACAAAGCCATTTTTGCAGAATTTTATATCAGCATTATTTGTAATAGCCCCAAACCAGAAACAACTCAAATATCCATCAACTGATGAATTAATAAACAGAATATAGTATATTCATCTCATGGAATATTACTCAACCATAACAAGGAATGCAGGTCATTATGTTAAATGAAAGCAGCTAGATGCAAAATACTACATGTTTTACGTCTCCATTTATATGAACCTTCCAGAGTAGAAAAAAATCTATACATACAGAAAGTAGACCAGCAACTGCCTAAGACTTCAGGGAGTGGGGGAGCTGGAGGAAAATGGGGAATGACTGATAATGGGCTGGGAATTTCTTTGGGGATGATTAAAACATTCTAAAATTGATTGTAGTGATCACTGAACAACTTTGAATATACTGAAAACCACTGACTTATATGCTTTAAATGGGTGAATAGTATGGTAAGTGAATCATATCTCAATACTTTTTTTTTTTTGAGAAAATGGGAAATAAAGTTTTAAGACAGGAAACAAGAGGAACCAGAAAAGAATGGAAAAGAGTAAGAGTGAAACAGGAAACTGGGCATGAGCGACTGTGGCCTGGTGAGCAGAGGTCTGCAATTGGTGGAGTGAATGGCTGACAGGTTTAGGCCTAAGTCTACCCAGAGCTGAATGCTTGATGGATTTGGGGAAAGAATGCCAGGTAGCAGTTGGGAGCAGTGTCAATACTGGCAGCCACTGTGACTAACCAGTACCTTTCCTGGTTCTCTGAATACATGATTGCCCAAACAGAGGGAGGGAAACCCAATGCTTATGGAAACTGAATGTCACATTATGGATACAAGCTGGATCTCAGTGTAGATTAAAACCTATTGAGAGGAATACTGCAAGAAAGCTGGCTGAAGAGGGCACTGTGATAGCTCATTGATATTTGTTCTTTGCTGCCTGTTTGTATAGTGGCCATGAGGTTGATGAAGACTGAACCCCAAGACTGTTGAGTCTTAGTCAATCAGAGTAAACCCATCTCCTTTGCCACAGTACAGACCTATCTCCCATAAATGTTCTGCTTTCTGCTATAACAGTTCTTGAAAAGTCACACCATTTTCAGGCAAGAATTTTGTTTTTCTATGTATGACTTTTCCTTTTTATCCTAAAACAATCTAGACAATAGAAGTGATAAATAATGAAGGTAATGAATACTATAAGTAATATTTTCAAGATTATGGTTTCAGAGAAACACATGTTCCTCAATTTACTCAACACAAACATTTTTCTAGTCAGACAATATAATATGGGTCTAATTTGACTTGCATGCATTGTTTACATAAACTCCAGACAATCGACTTTGCTTATGTATGACAAATGAGAGGGATAACAGATTTACATCTTCAACAACGCTTAGTCTGTTGTGAATATATGTTATTTCTATGTTTTAAAGCATTCTATTGCTTTGCTTTATACTTTATCCTAAAAATGCTATCCCAACGATATAACTTTTAAGTGCAATGGAGTGCAAGATCAACAGAGTCCCTAAAGTTTGAACAATTGATGAAAATTGTACAGAAAGAATAAATAAATCCTTACTGCATCTTATTTTATATATAAAGGCATTATTTGCTTTCAGATTATTGGATTTTAAAAAATTATGTAAACATCTTACATAGTTCAATTGCTATATAAAATAATCAGATATCTTGAGTTGGGATGAGATGCATCACAATTTTTTTTTTAATTAGTGAAAATGTTTCTCATTGAGTGATTCTTCAGTTAGCGTCACGGGTTTTAGGAATGGATTAGTTATGAAACCAGGGACAGGCATAGGTGTTTCAGGAAACTAAGTCATTCTGGGCATGACATTTATTTGGCTCTTAAGATTTGGTTCAGTGGGCAAGCACTGAACCAAAANTTGATGAAAATTGTACAGAAAGAATAAATAAATCCTTACTGCATCTTATTTTATATATAAAGGCATTATTTGCTTTCAGATTATTGGATTTTAAAAAATTATGTAAACATCTTACATAGTTCAATTGCTATATAAAATAATCAGATATCTTGAGTTGGGATGAGATGCATCACAATTTTTTTTTTAATTAGTGAAAATGTTTCTCATTGAGTGATTCTTCAGTTAGCGTCACGGGTTTTAGGAATGGATTAGTTATGAAACCAGGGACAGGCATAGGTGTTTCAGGAAACTAAGTCATTCTGGGCATGACATTTCTTTGGCTCTTAAGATTTGGTTCAGTGGGCAAGCACTGAACCAAAAAGTGTCAGAAAATTCATTTGATGGTTAGGAAAGAGGCCAGCTCTCTTCACCTGAGTGTGGATAATGAAGTATATAGCTCTGTGAGTAGCTGGCAGCCATTTTGTGACCACATCAGGGAGACAGAGAACTTCAGATCAACATAAAAGGCAGAGTGGGAAGCCATTTATCTGCTGAATCAAAATAAACGGAAAAAAATCACCATATTTCTGAAGTTTCTAATTATGGCTTAAGGGAAACTGACTTGGGTTTTTTTATAAGTTACAACAGGTAGAATGGGAAAGACTAGAGATCTCTTCAAGAAAATTAGAGATACCAAGGGAACATTTCATGGAAAGATNTGAGAGGAATGGGGGGCAGGAGAAGAAGGGGATGACAGAGGATGAGATGGCTGGATGGCATCACAACTCAATGGACATGAGTTTGAGTGAACCTCAAGAGTTGGTGATGGACAGGGAGGCCTGGCGTGCTGCGATTCATGGGGCTGCAAAGAGTCAGACACGACTGAGCAACTGAACTGAAAATGCTTCTCTAGTGGAGAGGTCAGCTTTGACAAAGATGTATGTATACACATACACACACACATGATATACATATAACAAATATACACACATGTATCTGTATAACTGTCTAGAAATATTTTCAGAATGAACACAAATAGACACTCTGAAATTTTCCCTTTAGGGAGGGAACATTCCAAAGGAATCATCTTGGCAGTTTTATGAAACACAACCTAGAAAATAATTTTGTTTCTCTTGATTGGGTACTTTTAAAAACTGATATTAATGGAATGATATGAAAGCAAGTAAATAAATAAACACAGTGAGAGTATCAGCATACCTTTTTACTGTGATTTCTATAAAATAGTCTGCATGTTATCTCTAAGAAGACTTTCCAAAGTTTTCTAAATATATGTACTTTGTTCTTCTTCATAATTCCTATAAAATCTGGTTATATACTCATTCCACCCTTCTCAGTATTGAGTTTTTAGAAATCTATATCCTCCATAGATTATGAGTTCTGGGACAATGGAAATCTGTTCAATAATATTACAACTGACATTTAAATATTCTCATATTGTTTACAAGCAGCCCTTACATACATTTTCTCATTTTTTTTTCTTTTTTATCTCACAAAATCCCTGTTATAGTTTTGTGTTTTTGTTAGCACCTAACTGTATAATTGNTCCATAGATTATGAGTTCTGGGACAATGGAAATCTGTTCAATAATATTACAACTGACATTTAAATATTCTCATATTGTTTACAAGCAGCCCTTACATACATTTTCTCATTTTTTTTTCTTTTTTATCTCACAAAATCCCTGTTATAGTTTTGTGTTTTTGTTAGCACCTAACTGTATAATTGGAGAAGGCGATGGCACCCCACTCCAGTACTCTTGCCTGGAAAAATCCCATGGATGGAGGAGCCTGGTGGGCTGCAGTCCATGGGGTCACAAAGAGTTGGATGTGACTGAGCAACTTCCCTTTCACTTTTCACTTTCATGCATTGGAAAAGGAAATGGCAACCCACTCCAGTGTTCTTGCCTGGAGAATCCCAGGAACAGGGGAGCCTGGTGGGCTGTCGTCTATGGCGTCTCACAGAGTCGGACATGACTGAAGTGACTTAGCAGCAGCGACAGTATAATAATTTGCATATATAATAGGCTTTCAAAAATATTTTTGGGTTTTGTTAAAATTAAGCTGGACTGTGTGGCTTTAATTAAAATATTGCCAATTCCAGAATGTTTACTTCCTGTAAAGCAATTAAGAAAGAGAAAGATTTTGAATGCTCTCAGTTTTTCATTTCTGTACCACCCATACATTCCTAAGATAAAAAACTAAGAAAGGATGCATTTGACCATTAAAATTGTGTATAACGGCATCTAAACAAAGCAGAATTGACTGACAGATTTGGTCAGAGCATTTCTTTTCCCTGTTCCTTTTTGATTGCTTTGAGTCCCAGTCAGCACTGCATAAGCACCACATCCAATGGGTAGATAAGGAGAGAAATGAAGACTTAAACCAGGTTTTAAGAAAATAATTCTGTTGGCCACTCAGGACCTGGTTAGTTTTCCCCATTCAATACTAAAAACTATTGCAAACACAGCTTCCTATAGCCCCCTGGGGGCCCATTTAAATTCAGACATTTCTTCATTGAAAAATAAACTGAAGCGATCAACCCATATTTCACCACATAGATAGTCTTCAATCACTAGTAACTATAGCTGAATTATAATCTCATATGACAACCATCCCACACGACAAACGCTCTCTCACCCATTATCCACTCACTCGAAGTCATCTGGTTTCCCTGCCAAGACTCTTCTATTTTCATGAGCCACTTAAAAATTACTTAAACTCAGAAAATAGCTTACCTCTTATACAGTTCTTAAAGTCAGCTCTAAGTGGATTCCGTGCTATGTCAAAAACCATTTCTTACTTTCCCTGGACTTGAATTACCAATGCCTCTCTGGCCCTAAAGACCATTCGAAATAGGATGGAATGAGAGGGAGGCTAATAATCCAGAACGCAACTTTTTTCTTATTAAAAGCAAAATTTGAGAAGAGCCTTAGAAGCTAAGTATTAGAATAAGAGGCAAGAGTTTTAGAAAAAGAATAAAAACAGAATACAGAATTGAGTAGCAGAAAGGGAAGCAATGAATTAAGAAACGATTAATGGTATTTGCCTGGAGAGTACAGGCAAGAAGAAAAATAAAAGAGGTGGTCTTGGAATTCCATTTGCAACTCAGACTTTTTTCCTGCAGGCTATGAGGATATATGAAATAAAAGTGAAACTCTGCCAAGAGTAGTGGCTATATTCCCAGAGGCCTCCAACGGGCCAGACCCCAGGTTTGAGGATAAGGATAAATATGAAAGGACACAGTCATGCTCACAGCCTATGGTGGGAACAGGTAGATACATGACAAAATTACAGAAACCAGAACAACAGATATGTTCACACTGAGGAAACAGAACCATTTACTAAAGTATTAGGGGAGCACAAAAGTGGGAATGATTCACTGAAATTAGAGGGGATTTGGAAAAACATCACATAACGGTTAAAATTCCATTGGGGCCTTGAAATGAGTAGAAATTCATCTGGTAGAAGAAGGATGGAAAATGCATCCCAGTCTAGGGAACCGGTAAGGAGGCATGAAAATGAGAGCCCGTTCAGGAAGCAGCAGGTAGCTCCCCGTGGCTGGAGCGGGGCCAGGAGAAGGGCGGGAGGAGAGGCTGAAGCGGCCAATGTTTCCACGTTGACATGGACACGATCACAGCTGTGCTCGAAAAAGGCCTCCTCTGGCCGCCTCGGTGAGGAGGGGAAGACACAAACGAAAAGCTTGAGGCCACTGAAATATTCTGGAGTCTAACAGAGACGCTGGGTTACAAGGAGGTACACACTACTATATTTAAAATAGATAACCAACAAGGACCCATTGTTTAGCAGAGGGAAGTCTGCTCAATATTCTCTAATCACCTATATGGGGAAAGAACTTGAAAAAGAACAGACGCATGCATATGTATAACTGAATCACATTGCTGTACATCTGAAACTAACACAACACTGTAAACCCACCAATACTCCAACAGAAAAGAGAACAAGACATTAGCAGATAAATTTAGTGGGGATTGATAACTCCTGGGCTATGGAGGTAGAGAGGAAGGAGAAAGTGGAGCTTTCACAAGATAGTTTCAACTTTTCCAGAGCCTTGGATGGACAATAGAGTCACCATTAGATACATTTACTGGAAAATGGGAAAACAGGAAGAAAGAGGGGCACAGCAGATGGGGCTGACTCCCATGCACTTAGTGGAAAATGTCACATCACCAGCACAAAGGCAACAGGAGCTCCTGAAGTCACAAGAGTGGCCTTAACATATTAGAAAGGGTAGCATTTGCATTTTTAAAACTTTGTGGAAGTGCATTTATCCTAGTGGACAGACTTACTGTTACAATAGTTTAACTGATTTCCATTATTCATGAAATGCAGTAAGTCTCCTACATATGAACAAGTTCCATTCTGAGAATGTGTTTGTAAGACCAACTAGTCCGTTAAGTCCAACACAGTTAGCACAGGTACGCAACTAACACAATCAGCTATATAATGCATGCGTTTTTGCTAAGTCACTTCAGCCATGTCCACCTCCGTGAGACCCTATGGACTGTAGCCCGCCAGGCTCCTCTGTCCATGGGATTCTCCAGGTGACAATACTGGAGTGGGTTGCCATGCCCTCCTCTAGGGTATCTTCCGGACGCCTTCACTGGCAGGCAAGTTCTTGACCACTAGCGCCACCTGGGAAGCCCCAGCTATATAGTACTGCATTGTAATAGGTTTATAATACTCTGCACACAAATAATAAACAAACACAAAAAATAAATTTCAGTGTTACAGAACAGTAGCTTGAAAGGAGAAGGCGATGGCACCCCACTCCAGTACTCTTGCCTGGAAAATCCCATGGATGGAGGAGCCTGGTGGGCTGCACTCCATGGGGTCGCGAAGAGTCGGACACGACTGAGCGACTTCACTTTCACTTTTCACTTTCATGCATTGGAGAAGGAAATGGCAACCCACTCCAGTGTTATTGCCTGGAGAATCCCAGGGACGGGGGAGCCTGGTGGGCTGCTGTCTCTGGGGTCACACAGAGTTGGACATGACTGAAGTGACTTAGCAGCAGCAGCTTGAAAAGTATAGTAGTACAGTACAATGGCTGGTATCCAGGGGCTGGCATCACCTGAACAGGAAAGAAGAGTTACTGACCGGAGGAGGAAGGGGAGGAGGGAGATGGGAGAGCTGAAGGGCTGTCAGCAATAGGAGACGGAGGGCAAGCTGCAATTTCACTCACGCCCGACATTGATGGCACAGGTCTGGTCCCTTACTGGATTCAATTCTATCTACCCTATGGAAAAATGATCCAATGAGGTCTGGGTAGTAGCATATTCGCATCTTTGAAAGTCTGCAACTTGAAGGTTCATACTTACGGGCCTCACTGTACCTCATTAACCTCTGAGGGCTGAGTTGGAGGATATCACGGAGAAGTGTGGTATGTCCCGTTCTCCCAGCTTAGGGCACAGGAAACTTCTCATATTCAAAACAATATGACCGAGTAGGTCTCACACTCCTTGGGACATGAAGGCCCATTTTTCCTCATTACTGAGTTCCAGGGATCTGTGCTTCTAGTCACTTTCACTAAGGAAAAAAGAAAACGTCTCTTTAAACTACCAGAGGCAACAGTTAGTTTCTGCCCAGGCCAAGCCTCCCCCACAGGAGGGAAGGCCCCCAGGGGCCCACTTGCCTGATGTTTATCAAGGTGAAGCTTCAGGGGCCCTCACCTCCACAGGCCCTTTCCATGGTTCTGAGACACTAGCAATTTTGTATTTGGAATTTGGTATTCTTTTTTTATTTAATTTTTAAATTGTAAATCAAGGTATCAGCTTACAATGTTATGTTAGTAGGAGTTTGGTGTTAACATATATACACTGCTGCTGCTGCCAAGTCATTTCAGTCCTGCCNCTGGAGTGGGTTGTCATTTCCTTCTCCAACACATGAAAGTGAAAAGTGAAATCATTCAGTTGTGTCTGACTCTTCACGACCCCATGGACTGCATCCCACCAGGCTCCTCCATCCATGGGATTTTCCAGGCAAGAGTACTGGAGTGGGGTGCCATTGCCTTCTCCGTTGAGCTATGTTACAATTCTGCAAATTGTGGAAAACTAGATAACTGATAATAATACAAATGAGTCTCATTTAAGGAAATGCAAATAGTATCCAGAAGAATGCAATTGATTGTTGCCCTATGGATACTGACCAATTTTGCTAATTTGTATCCGTTTGTCAATTCCGCTTATGACTATATAATTTGTTTTCTCTTTGGATTTTCCCTTGTACCGGTGATAACATTTTGCCATTTCTCTTATTAATGAGTTAAATAAAATCTTACACTTTCAATTAACTCAAGTACTAAAAACGTATCAGAAAGATTCTATCAGTGTAATTCCACCAGTGTCCAGAGGGGGAGACAGATTCCTTGTGCTTTCAACTCTGCCATTTCCCCAGAATCCTCTGCATTGCCTTTTAGGGATCACAGTTTGATAGCACATTCTTGTCGATTTTATCATATTCCATGTTTTTACAGCACATTATTCTAAGTGAATATCTCATAAAATGTCATAATTTTTTTCCTAATCTAAATACAGGAATTTAACCCAAATTTAACCCATACATATTTATTATTAATAATACATTTTGGCTTATTTCTACAGTCTTACAATTTTCTATAATAATAATAGTATGCATGTGCTTCAGAAGTNTCATAATTTTTTTCCTAATCTAAATACAGGAATTTAACCCAAATTTAACCCATACATATTTATTATTAATAATACATTTTGGCTTATTTCTACAGTCTTACAATTTTCTATAATAATAATAGTATGCATGTGCTTCAGAAGTGTCCAACTCTTTGTGACCCCATGGACTGTAGCCCGCCAGGCTTCTCTGTCCATGGGATTCTCCAGGCAAGAATCCTGGAGTGGGTTGCTGTTTCCTCCTCCAAGGCATCTTCCTGACCCAGGGATTGAACCCACATCTCTAGTCTCCTGCATGGCAGGCGGACGTTTCACCACCAGCACCACCTTTATGGTGTTATTGGTTTTGTAATGTCTTTTGTTAACCAGATAGATTTTTAAACTTTCCTGTGTGTTTCTCTAGCACAGTACATTCTCTATAAAGAGCCAATCAATGCGTATGTTTGTGGATAACACAGTCTCTGTCACAACCACTCAATTCTGTTGTAGTATGAAAACAGCTATAGACAAAACAGAAATGAATGAACATAGCTACGTACTAATAAAAATATATTTTTTTAAAATCAGGAAGTTGGCCATATTTGGCCTATAGACTTTGGTTTTATAACCCTGCTCTAGTGACTTGTAAGTTATAAGAACAGTTTTAAAGTTATCTTAGTGAGTAGCCTTCCTTCAATTTCCTTTATTGTTTCCTTCTAAATATCCTATTAGGCCTATATTGGTCTTTCATCTCTCAAATCTTTTCTCACATTTTATGTCTCTTTGTTACTCTACCCCCCAGAGAATTTTCTTTTTGTTAACAATAGTAGTGCATGGACACAATACCACATCAAATAGTACAGGAAAAGCATCATTCCCCACCTACACGTCCTCTTCCCCTCTTTGAAATATTTCTTTGCAATTTTCTGGTCATTAATTCTGTGATGCTAAATATGTTTTTACCTCTAGTTCTTGTCTTGAAATGTAAGAGTTTAGTTCAGCGATATTATCCTTATCTGTATTGTTTTTTTCTTTCTTTTCCCGAAATTTTATATCTGTAATGTTATCTTTAGCTTTAATGGTCATTCTAATGCAATCAAGCTCAAGAATGTTTCCTCATCCCATACTTTGTAAGATGGAATATTAACATTTACCTCTTCCCTCCACTTTCCACCCTCTAATCTCCAAACTTCAGTTAGGTACACTTTAAGTTTTTTCCTTTTACCTAATTAAGATAGTTAAATTGATATTTTCTTCTGAAACTCAACCAAGCCTTCCATGTTTCATCCATGGGCTAACTCTAAAAAGTGAAAATCTATGAAAGTCTGTCTGGTCTTCATTGTTGTGTTCATCCAAACATTGTAAGATGGTAGGCCAAGTATGGTGATGGGATTATCTTTCCTTTCAAAGTCATGACTCCTGAATCAATTATAATAGTGATCTTAACATCGAGGACGCATGAAATTTTTTTCTCACCTTAACTGCTTAAAGTCGGGCCTTATTTTCTTTTCAATATTTAGATTATGGCTTTGGTGTTCACCTTTTTTTCCTGTTCAGCAAATTTTTTTTCTTGTTGAAAAGATTTATTTAGGAAAAAACTGACTAATGTGAACTCTTCTGGGAAAATAACAAAAAATAATCCAGCTAGGTTATCTCAATTTTATAGAAATTTTACTCTTTTTCCATCGTATCTCTATGTCACATCATGCCTTTTTCATGTTATCATTACATCAATTCTCTCAAATCTCTCCCTCCTAACCCACCCACACTTCCGCTCCACTGGGCACCAGCTGCTCACCAGGCAGAAGCAGAGGTCTTTCCCAGGGTCTCCCTTCACTGCTCTCCTGGGCTGAGCCTTGTTTCCCAACTCCTCTGTTACCTTCCTCTTGCTCTGTTTGCTCCTAGTCCTACTGCAGTGCATCCTCAGGGCAATTACACTTTTAACTCCTAAAATTCTTTCCTATTCTCTAATTGCTCCTTTTCTTCTTGCTGCCTTTTTTTTTGCACTGTCTCCCAAGAGAATATCACTTGGAAATTTCAAACATTCTGTATCCTTTAATTTTCTCTGTGTCTGGAGTTTGTATTTGTACTTGTTTCTCCCTATTGGTCCCTCCTTTCATGTGGCTGCCTTTCCTCAGATATCTGATGATCCTTTTGTCACACATTTGTGTCTGTGAATTCGAAACTCAAGTTGATTCTCTGGAGCTGGCACAGGTTTTCTCTCCTTGAATGGCAGCACTGACTGCAGGACTTATATCTGGGAGTAGCCTGTCCTCTGGGAAGTCTTCTTCCAGGCTGCCTGTGTATGGAGCTTCCCAGGTGCTGAAAGAAGGGCTTTTCTCTAGCGGCGGCGGTCTTCAGTGGGCCTCCCTCCTGGAAAGGGTTGGCTGCCTTATTCTTTCGGTGTGACTGCATGTCTCTCTGACACCTGAACTTCCCAACAAACTCTCTTCTCCCTGGTGCATGTGAATTTCAGCCTCAGATTAATGTTTTCCTCATTCAATTGGTGACTGCTGTTCTAACTATTTACTACCCTTAAACACTTTTTTCTTTTCCTTTTTTTGGCTATTCTGCACAGCACGTGGGATCTTGTTCCCTGACCAGAGATTGAATCTGTACCACCTGCATTGGCATGGTGTTCGCCAATGGCTCAGCAAGTCAAGAATCTGCCTGAAATGCAGGAGATACAGAGACGGGGGTGCAACCCGTAGGCTGGGAAGATCCCTTTGAGAAGGAAATGGGCAACCCATTTCAGTATTTTTGCCTGGGAAATTTTGGTGGACAGAGAAGCCTGGCAGGCTACAGTCCATGGGGCTACAGTCAGACACAACTTGCGTGACTGAACACACACCCCCGCATTGGCAGCACAGCGTCTTAACCGCTGGACCCCCCACGTCAGACCCTAAACTATCCTTCCTGTTGCCTCAGGGCTCTGTCCAGTTCTTGGTGTTTGCTCACTTTTTTTTTTTTTTTTTTTTGCCATTTCAGTAGATATTGTTTTATGTTCTCAGGGTTTTTTCCATGCATGTATTCTGGGTTTCCTCACCTCTAATCCATACAAATCCACCGATTTCTTTCTTCTGGGTGTCCTTTCCCATTTTGTCTGCTGGTGACTCTTCTTGCTTGCTGATATGACTATACTTACATTCTGTAAATGTAATGAATTTGGGGTGGGTGTTTAGATAGACATTGAGTTCAGTCCCTAAATTTATTTTCCTTGAGATCATTTAAGCTAATCATTTGCTGGGATAGTTTTAATCTCTTGCATCAAGCCACAGTGTTATTAGCCTCTTCTGAAAATGTTATACTGATCTTTTTTATATACTTTAAATCATATTTACATTTTAATTAATCAACTAACATGAATTTCTCGTTGTAAAAATGCAACTAATACTAGCAATACAAAATCCTCCACCTTCCACTCCAATCCTGCAGATAATCATTGTTACCAGCTTTCAATGTTTGCTTGCAAAATTTTTTTTTTAATATTTTTATTTATTTATTTGGCTGTGCTGGGTCTTAGTTGTGGCATGCAAGACCTTTGTTGTGGCACGTGGGATCTAGTTACCTGACCAGGGATCAAACCCAGTTCCCCTGCATAGGGAGGGCAAGAGTCTTAGCCAACGGACCACAGGGAAGTCTGCAAAACTTTTTCTATATATTTGTAAAGCTATATAAGATCACATAGAAACAGTTTTAAAACATAAATGACATCACAGTGTTTGCTTTGCAACTGCCTTTTAAAAAAATAATATATCTTAGAGATTTACCTCTTTATGATCAGTAAATATATATCTGCCTCATTACTTTTAATTGCTACATAGTTTGAACTCTATGTAACCTCAAGTATTAGTTTTAGTATTATAACACTGATACAGCAAATAGCCTTGGGCACTTCTACTTGAACATATATATGATTATTTAACTGGTTAAGAACTGACATTGCTGGTTATAAGGACAAGCATATTAGGTAAAATAGGTAAGGGGGGTTTTTTTAGCCTAAATTGAATAACTTATGAAAAAAATAAAGAACTGCAAACCATAAAAGAATAGAGAGTATTAAATGATAGACGAATCAGAAATGACAAGTGGTTGAACTAAGTGGTGCTGAGACATAAAGACTAAATTTATTCTGAGCATCCAAGCATTTCAATACTTCCTCTATATTTAGTAAAAATGATTGGAGATCTTTTTTAAAATCCCCACAAAGATTTTTAGATATACAGGAAAAGTTTATCTTTGAAGGAGAAATAATTATAGTATCATAGATGTAAAAGTCTTTCAGGAGGATATATAAATATGATACCATTTTAATTTAGTATAAAAATATTTAAAATACTAAATGTTTGAGGGGAGAACATAAACAATATTGCATTAAAAAAAAAAAAGAACAATAGTCATCTCTGAGGAGAGAAAGAGGGACATGAAATAAAGGAGAGATTTATAGGAGCTCTGATCTGTGTTGAATTTCTCAAGGAAGTTGGTAGGTTCATGAGCTTTCTCTATACTTTTTGTGGTCAAAATAAAACTAAACACAAGTAGGTTGATTTGATTTGCTCTACTTATTTCCAGCGTGAAAAGCCTGGGTATGTCCATTCGCAGGGGAAATAGAACATGGTTACCAAAATATGGAAATCTACAACTATGCTAAGGAATATGCATCAACCTAGAAAATACCTGATGAAAGTAGAGGACTCAGGAAGAGAGGACAAGCTTAAGAAAAAAACTGGAAATCTATTACAGACACCTCATGAATCACATGAGTCAGTAAATGGTTCCTACTGACGGGGCTATGATATTTCCCAGAAAACATGGCATTGCTGTACATGTAGTTGAAGTTTCCATGTGTAATTAATAATCCACCAACGTCAAAGCCCATGATGCCCTATTTGTTACATTCTAAGAACAAAGGTGCCCTTACAATGAGACTGAATGTCTTAGCTTTCCTCAGCAGCACTTTGGGTTCTCAGACTCAAGTTGGTAACTGCTGTTTCTTCAGTGATATAGTCTTCAATCTACTAAACACCTACCACCTGCTGATTTTTTTTTTTTTTTTAACCTTTGGGAAGACCCATCCTGGTAGAAGAGCATCTTTTTTCTGAACAGAAAAAAAGCTCCACTTCCTGCCCAGTGGAGCTTATTCTACCAGTCACTTCTTAAAAGAGGAACCGACCAAAACAGTAGCACAAATGACCAAGAGCTCAAAGGTCTCCTCAGCAGAGAAAAGGCTAACATCACTTATGGATTGCCTTATGACATCAGTTTCACAGCCACAGCATATGTTAAGAGTTTCATAGAATGCACAAGAGAACTGCATCCCCCACATACTTGACCTCAGCAGAGACTCTTATTGTGACATATTACATACACTTTTCTAATATGTGTACTAGAAGTAAGAAAAAATCTCAAAAAGGAAATTTGGGGACTTGCTGGTCTTACCAAAATGGAAAACACACCATGGTAGGTTCTGGTATTGAACTGAGTAATAAAGAAATTTCCTCTTAGGCGTTTCAGAGGAGAGATGGTATTTGCATGTGCTTGTTTTTAAATATCAACAAATCACTAACTTAGAAGAATGGACACTCAGATACGCAATCTTAAGAATATATTAGGAGTGTAATTTTAAGATTAAAATGTAAGTCCATAGAGAGGGAGTTAAGAACACGAGCTTCTCAGATGAGCCAAGAAAAAAAAAATTACTGATGTTCAACTCAGCTAGCTGTTCTTTCTGACAGGAGATTAAAGCCGCCTGCGAGATTTCTTTCACTCTGACTCATTTAATTCATTTAGACATGGCCAGCAGAGCAAGCTACAACAAAGCAGATCCATCTTAACAAGCTCACTCCCGACTGCTCTAATAAAGAAAAATAATTGAATTGCTGATTTTGATTTTTTTAAATGCACTCAGCATTTGCGTATTTGGCTTCACACACCAAATAAACATAGAAATATTTGTTACATCATCTTCTTCTCCATCCCAGTGAATGGCGAAAAAGCCTCACAGAATCAGCGCTAGGCTAGGTACATTTCAGGTCAGTGTAGCACTGGAGGCGCTTTCCTGTGTTTAGTTGATTAGAATTGCAATTTTAAAATCTTCGTGTCTTATTTGCAGCCAGCCCCGGTTCTGAACTCACAGATCGGCATCAATAAGTGAATATGCTGATGTTATCACATCCACAGTCCAAGGATTGCTCGAGGCCAACTGCCACAGCGAAGTCCCCATCTAAGTGGGCGGCACAGAGAGCTGAGACAGCAAACTGGCAGCCACAGAAATCTTTTATTCAACCCAAACATTGCGGTTGTTTTTTTGGTTTTGTTCTAACTGAATTTAAAAAGCAAAAGATTACACATAAAAAATCAGACATGCAAGTCCCTTGAAAATGTCGAAGACTAGCAACAGGGAGCCACATCCCAGGTCTGCGGCGGCTGAGTGGCAGCTGCCTCCTCCTCCATCGCTCAGGTTACGCGCATGCGTGGATTCGCCAAGGCAGCCTCATTTCAATTCCCTGCCGGATCCTTGTAACACTGGAGAGGAGCACTAACGCAGAGAATGAAGCAGAAAATTCAGATTAAAAGATATATGCTCGTTCCACTCTTGGCACTTTGATTGAATTAATATATCAGCTAGACTACACCCAGTCTACTGATCAGACACCTGTGTGCCTACGTGTCTGTGCTTAGTTGCCCAGTGGTGTCTAACTCTTTGGCACCCAATGGACTGTAGCCCTCCAGGCTCCTCAATATTCTCCAGGCAGGAATCCTGGAGTGGATTGCCATGTGCTCCTCCAGGGGATCTTCCCAACTCGGGGATGGAACCCAGGTCTCCCACATTGCAGGCGGATTCTTTACTGTCTGAGCCACCAGGGAAGCCCAAGAATACTGGAGTGGGTAGCCTATCGCTTCTCTAGGGGACCTTCCTGACCCAGGAATCAAGCCAGGTCTCCTGCATTGTAGGTAGATTCTTTACCAGCTGAGCTAACAGGGAGGACCAAATGATGATTCAGTTCAGTTCAGTCGCTCAGTCGTGTCCGACTCTTTGCGGCCCCATGAATTGCAGCACGCCAGGCCTCCCTCTCCATCACCAACTCCCGGAGTTCACTCAGACTCACCTCCATCGAGTCAGTGTTGCCATCCAGCCATCTCATCCTCTATCATCCCCTTCTCCTCCTGCCCCCAATCCCTCCCAGCATCAGAGTCTTTTCCAATGAGTCAACTCTTCACATGAGGTGGCCAAAGTACTGGAGTTTCAGCTTCAACTTCAGTCCTTCCATTGAACACCCAGGACTGATCTCCTTTAGAATGGACTGGTTGGATCTCTTTGCAGTCCAAGGGACTCTCAAGAGTCTTCTCCAACACTACAATTCAAAAGCATCCATTCTTTGGCGCTCAGCCTTCTTCACAGTCCAACTGTCACATCCATACATGACCACAGGAAAAACCATAGCCTTGACTAGACGGACCTTAGTCGGCAAAGTAATATCTCTGCTTTTGAATATAACATCTAAGTGGTAGTAATTCAAAGCAAAGCTATTGCAACAGTCATCATCAATAATTTAATACTCATTTTGCAAAGTGATCTGTAGAATTAATGAAGACCTGATCAAAATCTCAGCTGGATTTTTAAAGACATGGACAAGCTGATTCTAAAATGCCTGTGGAAACGCAAAGGACCCGAACAGCCAAGACAAAGAGAAGAGCCAAGTTGAAGGATAACCACTATCTGATATCTTCTCGTTATCAAGCTATGGTAATCGAGACAGTATGCTGTCCAAATAGACACATACACCGGAAGTGAATACAGAATCCAGAAATAAACCCACACATATATGGACAACTGATTTTGACAAAGGTATAAAAGTGACTGAGTAGAGAAAGCATAATCTTTTCAGTAGGTGGTGATACTTTGATTGATCCCTCACATCATACATAGAATTAACTCAAAATGGATTATAGACCTAAATGATCAAAAGCACAATTCATAAAAGAACAAGTTGTCTAACTGAACTTCATCAAAATTAAAATTTTCCTGCTCTTCGAAAGACACTGTTAAAAGAATGAAGAGACAAGACGGACTGAGAGAGAGTATTTGTAAATTATGTAATCTGGTAAAGTACAGGATGTATAAAGAATTCTCAAAACTCAACAACAACTCAGTTTAAAAGGATGGCTTAAAAAGGATCGGAAGACACATCACCAAAGAAGATGACAAATTAGTTTGTGAAAATTTGCTCAACACCAGTAGATATTAGGGAAATTAAAAACAGAATGTGATACCATTGCAAACTGATGAAAATGGTTAGAATTTAAAGACTGGCCAGGCCAAGTCTTAGTGAGGATATGGAGCAAAGGACTGGTAGGAATGCAAAATGATACAACCACTCTGGGAATGGTTGGTTAATTTCTTAAAAAGTTAAGAACATATCTACTATATGATTCGGCTTTTCCATTCTTGGATATTTTTCCAAGAGAAGTAAAAGCATACATCGATACAAAAACTTATACTTCAGTGTTCACATCAGCTTTATTCGTAACAACCTCGAACTGCAAGCAATTCAAACGTCCATCCACAAATCAGTAAAGAAATTGTCCTGTACAATGGAAAACTGTTCAGCAATTAAAAACAAAAAAAGAATGAGCTATTGATACATGCAAAAACTTAAGTTCTAAGAGAATTATACTGAGCTAAAGCATTCAGACTGGAAGAGCACATATTATGAATCCATTTGTATAAAACTCTAGGAAATGCACACTAATTCATAGTGACAGAAATCAGGTCAGTGGCTGCCTGGGGTGGAGTTATGGGGAAGGACTTGAGGCAAGACAGGCCCGAGGATAGACTCCTCATGCATAGACATTAGGAAGAAGGAAAAGCCACCTCCTTGTTTTGCACTTAATGAGGCCATCACATGGAGGAAGACATCTAAAACAGATACTTTGTAACATATGAGCAAGAAACTGACCATGAAAAAGTTGGGGGCAGTATGGCTCAGAGGTAGGAAATAGGTAGGCCTGGGACTGACTGGAGCTATTACCCTCATCTAAATCCCAGAAGATTAACCCTGTATTATAATCACGCTGCCTGTATTGTATGCCTCTCACTTGCAAGGATCCCCACACTGTTCTCAGAATGTGTACCTTTCACTTTTGCCCTAAGTATGCTCCCACACATACTGTGTATCCAATAAACTCTGGTCCTGCTTTACAGTCTTGGACTCCCTTGTGGAATTCTTTCCTCCAAGAAGAACAGGTCTTTTCACTGTTTCAGAGTGGGGGAACTGTTCTGTATCTTGATCACTGTGGGAATGTCACATACTCTTATTTGTCAAAACTTCCAGAACTGGATTGCCTCTATGATAGTATAGCTTAAAATAAGTTTTCAATAAGTGAATGATAGTCCCTTTGTATATGCTAGAAATAAAAATCAATTTTTAATAAATAAATCTAAAATATTAATTCTCCCCACTTTATTTTCTGATGCTGGCCTATAGCATGATACCAAAGTATAATTTAGGAAAGGCAAAATTAAGGGAGTTAAAAAAGAGAGATCCAAGGGTTAACAATGACTTGTTCCAAAGAGAATTCTCACCTAAAAGAATCAATAAATTCCTCATCCCTGAGTAATTCCTCAACAAATATTTCTTACGACAATATGTATGATAAGCATTAAATAGCTGAACGTTAAATGCAAGCACCTGGAATGCAATTTGTATTTATTACTTTATGCAAGATAAGAGGCCTACACAGGATAAATTCAATCTCCAATGGAGTGTCCTCAGAAAATAATGATCTGCACCAA
The DNA here is from genome assembly GCA_006410875.1 of Neotragus pygmaeus. Lineage (NCBI taxonomy): Eukaryota > Metazoa > Chordata > Mammalia > Artiodactyla > Bovidae > Neotragus > Neotragus pygmaeus. Next base: position 55,737 of record SJYV01005023.1, on the reverse strand, counting down.
AATACAAACTCTGGAGATGGGAATGGCGATCCACTCCAGCATTCTTGCCTAGAGAATTCCATGAACAGAGGAGCCTGGCAGGCTATAGTCTTGCTGCTGCCGCTGCCACTGCCAAGTCGCTTCAGTCATGTCCGACTGTGTGTGACCCCATAGACGGCAGCCCATCGGGTTCGCGTCCCTGGGATTCTCCAGGCCAAGAACACTGGAGTGGGTTGCCATTTCCTTTTCCAATGCATGAAAGTGAAAAGTGAAAGTGAAGTCATTCAGCCGTGCCCCACTCTTAGCGACCCCCTGGACTGCAGCCCACCAGGCTCCTCCGTCCATTGGATTTTCCAGGCTATGGGGTCGCAAAGAGACACAACTAATCGATTATACTTTCACTTTAAAAACAAAACAAACGGATGAGCAAGTTCCAACTTCTAAAATAGTCTTGAAACTCTTAGCAAATTCTCATGATAAAATGTCAATTGCCAAACATAAAAATGATGGATACTTGGGTTAAGTTTAAATTGTCCCATTTTAGTAGAAAGTGTATATTATTGCTTATATTTGAGCTACCACCTGGGGGGCTCTAGGATCCAGAAAAAACTAGAGAAAACATTCACTGAAAATAATTTGTGTCAAGTATTATGATAAATTACAAAGATAAATCAGTGAGCAAGAGAGATTCACACTGTAGGGTAAGGGAGTTAGAGAAGGCGAGGTTCGGAAAAAGAACCAGACCGGCACTTTACAGAACAGATCACCTTTAATGAGCCGAGAAGGGCCCACAGTCAGATTAGTGAGCTGCTGCACTAACCCAAGAAAAGAGTAAGTATATACAGACATATATGTGGAAATCTACTGTCTTAAGGGGGTCTGTTCTTCAAGGTTGTTTCGGAGTAGTTATTTCTTAAATGGCTCGGGCAAGGAATTCTGGAGATGTGCCAGAGGCTGGACCGCCCATCTGGGAGCTGGGCCTAATCAATCTTATTGTCCGTTTTTTTCTACAGGTGAGAGAGTTCTTTGTTTTGCATAAAATGGCGGGGAGGACCCTGAGGGGAGTTTTAACTCCAGGCTAGTTTGAGTCGTGTAAGTTTCCTTCACACACCTTCATGTGGTTTACCCATAGCATAGTTTAGCGTTTCTACCAAAATGCATTTGTTGCTGTTGCTTCAGTCGTGTCCGACTCTGTGCATGGCCTCGGTGATTTTAGCAGCGAAAATGTTCAAGGCAAGAATAACCAATTTGCAGTCTTCATCTCTCTCTCTCTCTCACAAACACAATCTATATTTGCATATATATTTATAATATTTATAACATAAAATACAGAACTTCTGTCACAATGTAAATTTTAGATAAACAATGAATTAAATTTTAGTATAAGTATGTTTACGGCCTGGAACATACTTATACTAAAATTTTAATTTACTGTTTATCTGAAATTCAATCTTCACAGAATGTCTTGGTTGTTGTTGCTGCTTTGGGCTGTATCTGGCAATCCTAATGTACACATTAGGGTTACCAGATACATATCTATATCTATAGATCTCTACAGTATATGTCATGTCTATTTTTGAGCATTTTAACTTCTTGGAGAAACTTCCAAAATGAACTGTATGTAAACTATTATTCTAGGTAATTAAACATAATGATCAGTGATTTCAAGTTATTTTATAGAAACCAATTAAGTGTGGTAGGCCAACTACCAAAAATGATGAATTTCATGTAAAGTAGTTAAACCATTGTGATTGGAAATGGTGGACTATCAGACCAGTTTTCCCTGGGGTCACTGATAGTCCAAGAAAACAGAACATCATTGGCATATGTCCTAGAGGGGTTCATATAAAAGTAGATAAAATCACTAAGCTACTGCCTAAAAATGGAGGGATTTGCAGAGGAACATTTGTTTTACCCTGCTATAATATATGCCTTTTTTGTTGTTTTAGTTGTGCAATGTAATAAAATTTTATTGGANTTCAGTTCAGTTCAGTCGCTCAGTCGTGTCCGACTCTTTGCGGCCCCATGAATTGCAGCACGCCAGGCCTCCCTCTCCATCACCAACTCCCGGAGTTCACTCAGACTCACCTCCATCGAGTCAGTGTTGCCATCCAGCCATCTCATCCTCTATCATCCCCTTCTCCTCCTGCCCCCAATCCCTCCCAGCATCAGAGTCTTTTCCAATGAGTCAACTCTTCACATGAGGTGGCCAAAGTACTGGAGTTTCAGCTTCAACTTCAGTCCTTCCATTGAACACCCAGGACTGATCTCCTTTAGAATGGACTGGTTGGATCTCTTTGCAGTCCAAGGGACTCTCAAGAGTCTTCTCCAACACTACAATTCAAAAGCATCCATTCTTTGGCGCTCAGCCTTCTTCACAGTCCAACTGTCACATCCATACATGACCACAGGAAAAACCATAGCCTTGACTAGACGGACCTTAGTCGGCAAAGTAATATCTCTGCTTTTGAATATAACATCTAAGTGGTAGTAATTCAAAGCAAAGCTATTGCAACAGTCATCATCAATAATTTAATACTCATTTTGCAAAGTGATCTGTAGAATTAATGAAGACCTGATCAAAATCTCAGCTGGATTTTTAAAGACATGGACAAGCTGATTCTAAAATGCCTGTGGAAACGCAAAGGACCCGAACAGCCAAGACAAAGAGAAGAGCCAAGTTGAAGGATAACCACTATCTGATATCTTCTCGTTATCAAGCTATGGTAATCGAGACAGTATGCTGTCCAAATAGACACATACACCGGAAGTGAATACAGAATCCAGAAATAAACCCACACATATATGGACAACTGATTTTGACAAAGGTATAAAAGTGACTGAGTAGAGAAAGCATAATCTTTTCAGTAGGTGGTGATACTTTGATTGATCCCTCACATCATACATAGAATTAACTCAAAATGGATTATAGACCTAAATGATCAAAAGCACAATTCATAAAAGAACAAGTTGTCTAACTGAACTTCATCAAAATTAAAATTTTCCTGCTCTTCGAAAGACACTGTTAAAAGAATGAAGAGACAAGACGGACTGAGAGAGAGTATTTGTAAATTATGTAATCTGGTAAAGTACAGGATGTATAAAGAATTCTCAAAACTCAACAACAACTCAGTTTAAAAGGATGGCTTAAAAAGGATCGGAAGACACATCACCAAAGAAGATGACAAATTAGTTTGTGAAAATTTGCTCAACACCAGTAGATATTAGGGAAATTAAAAACAGAATGTGATACCATTGCAAACTGATGAAAATGGTTAGAATTTAAAGACTGGCCAGGCCAAGTCTTAGTGAGGATATGGAGCAAAGGACTGGTAGGAATGCAAAATGATACAACCACTCTGGGAATGGTTGGTTAATTTCTTAAAAAGTTAAGAACATATCTACTATATGATTCGGCTTTTCCATTCTTGGATATTTTTCCAAGAGAAGTAAAAGCATACATCGATACAAAAACTTATACTTCAGTGTTCACATCAGCTTTATTCGTAACAACCTCGAACTGCAAGCAATTCAAACGTCCATCCACAAATCAGTAAAGAAATTGTCCTGTACAATGGAAAACTGTTCAGCAATTAAAAACAAAAAAAGAATGAGCTATTGATACATGCAAAAACTTAAGTTCTAAGAGAATTATACTGAGCTAAAGCATTCAGACTGGAAGAGCACATATTATGAATCCATTTGTATAAAACTCTAGGAAATGCACACTAATTCATAGTGACAGAAATCAGGTCAGTGGCTGCCTGGGGTGGAGTTATGGGGAAGGACTTGAGGCAAGACAGGCCCGAGGATAGACTCCTCATGCATAGACATTAGGAAGAAGGAAAAGCCACCTCCTTGTTTTGCACTTAATGAGGCCATCACATGGAGGAAGACATCTAAAACAGATACTTTGTAACATATGAGCAAGAAACTGACCATGAAAAAGTTGGGGGCAGTATGGCTCAGAGGTAGGAAATAGGTAGGCCTGGGACTGACTGGAGCTATTACCCTCATCTAAATCCCAGAAGATTAACCCTGTATTATAATCACGCTGCCTGTATTGTATGCCTCTCACTTGCAAGGATCCCCACACTGTTCTCAGAATGTGTACCTTTCACTTTTGCCCTAAGTATGCTCCCACACATACTGTGTATCCAATAAACTCTGGTCCTGCTTTACAGTCTTGGACTCCCTTGTGGAATTCTTTCCTCCAAGAAGAACAGGTCTTTTCACTGTTTCAGAGTGGGGGAACTGTTCTGTATCTTGATCACTGTGGGAATGTCACATACTCTTATTTGTCAAAACTTCCAGAACTGGATTGCCTCTATGATAGTATAGCTTAAAATAAGTTTTCAATAAGTGAATGATAGTCCCTTTGTATATGCTAGAAATAAAAATCAATTTTTAATAAATAAATCTAAAATATTAATTCTCCCCACTTTATTTTCTGATGCTGGCCTATAGCATGATACCAAAGTATAATTTAGGAAAGGCAAAATTAAGGGAGTTAAAAAAGAGAGATCCAAGGGTTAACAATGACTTGTTCCAAAGAGAATTCTCACCTAAAAGAATCAATAAATTCCTCATCCCTGAGTAATTCCTCAACAAATATTTCTTACGACAATATGTATGATAAGCATTAAATAGCTGAACGTTAAATGCAAGCACCTGGAATGCAATTTGTATTTATTACTTTATGCAAGATAAGAGGCCTACACAGGATAAATTCAATCTCCAATGGAGTGTCCTCAGAAAATAATGATCTGCACCAAAATACAAACTCTGGAGATGGGAATGGCGATCCACTCCAGCATTCTTGCCTAGAGAATTCCATGAACAGAGGAGCCTGGCAGGCTATAGTCTTGCTGCTGCCGCTGCCACTGCCAAGTCGCTTCAGTCATGTCCGACTGTGTGTGACCCCATAGACGGCAGCCCATCGGGTTCGCGTCCCTGGGATTCTCCAGGCCAAGAACACTGGAGTGGGTTGCCATTTCCTTTTCCAATGCATGAAAGTGAAAAGTGAAAGTGAAGTCATTCAGCCGTGCCCCACTCTTAGCGACCCCCTGGACTGCAGCCCACCAGGCTCCTCCGTCCATTGGATTTTCCAGGCTATGGGGTCGCAAAGAGACACAACTAATCGATTATACTTTCACTTTAAAAACAAAACAAACGGATGAGCAAGTTCCAACTTCTAAAATAGTCTTGAAACTCTTAGCAAATTCTCATGATAAAATGTCAATTGCCAAACATAAAAATGATGGATACTTGGGTTAAGTTTAAATTGTCCCATTTTAGTAGAAAGTGTATATTATTGCTTATATTTGAGCTACCACCTGGGGGGCTCTAGGATCCAGAAAAAACTAGAGAAAACATTCACTGAAAATAATTTGTGTCAAGTATTATGATAAATTACAAAGATAAATCAGTGAGCAAGAGAGATTCACACTGTAGGGTAAGGGAGTTAGAGAAGGCGAGGTTCGGAAAAAGAACCAGACCGGCACTTTACAGAACAGATCACCTTTAATGAGCCGAGAAGGGCCCACAGTCAGATTAGTGAGCTGCTGCACTAACCCAAGAAAAGAGTAAGTATATACAGACATATATGTGGAAATCTACTGTCTTAAGGGGGTCTGTTCTTCAAGGTTGTTTCGGAGTAGTTATTTCTTAAATGGCTCGGGCAAGGANTGCTGCACTAACCCAAGAAAAGAGTAAGTATATACAGACATATATGTGGAAATCTACTGTCTTAAGGGGGTCTGTTCTTCAAGGTTGTTTCGGAGTAGTTATTTCTTAAATGGCTCGGGCAAGGAATTCTGGAGATGTGCCAGAGGCTGGACCGCCCATCTGGGAGCTGGGCCTAATCAATCTTATTGTCCGTTTTTTTCTACAGGTGAGAGAGTTCTTTGTTTTGCATAAAATGGCGGGGAGGACCCTGAGGGGAGTTTTAACTCCAGGCTAGTTTGAGTCGTGTAAGTTTCCTTCACACACCTTCATGTGGTTTACCCATAGCATAGTTTAGCGTTTCTACCAAAATGCATTTGTTGCTGTTGCTTCAGTCGTGTCCGACTCTGTGCATGGCCTCGGTGATTTTAGCAGCGAAAATGTTCAAGGCAAGAATAACCAATTTGCAGTCTTCATCTCTCTCTCTCTCTCACAAACACAATCTATATTTGCATATATATTTATAATATTTATAACATAAAATACAGAACTTCTGTCACAATGTAAATTTTAGATAAACAATGAATTAAATTTTAGTATAAGTATGTTTACGGCCTGGAACATACTTATACTAAAATTTTAATTTACTGTTTATCTGAAATTCAATCTTCACAGAATGTCTTGGTTGTTGTTGCTGCTTTGGGCTGTATCTGGCAATCCTAATGTACACATTAGGGTTACCAGATACATATCTATATCTATAGATCTCTACAGTATATGTCATGTCTATTTTTGAGCATTTTAACTTCTTGGAGAAACTTCCAAAATGAACTGTATGTAAACTATTATTCTAGGTAATTAAACATAATGATCAGTGATTTCAAGTTATTTTATAGAAACCAATTAAGTGTGGTAGGCCAACTACCAAAAATGATGAATTTCATGTAAAGTAGTTAAACCATTGTGATTGGAAATGGTGGACTATCAGACCAGTTTTCCCTGGGGTCACTGATAGTCCAAGAAAACAGAACATCATTGGCATATGTCCTAGAGGGGTTCATATAAAAGTAGATAAAATCACTAAGCTACTGCCTAAAAATGGAGGGATTTGCAGAGGAACATTTGTTTTACCCTGCTATAATATATGCCTTTTTTGTTGTTTTAGTTGTGCAATGTAATAAAATTTTATTGGAATATAATTGCTTTACAATTATATTTTAAGCTTCTGCTGTACAACGAAAGTGAATCACCTATACTTATACATATATCCCCTCCCTCTTGAGCCTCTCTCCCATTGCCCCCTCTTTCCGACCCCAACCGTCTACGTCAGAGAATTCTGAGCTGAGCTCCCTGCTATAAAGATGAGGAAATGCTTACAGCTCCCACCTCTCTACTCCCAACCCCAGGCTTCAGGCCCACTTTGACCATGGGGCTTAGACCAGAGCAGAGCTGGTGTCAGCATGGCCTTGGTCCCTAAGGGCATCCAAGGGAGGCTTTCCCTGAGGCCGGACAAGATTATCAGGCCTGCATCAGACTGCCCTGAACCTTGTTTTCCCAAATTTGCCCCACATTAAGGTGTCAGATACTGACCCCTAAATAAGCCACGCAAGTGTTGAATGGGTCTGTCATGCCCTGCCGCTGCTGAGCCTGGAGGTAAGAAAAAACTGGGAGCCTGCAGGTGTCTTTCGGTAGGTGACCTTGAGACTGGCGACCCGCTGGCCATGCCAGCCCATGCGGGACTGCCACCACCACCGCCTGCCACACGCCATGACGCAGAGTGTCTCCCCAACCAGCCCAGTGAAAGCAAGCGATGTAAAAACCCAGCATAGGGCCTAGTAGCCAGAAAGAGGAAGGTCAGCCAGGACGAACACACGTTTCCTGACGAAACAGAACTGCTGCGAGAGAAAAGGTGAGAGAAAGACATTCGAGAGAGTCAATGAAGCTTAAATACACATACACATACCTGCACACATTTTTTTGGAGCTAAAGCAAGCCAGTTTCCCTGATAAACAATTCAGCACATGAACTGAAGAAGATTATCATTATAAAGGCCAAAAAGGGTGGACTAGGAGGCAAAGAAACGAAGCGTCAATACAGTAAAAGTTAAACTTAATAAGCTAGAAAACAAAGACAAGTCAAAATAAAGCAGGAAGGATCAACAAATCCAAAAGTTAAAATATTTATGAGCAATAAAGCAGATAAACACTCTGTGAATCTGATTAAAGGGCAGCATGCACGTGGTGAGCACACACACGAGAGGAATTGGGAAAATATGCAGGATTAAAGATGAGGAGACTAACCACAGATACAGGCGTGATTAAAAGAATTATAATACCTCACCGCTTGCAATTCTACGGCTACAAATCTGAAGATACGGAGGAAGTGAATGATTTCCCAACAAAATATAAATTACTTAAATTGCCAATCACTGTAGAAGATATGTTGGGCTGGTGATTAAGAATCTATCATGGAAAAAGGCACAAAGACCAGATGGGTTTAATCTTTAAATACCAGATGACTCCAATGCTGTTTAAACATTTCCAGGCAATGGAAACAAGGAAAAAAATTCTAATTCATTTTTTAAAACCAGATTAATTTTCATTCCAAAGCCTGATAACATTTTCTTTTAATGCTGGACTCATCTTAAAATTGCAGACACAAATAATTTTAACTAAAATATTAGCAGATCAAATGCAACTTGCTGCTGTCTTAGGTCAGGTTCCCTGGGTAGATTCTGCAGTGGAAACATGCAAAAATGCTTTGTTGCTGAAAAATGCTAACCATGATCTGAGCCTTCAGAGAGCTGTAGTAGTAACATCAGCGATTACAGATCACCATAACAATTATAATAATGGTGAGAAAGTTTGAGGTATTTCGAGCATTACGAAAACGTGACAAACACAAAGTGAGCAAATGCTGTTGGGAAAATGGCGCAAAAAAACTAGACCTGCTTGTTGCAGCATTGCCACAAAATTTCAATTTGTAGAAAATGCAACATTCGTGAAGTACAACACAGCAAAATGCAATAAAACCTGATAAGCCTGTAAACATTTGTCCAAAGCCAGAGTGAACAGCACCAAGAGTGATCCCTAATGTAAACTATGGACTTTGGGTGATAAAGATGAGTAAGGGTAGGTTTATGGATTTTAATGAAGGAACCATTCTGGTAGGCGTGGGCAGGTGTTGATAATGGGGGAGGTATGCATGTGCCAAAAGGTCATATGGGAAATCTCTGCATTACTCTCAGCTATATTTTGCTGTGAACCTACTTCTCAAAAATAAAAGCTAGTAAGAACAAAAATGGAGCAGGAAATGGCAACCCACTCCAGTGTTCTTGCCTGGAAAATCCCAGGGACAGGGGAGCCTGGTGGGCTTCNAAATCTCTGCATTACTCTCAGCTATATTTTGCTGTGAACCTACTTCTCAAAAATAAAAGCTAGTAAGAACAAAAATGGAGCAGGAAATGGCAACCCACTCCAGTGTTCTTGCCTGGAAAATCCCAGGGACAGGGGAGCCTGGTGGGCTTCCGTCTATGGGGTCGTACAGAGTCGGACGTGACTGAACTGACTTAGCAGTAGCAGCAGCAGCAAGAACAAAAAAGGAAAAATGCATGCCAAACGTTTTGGAGGGAGTGCTCTCAGGAACGACATCTTTAAGAAAGTGAGGGGCAGGCACTGAGACAGGGAGAGAGGTTGAACTGCAATTCAGTTACAACAGGGGTGAACCAGTCATGAGAAACTCAGCTGTGCGCCATCAGCATCCCAACATGCAGGACACATTGGGGAGTAGGTACCACGTCATGTCAGCACTGGAGCAGCACACCACAGCCTTCATTAGACCCAAACGATTACCGTTTCAAAGGATACAATGTGAATATGAAGAATTTATTTCCAGTTGCAAGCGCAAGATCAAGATATCACTGTAGTTCTTTGCATCAACAAAAAATGTATTAAGAACACATAGTTGTTACATGCAGAAGAAGCATTTGAAAAATCTGTCAATTTATCGGCCATTTCTGACACATCTTAAGTTTTACATATTATAGACGTGAATATATTATTCAGATTTGTGTGTGTGTGTTCTTTTTTTTCCTTCTTGGCCTTCCCTCTACCTTTCCACCCACATCGATCCCAGTACAGTACGCCGAAGAGAAATAACCGTAATGTATAGGCTCTGGTGGATATAGTTTGAAACGTATCCCTGATTTGTTTGAGGAACAAGCATTCTGCAGCACTAGCTTCCATAGACAGGCGTTGGAGAATTTTTAGTTTAATTAAACACATTATCTCCAGAGCCACTCTCTAGCTCTTCATTGAACACACCACAAATATTCCCTGAAGATAATTAACTCCGCCAGGATATAAATAAAAATAAGTAAAAACCAGAAAAATCCTGAGTGTGGCCATATGTCCAAACAGAAAGCACATGTCTTAGTGGGAAAACTATAGGTAAAGCATCACCTATTTATCAGAGAATTCAATCAGATCCACTTAGAAATTCCCATCCAATCCACCTTTATTAACGGCAAACATTCCTCCAACAAACATCCCCTCCCATGCCATTAATAAGATACAAAAGTGTAAAATCTCAAATCTGAAACAATGCATAGAATCTAGGTCTCTTGCAGATATACAACACACATCAGAAATTAATGAGGATCCATACATTTGCAGATTGCCTCTGGGGCTTTAAAAATGGAGAAGCTCAATTGTGAAAGGGCTTCTAAGACTGAAAAGCCCCCAAAGTTGCTGGAAGCATGGCTCCTCACCCATAGGATTCACCAACAACTCTGACGACTCACTCACTCCAGAAGGATCTCAGAGGCTGCTGCTGCTAAGTCGCTTCAGTCGTGTTCGACTCTGTGCGACCCCATAGACGGCAGCCCACCAGGCTCTCAGAGGTATGCCCTCTCAAAAAGACTGAACCCTCTCCGGGTAGTTTCGCTATCTGGCTCCCGGCTATNGCTGCTGCTGCTAAGTCGCTTCAGTCGTGTTCGACTCTGTGCGACCCCATAGACGGCAGCCCACCAGGCTCTCAGAGGTATGCCCTCTCAAAAAGACTGAACCCTCTCCGGGTAGTTTCGCTATCTGGCTCCCGGCTATGTCTGCGCATGCGTGGCCCAGGTGCCGCGCCTTCGGGCCATCACTTGCAATTAGAGAACCGAATTGGCTTCCCCCTTTTCTTACGCACAAGAATTTCTAGTGGCTGGGCACAACAGACTGGTTCCAAATAGGAAAAGGAGTACGTCAAGGCTGTATATTGTCACCCTGCTTATTTAACTTCTATGCAGAGTACATCATGACAAACGCTGGACTGGAAGAAATACAAGCTGGAATCAAGATTGCCGGGAGAAATATCAATAACGTCCGATATGCAGATGACACCTCCCTTATGGCAGAAAGTGAAGAGGAACTAAAAAGCCTCTTGATGAAAGTGAAAGAGGAGAGTAAGAAAGTTGGCTTAAAGCTCAACATTCAGAAAACAAAAATCATGGCATCTGGTCCCATCACTCNTCACTGGAAAAGACTTTGATGCTGGGAGGGATTGGGGGCAGGAGGAGAAGGGGACGACCGAGGATGAGATGGCTGGATGGCATCACGGACTCGATGGACGTGAGTCTGAGTGAACTCCAGGAGTTGGTGATGAACAGGGAGGCCTGGCGTGCTGCGTTTCATGGGGACGCAAAGAGTCGGACTCGACTGAGCGACTGAATTGAACTGAACTGTGCTCTCTCAGAATAAAACATTATATATGACTCTGATCATGTGTTTTATGGTCTGTCCAACGCAAAGTGACTTTCTCTTTGTAAGCAGAGCTTCATGGAAGTCCAAATGATCAAAGAAATTTTCTGATGAATGTTAAATCACCAGCCAATTGAATTTCAAGTTTAATGTATGCAAGCTAAGTCTTCCTGATACATAGATCTCAGAATAGATACGCCATGCCCAATGTGATCTGAATATATTAGGTCTGGTAAACAACATGCCTCCTCTCGATGGTGAATGAACACTACTAGGATTTTCTTTTGCAATTTTCTTTTTTTTCAGTGCTTTTAATTCAAACGAATCCCCCTTTAAATCAAACCATTTTAAAAATATACCTATAAAGCTAAATTAATAGCTGTTGGGAAAATGTTAGAGCATTGCTGATTACCTGATCCCTTTCTTAGTATATGTGAACTAGAAAAAATAAAAATAAAAGACTTAAAACTGAGTCTGAAATATGTATAATTTGAGGTAACTTTTCTTTGAATAAATTCTAAGATTCACGATGAAAAATAGATCTTCCTTTTTTGTTTGGTTGTTTGTTTTTACATAAAAGAAAGAGCTGGCAAAAGTAGATGGGAACCACTGATTTCAAGCAGTACCTGTAGTTTTGGGAGTAGCCATCTGATTGGACACAGAGGGTTGGACCAAATGAACTCTTTAAATACTTCCCAGCTCAATATTATAAGACACATGTGATACAATCCTTCTTTACGTGTTATTCTTCCACTGACACTGAGAACGTATGAAAAACACAAAGTAAATACTCCGAAAGTTCAGCAGATCTCCAATTTTTCATAAGACACAGACTTTTTGGCATTGAGATAATTTACTTTATATTTTCTATCCATTTGGAGCTACTTTCCCAAGCTTTTATTCCTTTGCACTTTCATCCTCCACAATTCTTCTGCTGGAAAACTGCAATTACATTTAACTACAGAGAGGTAGTTAGCTGGGTGCATGCATAAATTTTATGTTTTAATGATTCTTTCATTCCTTTGTTAAATTAGAGTAATACATCTCTATTCAATTGGTCTAATAACCAAGGTCAATTTAGTTAAGTTGTAGTGTTGAAACAACTCAAAGTACATTATATTGAATATTTCTTGCTAACAACATGATTGCCTTTTGTCTTTATTTTATTCCTTAAAAAAGCCTCACATTGCCAATTAGAATCATATTAAGTGTCATTGAATTAAGGGAGAAGGATCTAGATGGAGGTTTTAGCAATAGCGATCTGCAAGTCTCTCAAAATGCAGTTTGGCTCTAAAGAGAATCATTAGTATGTGTTCTGGCTTCCACCTGCAGTTCTGCCTTGGGAGGGATTCTGTGGCTGCATAGGCAAAACCACAGTGAACCAGGGAATGGGAACTTTTTACCAGTCCTGACACTCAAAACTCACCGCCAGTTGAGTTTCATTTCTTTACCCCAGTTGACTACTTTGCTTTCCACTTGTGCAGATGTTCTGCCTGTGTTCTTTTCACTGAACGCATTGCATTCGCTTACTTCCCATGTGGTGCAGTGGTAAAGAATCCGCCTGCCAATGCAGGAGATGCAAGGGACATGGGTTTGATTGATGGGTGGGGAAGATCCCCTGGAGGAGGCCATGGCAATGCACTCCAGTATTCTTGCCTAGAAAATTCCATGGACAGAGGAGCCTGGTGGGCTACAATCCATGGGGTCACAATGAGTCAGACATGACTAAGGGACTGAGCACCCGTGCACACTCTCTTGCATGCGCGTGCACACACACACACACACACACACACACACAAATAAATAAAGACTGAGGATTTCTCCTCAGCAGCACTAGAATTAGTAGATAGGAGGAATTTATGAACAGAAGCCTGCTTCTGGAACTGGGGAGAGGCAAGCAGTCTGTTTGACTTGGCTGTGTGTTAACTGGGGATGGATTTGTGGAAATGCTTGAGATTATGGTGGAGATGCTGAGATAAGAGGCCATACCCAGACTAATAGATGAATCAAGATTCCTAGAGTAGAGTAACTCATACCTTGAAGTGAGATTCTCAGTGTAGAAGAGAACTAAAGTCCAGGGTCATAACCAAGTAAAGCGGGGGAAAAGTGCATGGAGTATTGTTGATGGGAACCATGGGATTCCATTCAATACCTTTGAGAAAGGTGCATCCTTTTGGCAGATATTGGTTGCCCATTAATGCCACAGCTAAGTATCACATGGGGCAATACCATAAATAAGGAGTCCTAAGGCTCAACAGTGAGCAATACACCCACTTGAGTTTCTCCGTAATATGATCCTGAGGACCTGTCATGAAACTGTTACAGGGTCCTTTCCCCATTTCTAGTTAATGACATACAAGCATTTGTATGGCCTTCTCCCAAGTCATGCCACTTAATTGGCAATACAATAGAAAGCTTCCAATGGAGGAGAGAAATAAAGTGGAAACATGCCCTTCTGTGGCCCTCTTTTATATAATTTTCCTTCAAGATGATAACTCCATTATTAAATGTTGCCTGTTAGTTTGCTGGAAGATTTCTCTTGCCGTGTGTTCACAGCCATGGCCTGGTAAGTGTGCCATGTTTTTCTACCTGCCTTTCCCGATCTTTTATGAGGCAACATAATATAGGGGATGGTGTCCAGGCACTGAAAACCTGAACTAATTACCAGTCCTTGTTCTGTTAGCTTTTAAACGTGTGGCTTCAAGCAAGTTTACCTAAGTTCCATTTATAAAATGGAAATGTTACTAATGCTGTAGCTTTCCACATTTTTAGTACTATAATCCTTTTTTTGCAAGCAGGATTTTGCAAGTAGGATTTTACCTATAAAATAGATCAAAGCAGCATGCCTTAATTTGAAGTAGGGAAACAGCAGGTGGGTTGTGGAGCCCTTAGCCATTTGATTTCACCCTGAGTCACTTCATTCCGGAGACTGAGAACTCATCTGAAAAATCCCAAATCTAGATGAGCCTTTCCAGATGTAAAGCTATGACTGACGGTAAGTTACTCATTCTTCTCCACTTGGATGCAGAGTATTGGCTGAATTTCAATTTGTGTGTATCATGTCAGATAAAGAGAAAGTCAGGAAGGGAAAACAAAATTGAAAAGAAAAGGAAGACACGTTTTTCCCAAATAGACAGCAGAAAATAGAAGTCAAATCCCTGCAGGAAGTTTTGTTAAATAGGCTTGATTTCCACTGTGACGTCTGCTTATCCAGGGTTTGGCTTTGTACAGCTAGCTTTATGGACTGGTGGATTGCCTTTCCACATTGATGGCAAAGATGACCTCAATTCCCAAGCCCTCCTCAGTGGAGAAGGCACGCAGACCCCATAAATGTAGCCTCACCCCCACCTGCCACTCCATCATGTAGCACAAGGACCTGTCACCCAAAATCCAGTGACCCAGCCAACTCTGCAGTGCCCCTGTGACTCCATAGGTCCTAGGTCCTCCTGATGGTCAAATAAAGTGGTGGGAGCAATATAAGAAAAATCTGATGCAAAGAATATATAACTTCATGTGGCCGATTCATGTTGATGTATGCCAAAAAGCCATCACAGTATTGTAAAGTAATTACTCTTCCATTAAAATAAATTAATTTTAAAAAGATGATTATTCTCATTCTATGAGTATTATCTATGTCAGGTATTGTGCTAAGGGTTTTATTACTGTGCATATGGAGGCAACATTCTGGCAAGGCACGTTTTATTATTCCCTTCTCACAGAAGAAGAAACTGAGATTCAAGAGTTTTTCAAAATACAAAGCCAGTACTTGGCACACCAACCATGAGTCCAAGTACCTGCAGAGTCTCCTTTCCAGGCTCCCACTGGAGTTAAGGCTGGCAGACCCCTGCAGCCCTGGATGACTGGTTTTCCACTCTCTTCCTTGGTGTAACAGACAAATTGGTCACAGGGAAACCATCAGCCAAATATAGACCATTTAAGACACCACTAGATGTTTAGAAAATATTTTAAAGCGCTGACTATAGTGGAAAGTAATTTACATTATGGAAGCAATCATTTAATCACTGCAATTAGCCAAATTATTACCTATTTAGCTAATTATCTTTTAATTACATAATTTAAAAATTAAGCATTACATTATTCTGGCCAATGCCAAATTCTTTTTCCATAATTTCTCCATGAAAAGTATAATTTACTATAAGGTAACAACATAATTTTCTACAGAAATTGTTTCATTTTATTCTTAATTACAGGACAAATTTTCCCATAGCCACCATGACCTGTATATAACCAATGAGAGAACTTGGCCTTCTAGGAATATGTAGTTGTAGAGGCTAGAACAAAGGCAGTCGGTTGGTTTTCCAAAATGTAGAGAAACTGCTGACTTTTCTAACAAAAAGATGCCATCAACACAGCAGTGTTTCTCCACTAGCTCACATTAGAATTTCCTGTGGAGCTTAAAAAAAGAAAAACCTCACGTGGAGGGGTCAGCCCCAGGACTCTGATTTAATTGCCGTAGGTGGGAATCATCATGCTTTTATAATCCCTTCAGATGACTATATTTCCTCTGCTGTTCAATACATCCTTATAGCTTATTTATTTTATACTTAATAGTTTGTACCTCTTTATCCCCTACTTCTACCTTGCCCCTCCCCCTTCCTTCTTCCCTCTAGTAAATGCTAGTTTGTTCTATCTGTGAGTCTGTCTCTTTTTTGTTATATTTACTAGTTTGTTGTATTTTTTAGGTTCTGCATATAAGTACTATCACACTATAAAGGGAGAAGAACTTTAAAAATTGTGAATAACTATGCTGTACATCTGAAAGTTGTATAATATTGTACTTCAACTATACTTTAGTTGAAAACTTAAAAATTTTTTTAATTTATAAATTTAAACTTAAAAAAATTTAAAGTAGGAGAGGGTGGGATAGAAGGAATGTTCAAATTTGTCCATTAAAGGAAATTCTCTAGTGATCCAGTGGTTAGGATGCTTTCACTGCCAAGGGCCTGGGTTCAATCCCTGGTCGGGGAACTAAGATCATGCAAGCCATGTGGCATGGCCAAATAATAAAAAAAAATAATAGTGATAAAATAAAACAAAAGAGAAGTGATACAAACATCATACATCATAAAAATAGTATCAGTTAAAATTACCTCTATCTCTTAAAAATTTTTTCCAAACGATCCTGATATGCGACTAGGGTTAAAAACCACTGAGAAGGTAATTTTAGCCTGTTCTGCCTTTAGTTGTGTGTTGTTTGTTTTGGTAGGAGTTGCTGTGGATAGAGTTGAAAACCATTATGATGGGCCTGTGGGAGCAGTAAGGCAGGGTTATAAGAATGATGCAAAAGATCCAGACAACCAACCTGACTGTTGGTTCATAAGCTATAGAGTTAGGAATTTGCAGTCATAGGAAAATGAGACACAGCCTGTTGACCGAGATTCTAGATGGTCATGCTCAGTTGCCAAATAATCCAGTAACATTGTCAGGAACTTGCAAAAAGTTCAGGAATTTGAGTAGATAATTTATCTGCTATGGAACTACACACCTTGGATCCAAAAGCAAAAGCTACCTGAGTTAACAAGCTTCTTATTAGGCCAAAATATACCTATGAGTAGATGCAATAACCATGGTTAAGAACACTGTGATTCCACTTCAGTTCACTTCAGTATTCAAATACATACTTGACACCAGGCCTGGGGTAAGATGCTTTGATATTGCCAACTATCTTGCATGACAGATGGTTTCTGCCCCAGAATCTTCTCTCTGACACTGCTGGGAGGAAGGATAGGTGAGTCTTGGCTGTACTAGCTCCTGAGTGAGAGAGCAAGCATGGTTTGGAGGCTGTCTTCAGTCCCTGAAGATGTTTCCATGAAGGAAACTCAGTGATCACAGTTTTCTATATGCTGATCAGTTAATGATTCCCAGTAGCTCAAAAGCATGTGTGCTATGAAACTTGGGCACAGAAATCAAAAGGAGGCATACGTAAGTTTGCTTTTGTTTTTTGCACAATTTTATCATTGTGTTATTGACACACAATCAACTACTTTGTATGAACATATGCTTTCTTTTTTAAAATTAACTCCTATTGGAGTATATTGGCTTTATAAGTGTTTGTTTCTACTGTAAGATGAAGTGGATCAGCTATATATACACATACATCTCCTCTTTTTTGGATTTCCTTCTCATTTAGGTCACCAAAAAGCACTGAGTAGAGTTTCCTAATCTATACAGTAGATTCTCATTAGTTATCTATTTTATATATAGTATCAACAGTATGTATACACACACACACACACACACACACACACACACACACATGTCAATCCCAATCTCCCAATTCATCCCACCCCAGTCCCCCTACCTTGGTGTCCATATGCTTTTTCTCTCCATCCATTTCTCTATTTCTGTTTTGCAAATAAGATAATCTCTACCATTTTTTTAGATTTTATATATATAAATGCTAACATACGATATTTGTTTTTTCTCTTCCTGACTTATTTCATTCTGTATAACAGTCTCTAGGTCGATGATTTCTTTTATCCTGGATAAATAAGAGAAAAATGACTAGTTCAGTGGGAGGTGTAAGAAACTGCTTTTTAAGAAACTACTAAGCTGAAACTCCAATACTTTGGCCACCTCATGTGAAGAGTTGACTCATTGGAAAAGACCCTGATGCTGGGAAGGATTGGGGGCAGGAGGAGAAGGGGACGACAGAGGATGAGATGGCTGGATGGCATCACCAACTCGATGCACATGGGTTTGGATAGACTCCAGGAGTTGGTGATGGACAAAGAGGCCTGGCATGCTGCAGTTCATGGGGTCGCAAAGAGTTGGACATGACTGAGTGACTAAACTGAACTGAACTGAAGCTGTTTTCTGAAGAGGTTCTGCCATTTTGCATTCCACCTGCAGTCTATGACAGCTCCAGTTTCTTTACACTGGATAAGATCAGTCTTTTTAGATTTAGCCATCTTAATAGCTGTGTAGTGGTATCTCATTGTGGTTTTAGTGTGCATTTCCCTAATGACTAATGATGTTGAGTATTTTTTCATATGCTACTAAGCATATGAAGACATCACCTGTCTTCTTTGATGAACTGTCTATTCAAAGAACTGTCTATTCAAATCTTTCACCCAGTTTTTATTAGGTTGTTTTCTTATTATTTAATTTTGAGAGTTCTATATATATAATCTGGAATAAGCTCTTTATCAGAAATGTGATTTGCAGATTTTTTCACAGATTGTGAATTATCTTTTCATTTTCTTCATGGTATATTTTGAAGAGCAAAATTGTTTTTACTTTGATGAAACAATTTATTATTTATTTCAATGAATCATTAATTTTGGTGTCATATCTCAGTTTGTTACTGTAGCTTTAGAATAAGTCTTGTAATCAGATAGTGTTGACCCTTTACCTTTGTTCCTTTTTCAAAACAATATTTTGGCAATTCTAAATTTATTACATTAATTTAAGACCTTTCTTCTTTTTAACATAGATATTGAGTTCTGTAATTTTTCTCCTTTCATACTGCCTTAAAGGAATACTGCAAATGTTGATGTGTTGCATTTTCATTTTCAATCAGTTCAAAATATTTTCTCATATCCCTTTTGGTTTCTTCAATTGATGGTTGATTGATGCCAGCCAAATATCTGCATATTTTTCACACGTTTCTGTTGATTTCTAATTTAATTCCAGTGTGGTCAGAGAACATACCTTATGTGATCTGAATACTTTTAAATTTGAGATATTTTTATACCCGGAATAGGTCTGTCTTGGTAAATGGTCTATGTGCAACTTAAAAATATATATTCTGCTTTTGTTGAATATAATGATCTAAAAATTTATCTGCATACATTTTAATTGTCCATTTATTATTAGATGAGACCAGCTATAAAAATTACTAAAAATTTTTGTTTCATTTCTTTTAAAAAATAATTTCTTTTAACAGTTTTCTTTGAATAAAATGCTTATTTTATGAATTATTCATGCTGGCAAAGTACAAAGCATTATTCTTATTTCTAAATAATATGCTAAACAATGAGCTGACATCAAAAGAGAAAGGGAATTCTGAATTACCCAACCCTTCTAATCCGGAAAAATATTACTAATTCTGTGCTCTTTTAAACATAGAATTATTAATTATTTATTGATGTGACTTCCAGGTAATTCATGTCAGCATCTTAAAAAGTCAAACCTGTAATAACATCTAGAGTTAGGAGAAACCTAAATGCAAAATCAACCTTCCTGATTTCAGACTATACTACAAAGCTACAGTCAGTTTTGTGTACTGGCACAAAAACAGAAATATGGACCAATGAAACAATATAGAAGGCCCAGAGAAAAACCCACAAAGGAGGCATGATTATCCAATGGAGAAAAGACAGCCTCTTCAATAAGTGGTGCTGGGAAAGCTGGACAGCTTCATGTAAAAGAATGAAACTTGAACACTTACTAATACCATAAACAAAAATAAATTCAAAATGGATTAAAGACTGAAATGTAAGGCCAGAAACTATAAAGATTCTAGAGGAAAATATAGGCAGCACACTCCTGGACATAAATAACAGCAAGATCCTTTAGCCCCACCTCCTAGAATAATGGAAATAAAAACAAAAATAAACAAGTGGGACCTAATTAAACGTAAAAGCTTTTGAACAGTAAAGGAAACTTTAAACAGGATGAAAAGACAACCCTCAGACTGGGAGAAAATAAATAAAAAATGAAACAACTGACAAAGGATTATCTCTAGAATATATAAGCTCATGCAGCTACATACCAGAAAAATAACCCAATAGAAAAGTGGGCATAAGACATAAACAGACATTTCTCCAAAGAAAACATATCCAAAGATGGATAATAAACGTGTGAAAGAATGCCCAACATCATTCATTATTAGAGAAATGCAAATCAAAACTACCATGAGGTATCATCTCACACCATTCAGAATGGCCATGATCAAAAAATCTACAGGCAATAAATGCTGGAGAGGGTGTGGAGAAAAGGGAAGCCTCATGAATTGTTGATGGGAATGTAAATTGATATTGCCACTATAGAGAATAGTATGGAGATTCCTTAAAAAACTAAGAGTAAAACTACCAGATGACCCAACAATCCCACTACTGGGCATATGCTCTGAGGAAACCATAACTGAAAAAGACACATGTACCCCAATGTTCACTGCCCTATTTACAATAACTAGGACACAGAAGCAACCTAGATGTCCAAGCAACAGATGAATGGACAGTTGTAGTATATATATATATATATATATATACACACACACATATATATGCATATATATATACATATAAAGGAATACTCCTCAGCCATGACAAGGAATACATTTGAGTCCATTCTAATGGAGTGGATGAACTTAGAGACTATTGCACAGAGTGAAGTAAGTCAGAAAGAGAAAAACAAGTATTGTATATTAACGCATATATAAGGGATCTAGAAAGATGGTAAGGATGAACCTATCTGCAGAGAAGCAATGGAGATGCAGACATAGAGAACAGATTTGTGGACACAGGAGTGGGGGGAAGGAGAGGGAGGGACGAATTGGAAGAGTAACATTGAAACATATACATTACTATATGTAAAATAGATAGCCAGTAGGAATTTGCTATATGATACAGGGAGCTCAGACCTGGTACTCTGTGACAACCTAGAGGCATGGGATGGGGTGGGAGGTGGCAGGAAGGTTCAAAATGGAGGGGACATATGAATACCTATGGCTGATTCATGTTGATGTATGGCAGAAACTAACACAATATTGTAAAGCAGTTATCTTCCAATTAAAAAAATATTTTTTAAAAAATCCAAAAATTATAAAATAAATGTGGTATAAATGGATAAAATTGCTTCACTATATAATGATGTATGTACACAATTAGATATTATACAGTCATTACATTTGTTTCACTCTTTGAAGGACTTCACATGGCTTATGTTATTTAATATCCACAATCTATGATGACACCGAACTATTATTTTCCTCATTTTCTAGATGAAAAATGGAAACACAGAAAGGCTACATGGTGGACTCAAAACTTGAGCAGCTAACTCCAGAACAAGGCACACCCTTATCCACCATCCTGTTCACCCCCCCATACTTAACTATGTAGCCAAAGTTGGAGATATCTTAAATGAAAAAGCTATAATTTTCAAACAGTTTATTTAATATGTTTTCATGTTTAAATTTTTTAAAACATGTACAAGGAAAAAGTACAAGTGTATTCCAAATTATGTAGCACTGTATCTCCAGGTGACACAAATGTGGATGATTTTAATTTTCTTAATTGTGATTCTTTTTTTTTGCAAAAAGCAACTATTTTGCATTCAGAAAAACATAAGGACATATTTTAAAGAAAAAGTCCTACGTCTCCTGAGCATGGGTTTATCAATTTTGAAATGAGTGTACAAGCAGATGGCAAACTCATCCCTAACCTTATTTTTCATATAATTCAAAAAGATTACAAATGTTTGAAGACAATCAAATGCTCTAACTTCATCTCAAAACACAAGTTCATAACCAGGAAAGGCAATTATTCTTGGCTGTCTCTCAGGTGTGGTGACTGTCGAGGCTGGAACAAGAACCAGCACATTAAAGTCACACCTCACACAACGCTTGGGAATCCCCCACCCACTTCCCTCAGGGCTGCCTGGCCTTTTAGCACTCAGTGCCCAACTGTGCCTAAGATGGAAAGACCAGTTAGTCTTACCATTTACCCTCACTTTCCTTTCCTTCCCCTAAACTCAGGAATCGCTCCAGATCACCCTCTTAACACCAACTGTTCCAACTGCTCTGCCTAATTCCCACCCCATCTGACTTCGCTGAACTCCCTTTGGATTGGCAATTTGAACTCAAACCACCTTTTCATTGTGATCCAACACCACTCAATTTCAAGTCTGTCATTCCCACCCCTTTGCCCATCCCAAGCCTGACAGGGGTGTCAGAAATTGAGCCTAACACATCTCCATGACTGATAATTCACTGGGTCTAAAGCCTTTTCTTTCTCTTTAGACAGTCTTGCTAACTGGAAAATTAGTTGGAAGATGGAGTTCAGATCGGTCTCCCAGTAGTTCTACACAGTGCTCCTAGTTCTTCATTTTGGATCCAATCCTCCCTCACATGACACTGCACCAAGAATGTGAAGAACCCTCCTGAGTGTTCTATCTAATACCCCAGATATTTCAAAGTACTGCTTATATGGCATGATTTTAAGAATTTTTTCACCTTCCTGCTCCCTCTCCTAGAACTCGATTCCTTGGTCTATAGGACGGGCGGCCAACGAGAGCATTGGTGGGAGCTTGTCTGATAAACAGAAAGAAGTGAACTGAGGGCTGGAGAGCACAGGCCTGTTCCAAAGAGGGTGGTAAGCACTCAGCTCCAAATGACTACTGCAGCGGGGAGGTGGCCTCGGATTCGCTGGCGAAAAGCTATGACAAACCTAGACGGTGTATTCAAAGCAGAGACATCATATTGCTGACAAAGATCTGTATAGTCAAACTGTGGTGTTGGAAAAGACTCCTGAGAGTCCCTTGGACAGCTAGGAGATCAAGCCAGTCAATCTTAAAGGAAATCAACCCTGAATATTCGTTGGAAGGACTGATGTTGCAGCTGAAGCTCCAATACTTTGGCCCTCTGATGCAAGGAGCTGAGTCACTGGAAAAGACCCTGATGCTGGGAAAGACTGAGGGCAAGAGGAGAAGAGGGGGATAGAAGATGAGATGGTTTAGATGGCATCAGCAACTCAATGGACATGAGTTTGAGTAAACTCCAGGAAACAGTGAAGGACGGGGAAGTCTGACGTGCTGCAGTCCATGGGGTTGCAGAGTCAGACACAACTGAGCGACAGAACAACAGTTTTTAAGGGAACCTGGAAGTCAAGCTCAGATGAAATTTGATTTTTAAATATTGATACTATTTTCACTTTTTAGCTCCCCCCACCTCCTGTCCACCCCTCCAGCCCCTACCATGCTCCCTGCCCCCCATGACCAAAGATGCAGCCTGTGGCCACATCACATTCAATTTGAGAATTGTAATCTATAGCGTCTTTAAAGAGAAGAGTCAGAACAAACTTGGGGCATTAGGTGTGGCCTGAGTAGGACAGGGTAGAGATAGTCTAGACCAGTGGTTCTCAACCCAGGTGGAGTAGGGTGGTACATTAGAACCCCAACCCCAAAGGCCTATCAGAACCTTGGGAAGAAGGGGTCTGTCCTTTGTATTTTGAAAAACACAACACCCAGGTGACTCCAATGTCTCCTGCTCCCAGGTAAAAACCGTTATTTTATCTTCTGTTCTCAGTTCTATCTGCTTGCCCTCAAATTTGGCTGCACTTTGAACTCACCTGGAGAGTTAAAAAAAAAAAAAATACTGATGCCTCAGCCCTGCCCTCTCCCAGAGATTCTGAGTTAATGAGTACTGAGCGTGGCTTGAACAGAAGGTGTTGTAAAGATTCTCCAGCTGACTCTCACAGGTAGTAAAGCTGGAGAAGCACTGTTCTAGACACTAGGCTCCGATCCAGTGAGTTGATTCATCTTACCTCTTCTTGGCAGTCACTTCTTGACTCAAAAAGTTACTTATCAACTAGTTCATCAAGTATTTTTGCTTCTACAGTCAGTTGCTAAGTCACGTTTTTCCCATCCTTCATTTTGCCACTGAAACATTGATCCTTCTTAAATTTTATTTTCTTAGATAGGGCTTGTGGCTCTAGTCAGTCAAGATTTTCTCATATCCTAATTCTTTTACTGAGTCTATTTTGTACTCCCCTCAGCTTGTGTGCATGCTGAGTTGCTTCAGTATGTTAGACTGTGTGACCCTGTGACCTATAAGCCTCCCAGCTCTTCTATCCGTGGGATTCTCCAGGCAAGAGCACTGTGGTGGGTTGCCATGCCCTCCTCCAGGGGCTCTTCCCAACCCAGGAGTCAAGCCCTCATCACTTATGCCTCCTGCATTGGCAGGCGGGTTCTTTATCAGTGGCACCACCTGGGAAGACCTCAGCTGACCACGGTCTAGATGTTTAAGGAGGTGTCGTTTGTCCAAGACATTGATTAAAATCCTGACTAAAATAAGGAGTCTTTCTTTTCTCTGTGAGGGTCCTCTACCCAGCCTGACACTGGGCATGAATTGGTACATTGAGAAACAGCTTCAAATTGCCTGATTTTACTTTTATATTTATGCATTTTTTGTAAGTAATTTATGGAAAATGAGCCCCTTCCTGACTTTTCAAAGTTCCTTCTTTATCTCTTGTATAGGTTACTTTTCTCAGCTCTTCACTCAAAAACATTAGATTTCTCGATGTTCCTTTTGGATCTGTGCTTTTCTAATCTGCTTGCTCTTCTACTATATTTTTAAGCCACTGTGTATATAATGGTGGCTGACTGGCCCCATCTTCCCAAGTTTCAAGATCACTTATGTAACTGCTTCTTGGAAATCTCCAAATAGATAACTTACAAGTTCCTCACATCAGCATGTTCAGAAGCAAATTCATTATCTCTCACATGCCCAAACCTGATTATCCATCTTATTCCCTGTAGCAACTACTATGATTATCTAGGTACCATGCTGGAAATCTACAAGTTATTCCTGATTTATCACCCTCTTTCTTCACTAAATTCAATGCCACTAAATGACATCTGTCTTAAATCCTATATTTCTCAAATCTGTTCCACCTTTGAACCCACACCATCACTAACCTCCTCCTCTTCACTGGATCCTATCAATAACCCTTAACCCAGGCTGTGGAGTTCCTGTTTTGACTCCCATCATTACCAAAGGGGCTCCTCTAATTTGCACATATGCCAGTTTTTCTCCAGCAATTAAAATATTTCAATAGTGTTTTCTTTGCTTCTGTAATAAAGGTGACGCTCGTCAGCTTGGAAAAACATTTGCTCTCTGAACCTCGCCTCATTCTACATCTCCTGCTATTTCCCACTCTGCACTTTCTAACAATATCATGCTGAGTTTTATGCTCCCACTAAACATGCTACCCAATCTCCTGCACCTCTGCTGAAGAAGATCCCTCTGCTTGGAATATGCTGATTCATCAAGGGCCTGTTTACAGCTCATTCTTCAGTACTCAGCTTCCACCTTATCTTTTTCAGGTGGGTAAACTCCCCTCAGATCTCTCACCATTCTGGACATACTCCTCTCATAGAAAGTTCTACTCTGTTTGGAACTGCCCTTTCTGTACGTGTATCCTCTACCAGAAAATTATTCATCTTTATATTCCTAGTGATTAGCATATTGTTGCTGTTGTCAGTCATTCATTTGTGTCTGATTCTTTGAGACCCCATGGACTGCAGCATGTTAGGCTTCCCTGTCCTTCACTATCTCCCACAATTTGCTCAAATTCAGGTCCATTGTGTCAGTGATGCTGTCCAACCATCCCGTCCTCTGTTACTCCCTTCTCCTCCTGTCCTCAATCTTTCTGAGCATCAGAGTCTTTTCCAATGAGTCAGTTCTTCACATTCAGTTCAGTTCAGTTGCTCAGTCATGTCTGACTCTTGGTGACCCCATGGACTGCAGCACGCCAGGCCTCCCTGTCCATCACCAACTCCTGGAGTTTACTCAAACTCNGTTATCTTTGGCACACATCTGTTGTTTTTCTTCTAGGGGAACATTTTGTGGTGACTTGGCTTTCTTAAAGCCCTCTGTGAGCACAATGATTCCAGGAAGCTGCTGGTTTCACAATGATTCATGTTGGCTGTTTGTTAGGCAACACCGGCCCCATGGCTCCTCACATTTCTCCATCACCCCCAAAAGATGTCCTACTGCACTTAGCAGAGATCCTTTATTTCTCCCTTCCGCAGCACTGAACACCACTAATTTACTCTGGATTAATTGTAGCTAATCTATGGATTTGTCTATTATGATATTTCATACAAATGAAAACATACAATATATGGCTTTTTTTGTTTCTGGCTTCTTACACTTAGTTCATCCATGTGGTAACGGGTATCAGTCTTTTACCATGAACTATAATATTAGCTGTAGCTTTTTCACAGATGCCCTTTCCTAGTTGGAGGAAATTCCTTTCTGCCCCTAGTTTGTTTTGTATTTTTGTCATGAAAAATATTTCGGTTAAATGCTTTGGAGTTTTTCTTTTTTTCTTTTTCTTTTTGCTTCTGTTGAAATGATCGTGGGAGGTTTTTTTCTTCTATGTATATTTCATTGATTCATTTTTATATATCAAAATAACTTCGGATTCCTAGAATAAATCCCCTTTGGTCATGGTGTATATTCCTTTTTATATGTTGTTGGCTTGGTTTACTACTAGTATTTTATTGAAGATTTATAAGAGATATTGGTCTGTAATTTTCTTAAGATGTTCTTATTTGGCTCTGGTATCAAGGTAATATTGGCCTTATAGAACGAGGCCTTATAAATGGCCTTTCTTTTCTATTTTTGGGAAGAGTTTGTAATGGATTGGTGCTGCTGCTGCTGCTAAGTTGCTTCAGTCGTGTCCGACTCTGTGTGACCCCATAGACAGCAGCCCACCAGGCTCCCCCATCCCTGAGATTCTCCAGGCAAGAGTACTAGAGTGGGTTGCCATTTCCTTCTCCAATGCATGAAAGTGAAAAGTGAAAGTGAAGTCGCTCAGTCATGTCCAACTCTCAGAGACCCAATGGACTGCAGCCCACCAGGCTCTTCCATCCATGGGATTTTCCAGGCAAGAGTACTGGAGTGGGTTGCCGTTGCCTTCTCCGGGATTGGTGCTAATTACTGTTAAATACTTGGTGGAATTCACACATGAAGCTATCTGGTCCTGGGCTTTTCTTTGATGAAAGGTTTACTGATTCAATCGCCTTGTTATAAATCATACATATTTTCTATTTCTGATTGAGTTAGTGTTGGTAATTTATGTCTTCACTTCACATAATGAAATATGTACATCTCATCTAGATGATCTAATTTATAACATTATTATTTATACTATTTAATTATAAGCCTTTTTATTTCTATAAGGTTGGTAATAATGATCCATTTTTTTCATTCCCCCTATTAGTAACTGAATCTTCTCTCTTTTTACCATATTTAATCTACCTAAAATTTTGTCAATTTTGTTGATCTCTTCAGAGAACCAATTTCTGGTCTGTTTCATTTCCTGTATTATTTTTCTACTCTCTATTTTGATGATTTCACCTTTGATCTTTATTACTTCCACCCTTCTGATTGCTTTGGGTTTAACGTTTTCTTTTTATTTTTTTCTCTTATATCCTAAAGCAGAAGTTTAGGTTACTGATTTGAGATATCCCTTCTTTTCTAAATGTAGATACTTCAAGCTATAAATTTCCTTAGTGTAACAGGGATACAAAGGATTCACTACTTTTGTATCCCATAGGTTTTGGTATGCTGTGTTTTCACTTTCATTCATATCAAAGTATTTTCTAATTTCCCTCGTGGTTTCTTCTTTGTATCATTGGTTCTTTAGATGTGGGTTGTTTAATTCTCCCATATGTGTGAATTTTCAAAATTTCCTTTTGTTTTTTATTTCCTTCCATTGTGGTTGAAAGGACATATTTTATACGACTTCAATCCTTTTAAATTTATTGAGACTTAATGGCTTAACATATGGTTTATCCTGGTGAACATTTCATGAGTACTTGAGAAGAATGTATATTATGTTGTTTTTGCGTGAAATGCTCTACAGATGTCTATTAGATCTAATTGGTTGATACTGTTGTTCAAATCTATTTCCTTGCTCACCTTCCATCTACTCAACTATTCATTATGGCAAGTAGGACATTAAAGTCTTATTATCAAAGTGTTATTAAAGTATTAAAATATTACTGTGTTGATTATTTCCCTGTTTAACTTTGTCAGCTTTTGCTTCATATATATTGAGCTTCTGTGAGGTTCATGTAGGTTTGCGTTTATGATATCTTCCTGGTAGATTGACTTCTTATCACTATAAGATATCCATCTTTGTCTCTAGTAATATTTTTTGTCTTTGAGTCTGTTTTGTCTAGTTTTAGTCTCAGTTGATTACTGTTTGCAGATATCTCTTGTCTACCCTTATATTTTCACCCTATTTAATATCTGGATCTAAAGGGAGTCTCTTTAGGTAGCATATTGTTGGTTTATGTCTTTTAAAAATTTATCTGCCAATTTCTGCTTTTAAAGTAAATGAAAGCTTTAAATTAATTTACATAATGCAAGTATTGCTAATATAGAATTTATTATCTATAGATGTCTAATACTCTATGCATAATAAAATCTTTCTGTTTTGCTATTTGTTTTCTACATGTCTTATGTCTTTGGCATTTTTCAATTCCTCCATTACTGCCTTCTTTTTTGCCAAATAGATATTTGCTAGTGTAGGAGAAGGCGATGGCACCCCACTCCAGTACTCTTGCCTGGAAAATCCCATGGACTGAGGAGCCTGGTAGGCTGCAGTCCATGGGGTCACTGAGGGTCAGACATGATGAGCGAGTTCACTTTCAGTTTTCACTTTCATGCATTGGAGAAGGAAATGGCACCCCACTCCAGTACTCCTGCCTGGAAAATCCCATGGACGGAGGAGCCTGGAGGGCTGCAGTCCATGGGGTCGCTGAGGGTCAGATATGACTGAGTGAGTTCACTTTCAGTTTTCACTTTCATGCATTGGAGAAGGAAATGGCAACCCACTCCAGTGTTCTTGCCTGGAGAGTCCCAGGGATGGGGGAGCCTGGTGGGCTGCCATCTATGGGGTCACACAGAGTCGGACACGAGTGAAGTGACATAGCAGCAGTGTAGTATTAAAATCTCCTTGTGGTATTTATCTTTTATTATATATTTCTGAGCTTTCTTAGTGGTTTTTCTGGGGATTATCACTGATATCTGTTTGGTTTTGTTTGTTTGCTGTTTGTTATCTGCCCATGCTATGCTGCACAGCATGTGAGATCTTAGATCCTGACCCAGAATTGAACCCATGCCCCCTGAAGAGGAAGCACAGAGGTGTAACTGCTGGACCACTAGGGAAGTCCCTACCATTAATATCTCAAGGTCAGCTAATCAACAACCTTAATTCCACCTGTAACTTTAATTCCTCTTTGCCATGTAATATCATTTATTCACAGGTTCCAGAGGTTTGAATGTGGAAATTTTGAGAAGACCATTAGTCTATCTACCACTGAAAGTCGATATATCCAGACCTTTTCATTAAAATGTATACCCACAAACATATACACTAATAGACTCCACAAAATAAACAACTAAATGAAAAACTCCTGGGGTTCTTCCAGTGCTTCCCAATCAAGTGGCTGCCGAATCACCTATGTTGTTGTGTAAACTAGACCTTCCCCTTGCCCCCTCTTCAAATCCCATTTATCACTGGATCCTAGACATTCCCCATCCCCCAATTTTCTGTATTTCTGCATTTCTACTTTCATCACCATAATCTAAACCACTTTTATTAACTCTTATTTTATTATTATGTTTCAAGAAGACCTTTCAGACATTTTTTTTCTAAATTTTTCCTATTGTTCCACCCATAAAATGTAAATGCCACAAATATATTGGACAGCTGTGATTTATATACAAAAAGAGTAATTATAAAGCTTACTCTTTATATTCAGTAGAGGATTAAGGATGGCTAAGAAAAATGCCCAAGTTAAAAGGTCAGAAGGGCTATCATCCAAAAATCAACAAACCAAAAAGTCTGCAAATAATAAATGCTGTAGAGTGTGGAGAAAAGGGAACCCTCCTACACAGTTGATGGGAATGTAAACTGGTGCAGCCACAATGGAGAACAGTATGGAGGTTCCTTAAAAAACTAAAAATAGAACTACCAAGCGACCCACCAATCCCACTCATGGACATATACTCAGAGAAAACCGTAATTCAAAGAGACACATGTATCGCAATGTTCATAGCAGCGTTATTTTCAATAGTTAGGACATGAAAGCAATGTAAGTGTCCAGCAACAGATGAATGAATAAAAAGGATGTGAGATTACACACACACACACACACACACACACACATAGGGGAATATTACTCAGTCATTAAAAGGAATGAAATAATGTCATTTGAAGCAACATGAATGGACCTAGAGATTATCATACTGAGGAAAGTCAGACAAATATCCCATGATATCACTTACATGTGGAATCTAAAAAAATGAGACAAATGAACTTATTTACAAAACAGGAATAGATCACAAACCTAGAAAATAAACTTATCTCTTATTGTGCCTAATTTATAAATTAGTCTTTATCATAGGTATGTATATATAGGAAAACCCTTAGCATATACAGGGCTCAGCACAATCTTAGATTTCAGGTGTCCACCGGGGGTCTTGGAATGTAGTCCCCATCAATAAGGGGGGCGGTGGTCTACTGTACCTCCTTCTTGCCTCTCCTATCTGTTCTCTCCTCACAGTATGGAATGATTTTCCAAAACATAAACCTTGATCACCCCACCTCCTTCAATGCTTTCAGCAGCCCTCAGAATAAAGCCAAGATGCCTAACACTGCCTATAAATCATTCATGACCTGGTCTTAATTCACATCAATCTCATCTAACAGCTTCCAAACTTGTCTGCACTTCAGCAACACTGATCTTCATTTCACCGAACCACCCTCTTGCCACAAGGCCTTTGCACATGCTGTGCTGCCTGAAAGCCCCTTTTCTGCTTTTTTCACTTATTTAAAGTCTATTTTTTCAGATTTTTGTTTAATCATCCCTTCCTCAAGACACCCTTTTCTGTTATCCCCAATTTCATCAAATCTGCCTTTAATAAATTGTGATATCACCATACCCTCCCTTAAGAAGCACTCAATGGGTAATTTTATACTTACTTGTAATATAAGTTCCATAGTCTCTACATTTTATGTCTGGTTTTTTTTCTTGCCAGTATCAAGCATAAATCTGGCCCATAGTAAATGCTCCATGAGCATATTAAATGAATGAATAAATGATTGAGTTGATTATTTTAATTAACTCAGTAGTTCAAAGAAGTAAAAAAAAAAAAATCAAGGAGAGCCATACTATAATAGTCAACAAAGGCTTGATGAGGCAAAAGTAAAACTATTATAACAAGTATAAACTATAAAAACAAGCATTATGACTCTAGGCCTTTAGTCATTTAAATTGTATTCCAGAAGTCTTCAAGTCCAATTAAACAACTGTGTTTGGTTGTTGAGTTGCCATATTGTCACCTTAGAATGCTATCATACGTAGTAAATGCTGCAACTGTTCCAAATATAATAACTTGTTGATCCTGCATATTGTATCCTGGAGACCTGCAGTGCCTTGGGGACATCATTTGCGAACCACTATCATCACAGCACAACTCAGCAGTCACGGACAACGCCAGCTTTCTTCCAGGGATCTGTGAAAAATGCTGCAGCAGCATTTTGCTTCGTAATCTTCTGCTGTGTCTGGGCTGACGACTGTGCCCTGGAGTACGAGCTCAAGCAGAAGTAGCTCTCACATGCCTTAGGCGGTGAAGACAGCCACTAACCTCCACCCACAGAAAATGACCTTCGTGCCACTTACAGCACAGCATTTAATGCTGTCCACTACGAGGACAGCACTAATGAAAAGCATGACAGGTTTTAGTTAGAAATTGGGAACAGTCCTGCCTCTGTCATTAACCAGTTGCATGACCTTGGAAAATGCATTTGACCTCTTTAGACCTCTGTAGAATGTTAAACCAGATAAACAGTTGAAACATTTTCACTACTGAGCTCTTCTGCTAATAATTTTTAACCATGAACTTTGTGTTCCAAAATATTGTGTCTAGAAAAATCACTTAGTGAACAATAATTAAATGTTTCATTTTCTGTTTGTTTGTTTAATTCTGACAAACCTCTAAGGAGAATTAGAAATGGTGATGACACAGAAACGGGTGAAGCGGTAAAAGGCACAGGGTAAGGTAGGTAATTGGGCCAGAAGGACATGTCAATTCCATCAGGTAATTAAGCAACAATTTGATGCCCTGTTTTTATGGAAGAAAGACCTATAAAACTGTGCACATTGTGGGGAGGGAAAGCCCAGCAATAGTATGAGTGCATTTTGCAATATCAAAAATAGCTCATGACATCCATTAACTACTTTTGTAATTATTTAAAGATCAAAGGCTAGATGGACCTCACTGCACAAGGTGATCCCCGAAGTCCCCAGGAAAAGCGTGCTCCAAAATGAAATTTTATTAAATAAGTTTTTGGATCACTGACTTCTGTAATCAACTTAGGGAAAACTTTTTTAGAGGGGGGCAATTTATCCCTTGTGCATATAAAACTACATACAAGAAGTCAAAATATTTTAAATGATACAATTCAAGGGGAAATATGTCTTTCTTGCAAATATTCATTTTGTAAATATTTTCTGTGAGTGGAGTAAGGGCTTCTCACGTGGCACAGTTGTTTATCTTTGTTCCTCATGCTCTTGTATGTGAGCTGGACTTTCAGAACTAAGTAAAAATACTTTCTCTTTCATTATTTAACTTGACAAAAATTGTGTGATACAATTTCAATTATGGCAAGTGCTGAAAAGAAAAATGTCAACAATCTTGGCATGAATATCCAGCAATGAAATTAAAAGTTATATTTTCAGATCAAGCAAAAGTCTAAGCTTAATTTTAAACAGCACAGGAAAGTACAGCCCAAACAAGAATACTGGAATGGGTTGCCATTTCCTTCTCCACATTATTTTATAATAACATTAAATGGAGCATAATCTATAAAAGTAGTGAATCACTACATTGTATATCTTAAACTAATGTAATATTACAAATCAACTATATTTCAATAACAAACTTAATTATTAGAAAACATTAAGTTAATGGGGGGAAGGGATAGTTAGGGAGTTTGGGATGGACATGTACAAACTGTTATATTGAAACTGAACAACGAGTAAGGACCTACTATGTGGCACATGGGATTCTGCTCAATGTCAGGTGGCAGCCGGGATAAGAGGGGAATCTGGAAGAGAACAGACATATACACATGTATATGGACGAGTCCCTTCACTGTTCACCTGAAGTCATCACAACATTGTCTGTTAATCAGCTATACCCCAATACAGAATAAAAAGCTAAAAAAAAAGTTTACTAAATAATTAAGAAATAATTTTTCAATAGCTTTTTTTGCTGGAAAGTAACACTTTTGAGTGATTTAAAAAATATTCAGTTACATTGCTATTATCATTATGTACATATACTATATACTATATATATATACATACATACACACACACACATATGTATGGGCTTCCCGGGTGGCACAGTGGTGAAAAATTTACTTGCCAATGCAAGAGATGCAAGAGATGTGGGTTCAGTCCCTGGGTTGAGAAGATCCCCTGGAGAAGGGAATGACTACCTGCTCCAGTATTCTGGCCTGGAGAATCCCAGGGACAGAGGAGCCTAGTAGGATACAGCCCACAGGGTTACAAAGAGTCAAACACAACTGAGCCACTGAGCATGCACAAGCACACACACATATACACACATACATGTACACACAGACACACATATATACACACACGTGTGTATACATTATGTATACATATTTAGGATCTGCCCCCTCTATGGAATTTAGTTTGTTTAAACTTTTTTGCACTCAACAACCATTTATCTTTTTTAAATGATTTTCTTAGTTTATCTAATTTTTTTCTATTTTAAGACGAAAGTGATTTTTGTCACAACTTTCTACATCCTATCTGGAGCCAAATGCCATTTATTTTAATTTTGCCAGGGGAAAGAGAAAAAAATAAATGGTATCCAGGGATTTTATGTTCAATTTAAGCCTTTAGAGCATTGGTGGTTCAGAGGTAGAATTCTCGCCTCCCATGTGGGAAACCCAGGTTCTATTCCCGGCCCATGCACAGTGTCCAAGTACTTTTGGGCTTCCCTGGTGGCTCAGACGGTAAAGCATCTGCGCAAAATGCGGGAGACCCGGGTTCGATTCCTGGGTCGGGAAGATCCCCTGGACAAGGAAACAGCAATCCACTCCAGCACTCTTGCCTGGAAAATCCCATGGACAGAGGAGCCTGATAGGCTACAGTCCGTGGGGTCGCAAAGAGTCGGACATGACTGAGAGACTTCACTTAAGCCTTTAAGGCAGGAGGGGCATGCCAGCATCTGAGGTGGGGATTACTTCTCCAGCCTAGTAATACACTAGGAAGGTTACTCTGAAAGGGGTCTTAGGACACGGAAGTATCCAAATGAAATATTTATAAATGCGTTACAGAGGGAGGGGATATGTGTATACATATAGCTGATTCCCAGATGGCGCTAGTGGTAAAGAATTTGTCTGCCAATGCAGGAGATGTGAGATGCAGGTTCAATCCAAGGGTCAGGAAGATCCCCTGGAGAAGAAAATGGCAACTCACGTGAATACTCTTGCCTGGGAAATCCCATGGACGGAGGATCCTGGAAAGCTACAGTCCGTAGGGTCACAAAGAGTCAGATACAACTGAAGCAACTTAGCATGCACGCATAGATGATTCGCCTTGTTGTACAGCAGAAACTAATACAACACTGTAAAGCAATTATGAAAAATGAAAGTGAAAGTCACTCAGTCATGTCCGACTCTTTGTGACCAGGCCAGAATACTGGAGTGGGTAGCCTTTCCCTTCTCCAGGGCATCTTCCCAACCCAGGGATCGAACCCAGGCCTCCCACATTGCAGGCGGATTCTTTACCAGCTGAGCCACAAGGGAAGCCCAAGAATACTGGCGTGGGGTAGCCTATCCCTTCTCCAGAGGATCTTCCCGACCCAGGAATTGAACCAGGGTCTCCTGCATTGCAGGCAGATTACACCCCAATAAAAATATTAAATGAAATAATAAATGAAAAAAAAAAAGGGTTACAACACTGGGAACCACAGTGATGCTCAGACTGTGGGGCAAAAGCTCTTCAAATTCTTCTTACATAAAGTCACTTGGTCCTCAGCTTATAACTAACATTCCCCATGGTTTCCCCTTAGGGGAACATGAAGCCTTTTGAGAGCCTTTTTTTTTTGGTCTAGTAAGAGATGTTGGTCAAAAGAGTATAAAATATCAGAGTAGATTAAAGATCTCAAAAGGGGTTTCTAATGTCCCTACTGGGTGGCCCTGTGTGGAGCACAGTTTATAAAGGCCCAGAGTTAGGCAGAGACTTGGGAAATGGTGTGATCATTTCCCTGAACTGATACATTCTTATACTCCAAATAAAGTGATGAGTTAGCTGAAAACTGAGTTTAAAAAACTCTGAATAGGAAAAAAAATACATAATCATTTTGCTATATAAATAAGATTTGATTTATTTATAACCTCATTCACACTAAAGCTTTAAAAATTTTGTTGGGAACCGCTGTTCATTTCTCAAAGCTTCCCTTCAAGACTAGTGGCATAAGTAAAGTTCTATGAGTTCCTATCCCCAATACTTTGGGAAACGGAGGCCAAATGAAACTCCGATTTTGTTTAGGGTCCAGAATACAAAAAGTCCTTCTCAGTTCAGTCCCTCAGTCATGTCCAGCTCTTATGATCCCATGGACTGCAGCACGCCAGGCTTCCTTGTCCATCACCAACTCCCAGAGCTTGGGACTCATGTCTATTGAGTTGGTGATGCCATCCCACCATCTCGTCCTCTGTTGTCCGTTTCTCCTCCTGCCTTCAATCTTTCCCGGCATCAGGATCTTTTCAAATGAGACAGTTCGTTGTTCGCATCAGGTGGCCAAAGTATTGAAGCTTCAGCTTCAGCATCAGTCCTTCCAATGAATATTCAGGACTAATTTCCTTTAGGATTAACTGGCTTGATCTACTTGCTGTCCAAGGGACTCTGAAGAGTCTTCTCTAACACCACAGTTCAAAAGCATCAAATCTTCAGCACTCAGCTCTCCTTATGGTCCAACCCTCACATCCATACATGACTGCTGGAAAAACCATAGCTTTGACTAGACGGACCTTTGTTGGTAAGTTAATGTCTCTGCTTTCTAATATGCTGTCTATGTTTGTCATAGCTTTTCTTTCAAGGAGCCAGCGTCTTTTAATTTCATGGCTGCAGTCACCATCTGCACTGATTTTAGAGCCCAAGAAAATAAAATCTATCACTGTTTCCATTGTTTCCCCATCTATTTGCCATGAAGTGATGGGACAGGATGCCATGATCTTCATTTTTTGAATGTTGAGTTTTAAATCAGGTTTTTCACCCTCCTTTTTCACTTTCGTCAAGAGGCTTTTTAGTTCCTCTTTGCTTTTTGCCATAAGGGTGGTGTCATCAGAATATCTGAGGTTATTGATATTTCTCCCA
This sequence comes from Neotragus pygmaeus, assembly GCA_006410875.1. Classification (NCBI taxonomy): domain Eukaryota; kingdom Metazoa; phylum Chordata; class Mammalia; order Artiodactyla; family Bovidae; genus Neotragus; species Neotragus pygmaeus. Next base: position 19,174 of record SJYV01005023.1, on the reverse strand, counting down.
GCAATCTTGATTACAGCTTGTGCTTCACCCAGCCTGGCATTTCACATGATGTACTCTGCATATAAGTTAAATATGCAGGGTGGNAGAGGCTTTTTAGTTCCTCTTTGCTTTTTGCCATAAGGGTGGTGTCATCAGAATATCTGAGGTTATTGATATTTCTCCCAGCAATCTTGATTACAGCTTGTGCTTCACCCAGCCTGGCATTTCACATGATGTACTCTGCATATAAGTTAAATATGCAGGGTGGAAATATACAGCCTTGATGTACTCTTTTCACAATGTGGAAACAGTCCACTGTTCCATGTCTGGTTCTAACTTGTTTCTTGACCTGCATACAGATTTCTCAGGAGGCAGCTAAGGTGGTCTGGTATTCCCATCTCTTTAAGAAATGTCTGCAGTTTGTTGTGATCCACACTGTCAAAGGATTTAGCATAGTCAATGAAGCAGAAGTAGATGTTTTTCTGGAATTCTCTTGCTTTTTTATGATCCAATGGATGTTGGCAACTTGATCCCTGTTTCCTCTGCCTTTTCTAAATCCAGTTTGAACATCTGGAAGTTCTTGGTTCATGTACTGTTCAATCCTGGCTTGGAGAATTTTGAGCATTACTTTGCTAGTATGTGAGATGAGCGCAATTGTGAGGTAGTTTGAATATTATTTGATATTGCCTTTCTTTGGGATTGGAATGAAAAATTGACCTTTTGTAGTCCTGTGGCCACTGCTGAGTTTTCCAAATTTGCTGGCATATTGAGTGCAGTACTTTAACAGCATCATTAGCTCAGCAGGAATTCCACCGCTTCCACTAGCTTTGTTTGTAATGGTGCTTTCTAAGGCCCACTTGACTTTGCACTCCAGGATATGTGGCTCTAAGTGATCACACCATCATGGTTATTGGTATCATTGAGATCTTTTTGTATAGTTCTCTGTATTCTTGCCACCTCTTCTTAATATCTTCTGCTTCTGTTAGGTCCATACCGTTTCAGTCCTTTATTGTGCCCATCTTTGCATGAAATTCCTGTGAGATCTCTAGTCTTTCTTAATCTTTTGTTTTCCTCTATTTCTTTGCATTGATTACTGAGGAAGGCTTTCTTATTTCTCCTTGCGTTTTTTTGGAACTCGACATTCAGATGGATATATCTTTCCTTTTCTTCTTTGCCTTTCACTTCTTTTCCTCAGCTATTTGTAAGGCCTCCTCAGACAACCATTTTGCTTTTTTGCATTTCTTCTTCTTGGAAATGATTTTGAGCACTGCCTATGAGCTTCCCTGATAGCTCAGTTAGTAAAGAATCCGCCTGCAGTGCAGGAGAAAGTGAAAGTCTCTCAGTTGCATCCAACTCTTTGAGACCCCATGGAATTCTCCAGGCCAGAATACAGGAGTGAGTAGCCTTTCCCTTCTCCAGGGGATCTTCCCAACCCAGGGATTGAACCCAAGTCTCTTGCATTGCAGGCGGATTCTTTACCAGCTGAGCCACAAGGAAAGCCCAAGGATACTGAAGTGGGTAGGCTATCCCTTCTTCAGCAGATCTTCCCAACCCAGGAATCAAACTGGGGTCTCCTGCATTGAAGGCAGATTCTTTACCAACTGATCTACCAGGGAAGGACCCACTCCAGTATTCTGGCCTGGAGAATTCCATGAACTGTATACTCCTTGGGGTCGCAAAGAGTTGGACACGACTGAGCGACTTTCACTGTCACTTTCTTTTACTTTCCTGTACAATATTATGCACCTCAGTCCATAGTTCTTCAGGCACTGTCTATCAGATCTAATCCCTTGAATCTATTTGTCACTTCCACTGTATAATCGTAAGAGATTTGATTTAGGTCATATCTGAATGTCTAGTGGATTTCCCTCCTTTCTTCAATTTAAGTTTGAATTTTGCAATAAAGAGCTCATGGTCTGAGCTACAGATCATGTTTTTGCTAACTGTAAAGAGCTTTACCATCTTTGGCTGCAAAAAATATAATCAATCTGTTTTTGGTATTGACCATCTGGTGATGTCCATGTGTAGAGTCATCTCTTGTGTTGTTGGAAGAGGGTGTTTGCTTTGACCAGTTCCTTCTCTTGGCAAAACTCTGTTAGCCTTTGCCCTGCTTCATTTTGTAACCTGTAGTAACAGGCCAAACTTGCCTGTTACTACAGGTATCACAACTAGGTGTTATTTTTTGCTTTGGCTCATCCTCTTCATTCTTTCTGGAGGTATTTCTCCATAGCATATTGGGCACTTAGCAACCTGGGGAGTTTGTCTTTCAGTGTTCTATCTTTTTGCCTTTTCATACGGTTCATGGGGTTCTCAAGGGAAGAATGCTGAAGTGGTTTACCATTCCCTTCTCCAGTGGACTATGTTTTGTCAGAACCCTCCACCATGACTCATTCATCTTGGGTGGCCCTATATGGCATGGCTTATAGTTTCATTGAATTAGACAAGGCTGTGATCCAAGTGATCACTTTGGTTAGTTTTCTATAACTGTGGTTTCCATTCTGTTTTCCCTCTGATGAATAAGGGTAAGAAGCCTGTGAAAGCTTCCTCATGGGAGGGACTGGCAGTGAGGGAAAGTGGGTCTTTGATGGATGGGGTCATGCTCAGTAAATCTTTAATCCCATTTGCTGTTGATGGGTGGGGCTGTGTCCCCACCCGTAGTTTTGGCCTGAGGTCAAACTATGGTAGGGGTAATGGCGGTAACGGGGATCTCCTTCAAAAGGACTTATGCCAGGATGGCTGTATTCAGTGCCTCTGACCCCACTGCAGGCCACTGCCAACCCACAGCTCTGCTGGAGACTCTTGGACACTCACAGGCAAGTCTGGCTCAGCCTCTTGTGGGATCACTGATCCTTTCTCCTGGGTCCTGGTACACACAAATTTTGCTTGTGCCCTCCAAGAGTGTTTCCCCAGTGCTGTGGAAGTTCTGTAATCAAATCCCATCGGCCTTCAAAGTCAAATTCCCTGGTGGTTCTCAGTACTTTTGCCAGATCCCCAATTAGGGAATCACTGTGGGCCGCAGAACTTTTCTAACTGGAAGAACTTCCTTGGTATAACTGTTCTCCAGTTTGTGGGTTGTCTACTCGACCACTCTATGGTGGGTAACACTGTGTGACCCAGGTCTGCTGCAGCCAGAGCCCCTGTCCCCGTGGCAGGCCACTGCTGTCCCACGCCTCTGTAGGAGACACTCAAACACTCAAAGGCCGGTCTGCTTCAGTCTCTGTGGGGTCCCTAGGGCCTGGTGTGCACAAGGTTTGTTTGAGCCCTGCGAGCATTTCTGGACAGTATGGAGTTTGACTCTAAATGTGATTTTTGCCCCTTGTACTGTCTTATTGGGACTTCTCCTTTGCCTCTGGACATGGGGTATCTTTCTTTGGTGGAATCCAGTGTTCTCCTGTCGATGGTTGTACAGTGGTTAGTTGTAATTTTGGAGAAGAAGAGTGCACATCCTTCTACTCCGCCATCTTGAATCGATTACAAAAGTCCTTCTGAACTTAACCAAAGTGCTCAAGGCTTTCTCCATTGTTAAGAGAAGCCAAAAGCTTGTTATACTGTACCTAGTATTACATGGTTGGACCTGATATTAAGGAACTCTCCTGGCATCTGGTCCCCTGGGCAGTCAGAATGATGTATTTGTGTGACAGTTGGCCATGGTGAAGGTCACTGTGGCTCTTATACCTCAGTTTTGGAGAATTCTGTAAACTAGGAAGCACACTGTCTAGCTTCCATGAGGTCAACAATTAAAGCAAATCCCATCAGGGTCTTTGGGAAGCTGCCACGCACAGCCCAACACCTCTGTTTCCATATGCCCAATGAATTAATAATCTTAAGGTTTGAAGAATAATCTTAGTAGTAGTTTAGTGGCTAAGTCATGTCTGACTCTTGCGACTCCATGTACTGTAGCCTGCCAGGCTCCTCTATCCATGGGATTCTCCAGGGAAGAATACTGGAGAGGGTTGCCATTTCCTTCTTCAGGGGATCTTCCTGACCCAGGGATTGAACCTGGGTCTCCTGCATTGCAGGCAGATTCTTTATCCACTAAGCTACGACCGTGGCCCTAAAGAATAACCTTGAGGCTTAATAATTATATCTAGACACATCTGGCTACTGTTAATTGCCAATGGAATTAACTGAAAGTAAATAAATGCCTATCAAGCATTTGGGAGAAATAGATTGTCTAAGAAAGAGCAAACTTAGAAAACCTCAAACTGTTTAATCTGCAGAGCAATCCTTGGGCACTCAAACCCATGCCAAGAAGAGATGGGATACCAAAGTTTACTGTTGTTGTTGTTCACTCACTAAGTCATGTCTGACTCTTGTGGTACCATGGAATTCAGCACACAGGCTTCCCTGTCCTACACTAGTTCTCAAAGTTTGCCAAAGTTCACGTCCTTTGAGTCGATGATGTCGTCCAACCATCTCATCCTCTGTTGCCACTTCTCCTCTTGTCCTCTATCTTTCCCAGCATCAGCGTCTTTTCCAGTGAGTCAGTTCTTTGCATCAGGTGGCCAAAGTATTGGAGCTTCAGCATCAGTTCTTCCAATGAATATTCAGGGCTGATTTCCTAAGGAAATCAACTGGTTTGATGTCCTTGCTGTTCAAGAGACTCTCAAGAGTCTTCTCCAGCACCGCAATTCAAAAGCATCAATTCCTTCCTGCTCAGCCTTCCTAATGGTCCAACACTCACATCCATATATGACTAGTGGAAAGGTTATACAGGTTTGACTATACAGCCCTTTGTCAGCAAAGTGATGTCTTTGCTTTTATACTAAAGTTTGGTGGCTTTCAAATGGTGAGCTCTTCAATGCCCACATAATATTGGCCCTGGAAGACATAGCACAAGGAAGACCTTTTCAGAGGGCAGAGTCAGGAAGTATGCAGAGAAAGTGGGCATGGGAGATCCTTCTGGATATGAGACTTTGCCATCAAGGCTGCCAGATGAGTCAGTCAAAGAATTTAGGTGCTAGAGAATGAACCTTGTCTACCAGTAGCAATATACCAGGTGTTTGGGAAGCAGGTAACTTGGCTACATCCAGACTTGATGGAGAGGACTGAATAGCTCAGGGAGTCTTGGACTTTGAGCTGGACAATCTAAATGGAAGAGACGGATGGAATTTGAGAGGTTAATCCCAGAAGGTGAATCTGTTCTGTGTGTGAAGAAAAGACTGGACACGGCTGTTTGCGTGGCCCAAGGAGGGCATTGTGGCTGAGATGCTAGTGTGTTCAATTTCTACTGTTGCTGTGACAACGTGCCATAAGTTTAGTGGCTAAAGACAAGGAGATTATGATCCTACAGTCAGGTCAGAAGTCCAGCATTCTTGCCACTGCACTAAGGTTAAGGTGTTCCTTTTGAAGGCTCTGGGGGAAAATCTGTTCCCTTGCTTTTTCCAGTTTCTAGAGGGCACCTGCATTCCCTAGCTCATGGTATTCTTCTTCTTCAAAGCCTGTATGGAATCTCTGACCTGCCTTCTGACCACAGCCAGGAAAAGTTCTTTGCCTCTTTTAAAAAATAACTTTACCCACTTATTTATTTTTTGACAGTGCGGGGTCTTCACTGCTGCAGGGCTTTTCTCCGGGTGTGGCGAGCAGGGCTACCCTCTAGGTGCTGTGCGCGGGCATCTCACTGCAGCGGCTTATCTCGTTGCAGAGCGTGGGCTCTTGGGCAGTCGGCTTCAGTGGCTGCGGCATGTGGCTCAGTAGCTGTGGCTCCCACGCTCTAGAGCACAGGCTCAGCAGTTGCGGCTCACAGGCTTCGCTGCTCCGTGGCATGCAGGATCGTCTTGGATCAGGCATAGCACCCGTGTCTCCTGCAGTGGCAGGCAGATTCTACCATTGGGCCATCAGGGAAGCCCAAGTTCTCCACTTCTAAGAGTCTGTGTGATTATATTGGGCCCACTTGGATGATCCAGGAGAATCTCTGCATCTTAAGGTTCCTACTGAAAGGTCATTTCTCCATAAACAGTGACATATGCACAGGAACACCCTGAGAACTAGGATATGGGTAACATTGGGGGATAATTATTCTGTCCACCACAGGCATATATCTCAGTATCTATTTTCCACTTCTTCAGAAGTAAGACCTCCATGTTATTTACCAAAAGCAGGGACTATCACTGCCCAGAGCAGAAATCATGTTGCCCAGTTTCCTCTAACATATTTGACATGACTGAATTCTACCATGTGATGGAAGTGGAAGTGATATGTGCAACTTCTGGAAGCTGCCTTAAAGAAAGAGGGCGTATCTTTCCCTTTCTTTTTATCCTTTCTGCTGGCCAAAACACACACATGAAGAATGAAGCTGGATAACAGAGAAGGTGCATAATGAGGATGACAAAGTCATGGGAGACTGTGACCCTATGTCATTAATGCAAGTGGCAGGATGTGGGGGAGGAATTAACATCTATCTTCTTAGCTTCTGGGGGTTTGGATGCTCAATCAAACCTGCTCCTATCAAATACACAGGATGCAAAGACGCTGCCAATCCAAAGTATAGGAAATGAGATAAATGAAAAGGAAATGAGAGAAAGGGATTTGAAATTTCTCCAGGCTTTGGCCAGCTGAAGAAAAAGTCATGAGTATGACAAAAACAAAACAAAACCTCAAGAGGAAAGTGTACCTGAAGAAATACAACAGAACAGGGTTCCAGTGAAGCTACGCTGGGGGAACCTCTGATCAATGTCTCTCTCTGCAAACTTTGCAGGAGTTAAATTTTCATTTTAAAAGTTAAAACCTTACCAGTTTTCACTGGGGGAAAAAGGACCCCAAGATCTTAGTGCCTTCAAACAACAAAGGCTTATTTCTTGTTCACTGCACATGTTCAATGCAGGCCAGCATGGAGCACCACTCATTTTAATAATTCAGGGACTCAGGCTGAGAAACACTCATCTTAACATGTGCCTTTTTGCTTGTCACAGCAGGAAAAGGGGCTCTTAAAAATGGTGCTCAGCAAATCAGCACTATTCACAATAGTCAAGAGGTGGAAGCAACCCAAACTCCCATTGATGGATGAATGAATAAACAAAATGCGAACGACACACACAGTGGAATACTATTCAGCCTTTAAAAGGGAGGCTATCTTATCACATGCAACAACGTGGATGAACCATGAGGACACTATGCTAAGTAAAAGAAGCAGTCACAAAAGACAAGTGCTGTACGCTTGATTCCAGTTACGTGAGTTAGCCAGAGCAGTCAAATTTATAGAGACGGAAAACAGAATGGTGTTCAATGGGGCTGGGGGGAGGGGAGGATGAGGAGTCGCTGTTTAACGGGCATAGAGTTTCAGTTTTGCAAGATGGAAAAGTTCTGGAGACCTGTTTTACAGACATTCCCATGAGTATGGTTCACACTACAGACGTGTACACTTCAAAACGGCTACGATGGTAAACTATGCACTACCAGGTTTTTAACCACAACTTAAAAAATGTTGCTTAGGAAAAGTGTGGCTTCTGTTCACAGTTAATTAGCAAAGTAAGTTACAGTAGCTGCGCCTGACTTTAACAGTAGGGGGAGGGGCGGTATAAACCTAGCATGGGCCCATTAGCAGTAACGCAAATCCATTTGGTGAAGTTATTTTTAAAATAATTTTATTTATTTTTGGCTGTGCTGGGTCTTCGTTGCTTCACTGGCTCTTCTCTAGTTAGAGCAAGCGGGGGCTACTCTGGTTGCGTGCACGGCTTCTGTGGCACAGGCTCTAGGGTGCTGAGCCTCGGCATCTGCAGCCCCAGTTGTCTACAGTACAGGCTCAATAGTTGTGGCACATGGGCATAGTTGCTCCGAAGCATGTGGGATCTTCCCGAACTAGGGATCGAACCTGTATCTCCTGCATTAGCAGGAAGATTCTTTACTACTGAGTCACCAGGGAAGCATTAATTATTATCACAAGCTCTTCTTCTGGGAATGAAATAATTCTTCTACCCTCCTTCCTGCATGTAAGATGCATTCATTCACTCGCTTTCCAGAAAGTCCCAGTGATGGCATCAAGTTCAAAGCTCAGGGTCTCTGGGCGATGCCTGGGAGTTTGTATCAGAGTGGCAGGTGCAACCAGCCTCGCTCACAGGGCGAAGTGAAGCTCCTCTTGATCCACAGACCCGAGTCTCCCCTCACACAGACACACAGACACACACTCTCACACACACACACTCTCACACACACACTCACACACACACACACACTCTTTCACACACAGACACACAGACACACACACACACACTATGTGCAACCAGCCTCGTTCACAGGGCGAAGTGCAGCTCCTCTTGATCCACAGACCCGAGCCTCCCCTCACACACACATACACACACAGACACACACACACACGCACGCACAGACACAGACACAGACACACACACCCCCCCCAGTGGTAGAGCAGGATCAGGATCAGGATAACTGTAATAAACTTCACTGACACTTCCCTGGTGATCCAGCGGCTAAGAGAACTAGATCCTGTGTGCCACTACTAAGGCCTGGTGCAGCCAAATAAACAAACAATGTTTCGAAAACTAAAAGTAAAAATAAGACAGATGGAAAATGCACGGCAGTCACTGGCCTATGACAATCCTGATATTAGTCTGCACCGAAGGTGTAGGACCCACCCTGGCAGGGTGAGGAACTTTCCCTGAAGAGGCTTCATTTGAGTTTCCTAGAAGGGAGTCCCCTGTCTGTTGATCTCCATGGGGCCATGGAGCCTCCTTTTGGGAGGCTCTTCCCTTTCCATAATTCTTCTTCTTGGCCTTGTCTGAAGTAGGTACTGAGAAATACAGTCAGCCCTCCCTCCATATCTGGGGGTTCCGCATCTGAGGGCTATAGGTACCATACCATTTTATACAAGGGATTTGATCACCGTGGAGTTTGGTATCCACGGGAGTTGTGGAACCAGTCGCCCAGTGGATACCCAGGGACAATGATTTTATCTATTGTAGAGGTTAGGCTGTCTTGTCAGCATACTTCTTACCCATTCTGATAGGAATCAAGGATCATTTTAAGTTTCAAGAAGCTCCAACTGCCTTTAATACAAGTTGGTACCTCTTTTAACAGTAAAACTGTTTTTCAGATTAAACCTTGTTTGACTTCTTACTTACCCCATGTTTCCTTTCTAGACATATTTCTTTGCCATACTTCCCTGCTCTCTCTCCCTCTTTCTCCACCTCCCTCCCTAATTGTGGGTTCCTTGAGCTCAGCAGTGAGAGCGACATGTCTTCCTCTGAATCCTGTGTGAGTCATTTTGAGCCATTTGGTCCAACTGAAGGGGATATCAGCCACCACGCCCTCACCCATGTTCACGGTTCTGATCCTCACTGCAATGCTGGGTTTTACTAGACTTCATGGCTCCAAGTATCAGTTTTATCTTTTATTGTTTGGGTTGAGAAGCCGTTGCCTTTCCAACCTTGTTAAGTACTTGAATTTGCAAACTCTCTCGTTTCTTTTACGCATCTTTACCAACACTGACAAATCTCCTCCTCATATCTCTTTCTTGCAATATCTTGTCAAATGCAGTCGATAGCAAGCAAATAAACAGTAATGATAATAATTTGCTTTTGGTCTCTTCCCTAAAGCTAGGTATGCCTTTTACGTTCCAGTTGACTGCTGGCAACACTTTACCGACTTTTTGCCCACTAGAGAACACGGATTTCCAGGGATTTCCATGGTGGCCCAGTGGTTAGGACTCCATGCATTCACTGCAGGGGGCATGGGAAAAACTTAGTAAAAAAAAAAAAACATGGATAGACTTTCAGTCCTTCAAGAATAGTTACCTTGATTCCTTTGACCAGTGGTTAAGCCAAATGCCACATATTTTAGGGTTTATTATGAAAGCAGCAGCTCACTCTTTCAAATTCTGTGTCATTTCAGGATAAGATAATCCCATGGTGACAAACTTCCCTCCCAATATCAACAGCTTAAATAAGAGGTTTCTTTTCTATTGTGTCGCATGTCCATTGGAGGGGTCTTGAGATGATTCTGTTCAAGGTGGTCCCTTGGGAAAACACATGGCCAGTTTCCGTCTCAACAACTGCTCTCTTAAGCAGAGCTCTGGGGGAAGAGAGGGCGCCTCTTAGAGCTGGAAATATCTGGTAAGCAGCAATCCGCCTGCCAGTGCAGGAGGTGCAAGTGACACGGGTTCGATCCCTGGGTCAGGAAGATCCCTTGGAGTGGGAAATGGCAACCCACTCCAGTATTCTTGCCTGGGAAATCCTATAGACAGAGCCTGGAGGGCTACAGTCCATGGAGTCACACAGAAATGGGACACGACTGAGCACACACACGCAAGAATAGCTCTACAGCTCTGAGTTCAGATGCAGGGAACAGAACCACTGTATCTAATTCAAGGAGGAAGAGGGAGATTCGAAGGTTCAATGGTTTGTGGACAATTGGAGGAATAAAGAAATAGATTGTAGCTTGAGCTTTCAGAAAAGTCTCCCAAAGTCACACCCAGAACCAGGTCATCAACGGAGCTGTGTCTCCCCTGCAATCCGGTGTCCACCAGCATCAGGACTCCTTGAGGATGAAAACTGTCTCTCTCCATCAGGAAAGCAGCCTTGCCACTAGGTCCAGACCACACCACACCACACCTGGCACCGTCCAGGTCCACAGGCTGGGTGCCGGGAAGCCCGCCTCTCAGAACCCACAGAGCTGGTGCCTGGTATCTCTGCTGATTCTGTCACAGGACAAGAGCAAGTAGCAGACAGGACAGACAGACGCAAGCGTGGCCTTCTAGTCTCGACTTTGTAAACCCATGCTAGTGCATCTGATTGGCCAGATTCAAAGCACACCCAGAACCCGAGCTGCAGTGGGCTCTGGGATCTGGTTTTTAGATTCTAGCATCTATACACATGGGGGCCCATCACAGCAAAGAGAGGTTGTTAGGCAACACGTCCATCCTTTACAACTCGGCAGCAGGCCACAGGTAGGGCAGCAGGTGCTACAGCAACAATAAAGCTTGTTTATAATTTTCACATACCCCCGGACCCCACCTACTTTAAGAGGTTTACACTGAACATCCAAAATCAGGCCCTTAGGGATTCTGGAAAAATTAAAAATTTTTTGTGTTATCTTTTACAATCTATGGGGAAAGATAATATATTTTTTTAAAAAACCAGATTTTTGTTTTGACGTAATGTCTTTATTGAATGTTACAATATTGCTTCTATTTTTGTTCTGGCTTTTTGGGCATGTGGGATCTTATCTCCCCAACCAAACATCAAACTGCTGTCCTCCCCCATCTTTGGAAGACAAAGTCCTAACCACGGGGCCAGGGAAGACCTGATAATACAGTTTCATCAAACACAATATGTTAAGGACTGTGCTTCAGGCTTTTATGCATTCTCATAGTTTAGTCTCCAATTCTGACACCAATTCTATGAGATCGTGTATCAGTGAGGGATTGTGTTTAGCTGTATGTCAGAGGCACCCAGCTGCAGCGGCTTGAACGAGCAAAGTGTTAATTTTCCGTATGTAATAAACATTCTCTATGTGTGTATGCTCAGTCATGCCTGACTCTTTGGCGGGTGCCAAAGAGTGGACTATATAGCCCACCAGGCTCCTCTGTCCATGGGATTATCCCAGGCAAGAATACTGGAGTGGGTTGCCATTTCCTACTACAGGGGATCTTCCTGACGCAGAGATTGAACCCTCATCTCCCATATCTCCTGTATTGGTGGATTCTTTACCACTGAGCCACTTGGGAAGTCCCAATAAGCAGTCTGCAGGGGTGCAAGCCAGGACCAATATAGAGAGCTAGCTGCCTTTATTTTCTTTAGTTCCAATCTTCTGGCCCTGATCCTCATTGATATAAGACCACCTCCAGACATTACTAGCAACTTCCAGAATGGAAAGGGGAGGTTCAAAGGCAGAAGGCAGCAGTGGGATTAGGTCCACCCAGTTACAGGTGGTGTTTACACTACAACTTCTTGACTTCCGCACACATCTTATTTCCAAAACAGTGTTACATAGCAACCTCTCTCTTCTGGGGAATTGGGGGACTAAAGGTTTTGTTTTGGTGACAGCTGTTACCAAAATCAGAATTCTGTTAGTAAGAAAGAAAACCACTTTGAATATTGGGCAGGTAACTGGTAGTGTCTGGCTCAGATAAACATTACTTTCATTCTACAACAAGGAAACCAAGGTTCAAAGAGGTTGAGTAACGTGATCATAGCTCAATGACTTGGGAATTCAAGCTCTGTTAAATGCAAATTCAGGGCTTTCTGATAAGAATGTATTTATTTGGCAGGAGGAATTTTTTTTATTGAAGTATAGTAAATCCGATGGACAGAGAAGCCTGGCAAGCTATACAGCCCATGGGATTGAAAAAGAGTTAGACACAACTTAATGACTGAACAATTAACATAGTTAATTTACAATGTTGTGTTAGTTTCAAGTGTACAGCAAAGTGATTCAGTTGTACATATACATACATATTTTCTTTTTCAGATTATTTTCCATTATACGTTATTACGGAGAATAGTTCCCTGTGCTGTACAGTAGGACCTTGTTGTTTATTTTCTATTTAGTAGGGTGTATCTGTTAACCTCAAACTCCTGATTTATCTATCCCCTCCCCCACAATTTATTTGGTAACTGTAAATTTGTTTTCCATGTCTGTGAAAGAATTTACTTTTAAAATAGTTAAGTCAAAAAATATTTTGACCTATAAAGGGATAAACTGAATTATTCAGAAAACAAACAAAAAAGAAACAATTTGCTAAATATTCTGGAGAAGTGGAAGTAGGTATGAGAAAGGGAGGAAAGATGAGATTTTTGGTGGGAATAGCACAATCTCATGCTTAAACAATAAAAACAACAATGATAAAAACCCTCCATGCTTAAAAGCAACCTTAAAGATTATGGCATATTCTCAGGCTAGTTTCCCACTGTGGGTAAAAAATTCACTGCCTTGCGGCTACAACTCATTCTGACCTGGCAGTCATTTTATTGCCTCTGTTAACTCTAAACTAATGCCTGAGACTTAGAGCAGCTCTTAAGCAAGCTAACCTGAAGACCTTCTCCAGTTGCTATATGGTGTTTTCCAGAATGATTCATTTGATTCCCATGTCCCTAAACCTAGATATTTTTATTTCTTGGTTGGTGTGTTTTGTTTTTGCTACCATTGAGGAAAGGAAATGGTTTGATCTGCCCTGAAAGACAGGTGCCCTGTGAGTAGTGACAGGGGTGGAGCTATTGGATGTTTTGTACAAGCTCGCAAGGATATTGAGGTTTGAAGAAAATGCAGGAGACATCAGAAATGGGTACCAAGATCCCAGCTGGGAGGGCAGAGGTGGGTCTACTTGAGAGTGCATTGCCCTGGCCATAGTTTGCAAGAATGTGCAACTCAGGGGACTTCCTTGGCAGCCTAGGGGGTAAGACTCTGCGATCGCAATGCAGGGGGACCTGGGCTGGATCCTTGGTCGGGAACCAAGATCCTGCATGCTTCACAGTGAGGCCAAAACAATAAATAAATAAAAATTAAAAGACACCAATTTTAAAAAAAGTACAGCTCTGCCTGGGAGATTACAACAGCCCCTAGCTGGCCTTGGGCACCTGGCAGGCTGTGGCTTCTGCCTTAAAGGGATAGGATGTGTCCTGACTTGGCTGTGCCCTTGCCTTGAACCTTGGGATTCCCCCACTTTCACCACCTTGAACTTGGCTGGCTCCTGGCACAGGACACATGGATCATCCAAGCCGAAAGGGAAAGCTGAACAAATGCAGTCCAATCCCTGGTTCTAGTTAAAGAGCATGGCTAATTTCTGCCCAAATAGTCTTTGGAGAACTACAAAGAACAAATTAATTACACTCCTGTGAGTTTAAGCAGCAGCAAGAAGAAGGAGGAGAGGTAAATAACACAGAGATTGAACCTGAAAAGGACCAGGGGGTGGGGGGAGGTTGGGAAAACTGTGTAAACCACCTTTGTTGAAGGCTGGGGAAACAAAAAGGGGGTTACTGTTGGAAGATCACAGAACACCCTGGGCCTCCTCATTAATGCAGTTACAAGGTGTGATTGTCCAGTTGCTGAAATAATAGAGCCTTGGAGGCATGGCTTGTGGGGTTTTGCTCAGGTTGGGTACCCTTTGAGGATGCGAGGCCACGGAATTTAACCTTGCCAGAGGCTGAGGCGCTGCCTGGGAAGCTGGGATGAGACGCTTTTCTAAGATCTCAAGGTGGGACATTTTTACTCTCCTTGCAGCTAGAGAAGGTGATAGGTAGTGCCTGGCAAAACTGGAACTGAGCAGGGATGAAGCCCGAGCACGAGATGAGGTCTGAGGGGGAACATTTCACCCACAGAATGAAGGTCTTACTTTGGAAGTGTGTTAATATTAGAGGCTTTCACAAATATACAGTCCCAGTACCAGCATTCAGGCCCAGACTAGAATTCTCAAATTCTAGTATTAAAAACACACGAGAAGCTTGTTTGAAACGTACATTCCCAAATCCAGCCATAAAAGATTCCGATTCAGTAAACTGGGGTTAGAGTGACGGAACCCCACAAACGTCACAAAGAACTCCAACTCTTTGTGACCCAGGCTCCTCTGTCCATGGAATTTTCCAGGCAAGAATATTGGAGCGGGTTGCCCTTTCCTGTTCCAGGGGATCCTCCCGACCCAGGAATCGAGCTTGAGTCTCTTGCACCTCCTGCACTGGCAGGCGGGTTCTTTACCACTGCGCCACCTGGGAAGCCATGGACTGTTCTAGTTACTTTGTAAAAACTATGGTCTCTTCAAAAAAAGGCACTCAGTCCAATTAGAGACTTGACTGATAACAATACCACCACCACCAACAAAGGGGTACTCTTTTGCCACCTCTTGTTCATTTACTTCTGGAGTTCTTTGGCCTATTCACTGAAGAACAGTAACTTATCCAGGAATTACAGATCTATCAGGAGCAACACAATATGATTCTACTTCTGATTTCTCCACAGCTGCCATTACTTCAAGCATAACCTGCCTGTGCCTGCCTGAAAGAGGGAAGGAAGGAGGTGATCCCTCCCTTTCAAATGTTCTTTCCAAGACTTGAAGATGAAACATCTTTCCTCCAGAGGAAGGAACTGCTGGAGCCCCCCAAACCACAAGATTCATTAGGGCTATTATTGTTCTCTCACTCAGCTGTGCCCAGCTCTTTGCAACCCCACAGACTGCAGCACGCCAGGCTTCCCTGTCCTTCACCATCTCCCGGAGTTTGCTCAAACTCATGTCCATTGAGTCAGTGATGCCATCCAACCATCTCATCCTCTGTCGTCCTCTTCTCCTTCTCCCTTTAATCCTTCCCAGCATCAGGGTCTTTTCCAGTGAGTTGGCTCTTCACATCAGGTGGCCAAGGTATTGGAGCTTCAGCTTCAGCATCAGTCCTTCCAATGAATATTTATTAGGGCTGTGCAGTAGCTTCAAGATTTTTCACCAAGACCCCTCCTAAAAATAAATTTCAAGTCACAACCTAGAACACACACACACAGACACACTCCACATATGTGTATCTAAGTGTGGCATGTGTTCATGTGGAAACATATGGAAAACGGAAACATTTTCTAAAACATGACTTGCCTTTATCATGTGACGTGCACTCTAGTATTTTCTACCCTCTGCCCTTTTTTCTTTTCCCTTCTCCCTCCCCTATCTTCTTAATGACAGTCATGGTAACACATATGGTTTCACCTTGGTGTTTGAAAAGTGCTGGGGTCCATGTAAAGATTCCAACCATTATGGGAAGGAAAGAAGGGGAGAGGAGCTGGAATTGGAAAAGAGGTCTGTTCACTCATTTTTCCTTCTTCCTTCCTCAGGCAGTAACCCTCTTCATTTATCCTTTGTCTATCTTGGCTAAAACAGCATCCACAACCTACAGAGAAGAATTAACAGTCTTAGAGGTTGATCAGTCAAAGAGGTTGATCAGTCAAAGTAAGTGAAACACTCAGAGGAATTTACTGATAAACCAAGGAGTCTTCTTACCAGGTTGGCCTTCTCGCTGTCTTGCAGAGGTCATGCTCACTTCTGCTTGGCTGTCTTTACCTCCTAATCTGGAATCGCAGCTACCTGCAAAATCATTCTCCTTGCCTGCCTCCTCACCCCGAGGGCTGCCAGTGAAGGCTATTGAAGGCACAGGGAGAGCCCTTCCTTCCCTAACATCCTGCTTAGGCAGGTACAAGTGCCTTCAAAGTAAAAAGAATCAATGCTGTTATTTATTTTTACAACTAAAGCCATTATTCTCATCACTTGTAAATGAATTCTGGGGCTCAAAGGACCCAAGGTCCCCACAATCAACCCTCTTTATCCAATTAGCAACGCCCATTTTCACTGAATGGCTATCCACTCCAGTGTTGGGCTTGGAGAATTCCATAAACCAGTGGCACTATTTAATTATATGCAGTAAAAACAGTCAGAGTTGTGTTTGCTGTTGTTGGTTGAGTGGTTGGTCTTAACAAACATCAGCTAAAGCAGCCAACTTCACGAATCACTTTTCATCACAGAGGGGAAAGAAAAATCACTCCAGTCCCACCTTTGTTGTGACATCATTTTATCTCCATAAAGAAAAACAATCAACCCAGATTTCAAGTGCTACTCAGCATCCTTCCCACACATACCTTATTTTAAAATTTTTCATTGGTTTAAAATACACTTTGCAAGGACTTCCCCAACAGTACAGTGGATAAGACTCTGTGCTTCCAGTGCAGAGTCTGATCCCTGCTCAGGGAACTGAGACCGTACAGGCTGTGCGGTTCGGCCAAAATAAAAATTTTTAACTGAAAAAATAAAAAGCACTTTGCAAGTTAACTGTCTTTCAAAACAATTTCATTATAAATTAATTACCATGGTAAAATTATAAACAAATTCCATCCAGTGTTGAAGCAAAGAACTGGTTTTATCCCAGTTCTTTTGAGTGTATTGTGATCCACTGAACACCTGAAAATAAGGAGCCTATCCAAAACAATTGGGATCATGTCAAAAGTATACAAGCACTAATTTGAAAAAAGTCTCTCACATTGGAGCAATATGAGTATCAAAAAAAGTAATAATGGCAACAGGTTGAAGCATGCCAAAAAGTCCATGCATTCCTAAAGATATTACAAAAAAGAAAGTCATTGATCACTTCTGTAGTTTTCTAGGATACTAATTCATTATTGTGAAAATTAACAAAGAAAAATGTCAAGCATTAATTACTTGATGATGCTATTTAATACATATTTGTAGCCTTTGTGTAACTAAAGTGGATTTGGCCATATTTGTAGCATAAGGTCTCATTAGTGTTTTCCTATAATGTGAACTTTTGCCTTCCAATATGATTATAAAACTGTGTAATTTTGCTTTACAAATTTTTATGTAACTGGAATTATTCAGTATGGTCTTTTATACTTGCCTTCTTTCACAAAGCATTTTGTTTTTGACATTCATCCAGGGAGGAATATTTTATTCCTCTTCATCAAGTTGAGTAGTATTCTACTGCATATAGTTACTAAAGTTTGTTTAACCATTCACTAGTGCTTTTCCTGTATCTGTTGAAAAACTTTTTTTTCCCTTTATTCTATTAATATGTTGAACTACTTTGATTGACTTCCAGATGTTAAACCAATTTTGCATTCCCAGGATAAACTGGTCATGAAGTCTTATCCTCTTAAATGATGCTGGATTTGACTTCCTAAAAAGAACTTTTTAAAATTGAGGTAGAGCTGATGTAGAATATTATATAGATTCCAAGTATTCTAACATAAAGGTGATTCACAATTTTTAACATTTACATTTCGTTTACAGTTAGTTTACTAAAATATTATTCAAGATTTCATGTCTGTGTTTATGAAGCAAAGTGATCTCTAGTTCTCTCTACTTTCGAGGTTTTATCACTGGTTACGGTATCAGAGTAAGAATGAGTTCATAAAATAAATCCAGAGTGTTTATTTTATATTAAAATACTTTATATTTTATTTCATAAATATATGAAATTTCTAAAACATTTATATTTATATTTATATTTAATCCAGGCATCCAATGCCTATTGAATGCCTTGCAGAACTTTGAGAAGCATTAAATTGTGCATATTTGAATTGTCATTTAAATATGTCCCCCCAAATAAAATAATCCTATCTGACCTTGTTCAGTCTTTTCTAATTTCCATAGTGCTGCTGCTGCTGCTGCTGCTGCTAAGTCGCTTCAGTCGTGTCCGACTCTGTGCGACCCCAGAGACGGCAGCCCACCAGGCTCCCCGGTCCCTGGGATTCTCCAGGCAAGAACATTGGAGTGGGTTGCCATTTCCTTCTCCAATGCCTGAAAGTGAAAAGTGAAAGTGAAGTCGCTCAGTCGTGTCCGACTCCTAGCGACTCTATGGACTGCAGCCTACCAGGCTCCTCTGCCCATGGGATTTTCCAGGCAAGAGTACTGGAGTGGGGTGCCATTGCCTTCTCCAAATTTCCATAGTAAACACACCCTATTCACCTTCAAGCCTAGTTTGCTGGTGACTGAATTAGTAAGCGATATGAAATCAGATTTTAGGAAATTATTCCTTAGCAGTTTTAGGGTTTACTGTCACTAGAAATCTAGAAGGGGAAACTGAGACCCTTAGAGACTGCCAGACTGTCTCAGAGCAGAGTACCTTCCCACTTTCAAAGCTCTGCACCACATAGCACTCACTACAAGCTTTTACAGGAAACATAAAATGCTTGCTGCGTATACATTTACCTTATAAAGTTAATGTGTCCATCCTTACTCTTTTTCCTTCTTATGAAGGCCCACACTTCCTACTGATAACAATCCAAATACGGTGCCACAAAACAATGAAACTCCAGGATCCCGTGGCTTGCGGGGGTTACTAGTTGAACTGGGCATGCTCAGTCGCCAGGCAGATTTTTTTCGGTGAAGTGGAAACTACAACAGCGCGTACCGTGCGCGCGGAGGTGGGCGTGCCCTCGTGGAATTTAGAACGTTGCCGCAGCCAATGGGGCCTCGCGGCCGGCTGCCGGGGCTCCTCATTGGAGGAGCGGGGAGACCAGCGAGTAGAGGGCCCCTGGAGGGAGCCGCCGAGGTTGAGGTCCCGGAGGCCAGGCTACGCCAAGACCTGCGCGTAAGCAGCTGCGGCGGCGGCAGCATCCAGCGGCGGTGCCAGTAGTTCCAGCCCGTTGCTTTACTTTTAAGCTGCACTAGTACAGTCATTATGCCGAAGAGAAAGGTAAGTCTTACCCAAAAAGATTTCAAAGGCCTTCAGACTGTGAGAAGAGCAAATCTTGCCATTGCTAT
>SJYV01005017.1:0-20154 GCA_006410875.1 Neotragus pygmaeus | reverse complement strand
TATATATATATATATATATATATATATATATGTATACACATACACTTTTTTCAGATCTTTTTCCATTATAAGTTATTAAAAAGTATTGAGTACAGTTCCCCAAGCTATACAGTAGGTCTCTGTTGGTTATCTATTATACACACACACACACATACACAGATATAAAACAAAAAACCTGTGAAAAATGCCATTGGTAATTTGATAGGGCTTGTGTTGAATCTGTAGATTGTGTGTTGTGCTGAGCCGCTGAGTCATGTCCACCTCTTTGCAACCCTGTGGACTAGCCCGCCAGGCTTCTCTGTCCATGGGATTTTTCAGGCAAGAGTGCTGGAGTGGGTTGCCATTTCCTCCTCCAGGAGATCTTCCTGACCCAGGGATTGAACCTGTGTCTCATGCATTGGAGGCGGATTCTTCACCACTGAGCCATCGGGGAGATCCGTGCCTTGGGCTGTAGTCATTCTAACACTACCGATTCCTCCAGTCTAAGCACACAATATATCTTTCCATCAGCTTGTACCACTGTTGATTTCTCTCATCAGCATCTTCTGGTTTTTTGAGTACTACAAGTCTTTCGCCTCTTTAGATAGCTTTATTCCTGGGTATTTTATTCTTTTAGATGGAGTGGTAAATGGGATTGTTTCCTTAATTTCTCCTTCTGATCTTTCATTGATAAGTTGTAGGCTTTTAAGGAGGATGAGATTGGAAACACTCCCTAGTTCTCTACTCGAAGGAGGTGAAAAAAAGACTGGGTCTTCCCCCTTGGTCCCTTCAGAGCCCCTGGGGCCTTGCGCGGAAGCTAAGCGGGCTTAGACTCCCTCCCCAAACTCCTGGTGGTCTGTGCCAATAGGGCTGGCTCCTCCTGGGAAGCAGGAGTTTTGGTCAGATCCACAAACACAGGTTGCAGCACAGGCTCCGTGAAACCACAGGTGTCCCTCTGGGTCCCGTTTATTTCACCTCTGTGTCAACTTTGAAGCAGTGATCTGCTTTTGCGGCATTTCCCCCAGAAAGAGCTACGTAGGTTCTGGAGGCCTTATAGAGATGAAGCTTTAACCATGGTACAGGGCTTCCCAGGTGGTGCTAGTGGTAAAGAACCCGCCTGCCAGTGCAGGAGACATAAGAGATGCAGGTTTGATCCCTGGGTTGGGTAGATGCCCTGGAGGAGGGCCTGGCAACCCACTCCAGTGTCTTGCCTGGGAAATCCCATGGACAGAGGAGCAACATCTCCACACAGGGTCAGGGTCTTCCTGGATCTCTAGCTGCTGGCTAGGGGTCTCCTCTTCCCCACCTCTCCTCGTTCCTTCTCCCAAGTAGCCTCTGAATACCTTCAGTTCCAGTCCCTCCTTCTGAACATCTGGCCCTGCCCCACCTCCTCCAGATGAGTGTATTCATAACTAAGCCCCAGTGAGACAATAGGCGTGGGATCTGCCTTTCTTAGCTTGCAGGAGGGAGGAGAAATTTCTTGCTGTCCTCAAAAAAGTGCTGACCCCCAGAAGGCAGGCAAGTGGCCTATATGCAAGGGGCAGGGGCAGTCTTGTTCCTGGAGGGTGGACGTGACCTTGAAGACGCGCCTGCTTGTGCACACAGATTCCTGGGATTTTCAGGGGACTGCAAGAAGGAACATCCGTTCCTCCACGTGAAGCCGGCCTTCAAGACCCAGGACTGTCTGTGGTACGACCGAGGTTTCTGCAAGCACGGTGAGGCCCTGATGGAAAGGGGGCTCCAGGGGATGTGGGGGTGTCTCCTGGCAGGGGAGGGACGCACCTTCCTGAGGCGGCCTGTGGGCTCTGCCCGCCCCCACTTCCCTTGCTAAAGAAGATCCGTCTGGCCATTTTCTCTTTGTCCAGCAGGTCCGCTGTGTAAGTACCAACATGTCTGCAGGACAAAGTATATTAACTACTTAGCTGGGTTTTGCCTGGAAGGACCCAGATACCAATTTGCACAGTAAGTATGAGAGACCAACCCTACCCCCTCCCGCCCCCACCCTGTGCTGGGTCCACTCTGGCTTCTAGAGCCTTCCGTACCTTCACCGGCCCGAGGTGGGGAGTGAAGCATCCGGCCAGCATCCACTCCTGAGGTTCTCAGGGTGGGGCTCCCCCTGCGCCCAACTCTCCTTGGTCCTGCTGGCCGTGCTGAACTCTGACGCGTCCTGTTAGTGCTTATTCAGGCCCTTCCCTGTGGGGTTCTGGGGCAGCAGGCTGGTGCAGGGGGTGTTAGTGAGCCGGCCATTGTCTGTCTCGCCATGCCTCCTTCAGTCCCAAGATGAATGTTTCATTCAACCCAAGTTACCTGAAGGTGAGTGCAGGTAGGCAGGGGGCGGCACGCTCACTCCTTCCCAGCACACGGCTCCCCGGGGAACCCTGACTCCCCATCTCTGCACTGTTCCCACAAGCTCTCACTATCACACCATCTGCTCTGAGCGCCCATCCCGGGAAAGGCGCTCATATGGGGTCCTTCCTCCCAGACCCCCTCACACCTCTGTCATCTCTGCTTTCGGCAGAGCGTCTCAGCCCCTGAGCCCCTCTCCCTCTTTGGCTCGATTAACACACGTGTGGGTTTTAATGAAGGAACCTGCGGCCAAGCTGAGGCTTTGTGGTCTAGAGCTGTTCTGCATCAGGGCCACCCTGCTCATGGCTGGTCCCCGTGGGAACAGACGCTGCTCCCACTGATAACAAGCCTTGATAATGAGGGCCTGCATCCGGGGTCACGAGTCTGAGCAAACTCCAGGAGACTGTTAAGGACAGAGAGGCCTAGAGCGCTGCAGTCTGTGGGCTTCCAGAGTCGGACACAACTGAGCAACTGAACAATAATCCCCAGTCGGCAAAGCACAGCCTGCGGGGCGAATCGGGTCCTCTGTTTCTGTACAGCCTGGAACCTTAGGGTGACTTTTTTTTAAAGGTTGTGAATAAAAAAGAAGAAAAACCCAATATAGTATTTTTTGACACATGGACATGAAAATTCCAATGCTTATAAATAGTTCCACTGGAATGGGGCCAAGCCCATCATTTACATTTCCTGTCTGACTGTGCTCGCGCTTATGATGGCGCGATGGCAGAGTTGCGTAGCTGCAACACAGACCAGATGGCCTGCAAAGCCCAAAATATTTACTGTTTGGGTTTCTATAGAAAATGCTTGCTGGTCCCTGGTGGGGGTGGCTGAATGCTGGTTAAGTCTGACAGAGGCCCGATGGGGAGCACGGGTGCTGGGGCAGCTCCTGAACTCTTGTTAAGTAGGGCTCTGTACCCAGTGCTCCCGCCTTGTGGCTCAGTGGTGAATAATCTGCCTGCCAGTGCAGGAGAAACAGGAGACGCGGGTTCGATCCCTGGGCTGGGAAGATCCCTTGGAGAAGGAAATAGCAACCCACTGTAGTATTCTTGCCTGGGAAATCCCATGGACAGAGGAGCCTGGCGGGCCGCAGTCCGTGGTGTCCCAAAGAACTGGACACCACTGAGCATGAGGCTTCCCTCCTGAGCACGAGGCTGGGGTGGTGCTGGCAAGGGAGGAGGTGACCCCTGCTGGTCCCCGGTGGGACAGCTGATGGCAGGGGGGACGTGATCGTCTGCACTGGGGAATTCACAAGCGCATTTCTCACTTCCATCCAAAGGGATGCCTTCGGCAACTAAGCTGTAAAACAAGGCCATTCACGGCCTGAGCACCTGGCCAGGCCCTCTGCCCTCTGTGTAAAGCCGCCTTGTCTGTACACAGTGGGTGTCTGTACACAGCTGGGGGTTCTGCAGTGTTTTTCTCCTGGCTTCACTTTATCTGCAGCTTGTCAAGCAGCCCCTGGGTTCTGTACTTCCTCCTGCCTGGGAACCCCGCGAGCCCCGCTCCCTGACAAGAGTGCCTGCCTCCTCATCCTCAGAGAGGCCCCATGAGCCAGGGGCCGCCCACTGCTGGGGCTCAGGTGCTGGAGCGGGGCCTTTGCTACAGGGTGAGTGATGACGCAGCTGGGCTGCTGCTGGGCTGAGGACCAGGGGAGGGGTGATTAGCAGCGGGTTAAGAAGCCAGACTCAGGTTTTGGCGAATTAAGAGAGAATGGGGCAATTTGGCTGGTAAACCAAATGTTCCAAGTGTAAGCTCTCAACCTTACTTTATTTGCTTCCCCTGCCAGACAGACTTTCTTTCTTTAAAAGGCTAACAAGTTAAACATCTTTCAGGCCCTGTTTTGCTGCCCAGTGATCCCTTGAGTTATTTATACATAATGGTCTTAAGATGTGGTGGGGGGAGGAGCAGCTTGGTGAGGAAGGGGATGTCGCCCATCTCGCCTTTTCTAAAGGGTTCACTTTATCATTGGCTGTGCTGGGTCTCCACTTGCAGCAAGCGGGGGCTCCTCCCTAGCTGCGGAGCCCGGCCTTCTCGTAGTGGGGGTTCCTCTGGGTGTGGAGCCCGGCCTTCTCGTCGCGGGGGCTCCTCTAGCTGCGGAGCCCGGCCTTCTCACTGTGGCGGCTCCTCCCTAGCTGCAGAGCTTGGCCTTCTGGTCATGGGGGCTCCTCCCTAGCTGCGGAGCCCAGCCTTCTGGTCATGGGGGCTCCTCCCTAGCTGCGGAGCCCGGCCTTCTCATCGCGGGGGCTCCTCTGGCTGTGGAGCTCGGGCTCTAGACCCGGGGGCTCAGTCGTTTCCCCACACAGGCCTAGTTGCCCCGCAGCCTGTGGGGTCTTCCTGGATCCGGGATTAAACCCGTGTCCCCTGCATCGGCAGGCAGATTCTCAACCACTGGCCCACCAGGGAAGCCCACACCTTGCCTTTCTTGGTCGCTATCTTTGGTTCATCAGGAAGAAAACCATCATGTTTCACACCTTCAGGATACAGACTCTAAATTATCCTCTGCGTTCTGTTTTGCAAGACAGCAGTATTGCCGGGATGAGAGGGGATGGGGGCATGGGGCTCGCCCTCTTCACACAGCGGCTGTCCTCTTTACGCGTCCAGCCCTGTTCTCCGGGTTAGCGATGCTGGGCGTGGATCTCAAGGCCTTTCTCAGGCCAAACAGGGAACTTCATTCAAGAGTGGAAGCCGGGTTCCTCAGTAAGCCAGCTAACGGTCTCCTATGGTGCCCCAGACAATTCGGTATTTTTTTTTCTCTTGGGATGTGAATTTTTTACAAAAAGTCACACAGTTAACTTTTTCTCTTTTAGTGTTGAAAGATGAGCTGTTATGCCAGTAAGAGTCAACTGGTAAGAGTCATTAAAAAAAAAGACCCCACGTTGGTCTGGGGAACTGGAGGACCTTCTGTGGTGAAGACGCCGGGAGGCCGTGCTGGGCCCCGTCCTCAGCGAGCCTGCTGCCCCCCAGCCAGCAGGAAGAGGCCGGAGCAGCCTGCTTCCTGCTCCTTCTCCTGTGAGTGAGCGAGCTGCTGAAGACACAGCAGGAGCTGGGGCTCACTGTCCACGGCAGCGAGTTACTCATAGAGTGGTGGTGCGCCTCGCCTGCACGGCCAGCTTGAGGGCGCGGCTCACACTCAGCTCCCCGGGGCTGCACGCACGCACGCCGCTCCAGGGCACAGCCACTGCATGTGGCCTGAGCTGCTGCTGTAAACTGGCTGTTAAGTTTCTTTTGCACAACAGCTGCTTCCCTGGACGGCTTCCTTAGATTCAGGATTTGATCCTGTGCTTATCTGTGAGGGATCACGGGGGCGGGGAGGGGAGGTAGAGGGTACCAACGAGGCTTGCCCCAGGAGGTGAGGAAGTGACGTGAGGTGTGATCCATGTCATTGTCTAAGTCAGCCCCTGGGCAGCCTAACCCACGGGGCGAGGGGCAGGGAGGCCAGGGCCGGCCGCTGGAGGAAGAGAAAGGGATGGTGTGGAGGGACCAGGCCCGCCAGTCTTGCAGACACAGGCAGCGGCCTCGTCCCACTTGGTGGGAGGGGAGAGGGCGGGGGGCAAGGTCGTCCAATAGCACGCTGGCCCAGCAGACAGCTCCTCCCTGGGTGGGTATGTGACACATGGCACGCAGCCAGACCACCAACCTTCTCAAGCCTGCACCCTCTCTCGGGGAGTGGGACGGTCGTAAGCGGGCAGCAGGTGAAGAACGGTGCATGGGGCTTGGCTGACGAAAGCAAGCGCCCAGGTGGTAGCTGGAGTTTGGCTGGATGGAGGCGGGGCCTCCTGCTGGATTCCAGTTCAGGACGTGGACGAAGGGCGAGGCCACAGGAGGTGTCAGCAAAGGTGGTGTTGTCTCCTTCCTACTGCGTTGAGATTTCTCATCACCCAATCTCTGCAGAGTAGGTATAACTGTCCCCGTTTTACAGCCTGGAACAAGGAGGCTCCAGTTAAGTTAGATCACTTGTCCAAGGACAGACGTGCCACTTATCTCACAGGTGAGTGTCCAGCAGAGGCACGTAACCAGAACAGAGGAATGTTTCTTAGGAATATTTTTGTTATGGAGAGTGGCAGTAGTAATATGTAGGAGCAGCACTGTCGGAGGAGTAGCAGGTATTAAAAGTAACTTAGGGTTACCAGGTAAAGGTAAGGTAAGGAAGTTACCAGGTAAACCAGGTAACTTAGGTGAACCAGGAAAGGAAGGCGTGATAAAGGAGTGACAGCAGATGGGGCTTCCCATAACATAAAACACTCCATTTATGATACAACAAAATGATTTCATTCGCAATAGCTGAGAATTTTTATATATATAGGAAAACATACTCTCCAGTAAAGGCAGGATTAATCTCAGGTGGGCAGCAGGGACACCCGCCGTTTCCCTGGCCACGCGATTTACAGCAGGGTGGTCAGGTGCTGTGGGACATGGCGGTTGACGGGACCTGCGCTGGAGTCCAGGACGGGGGAGCCTGGGCGTCCCATGGCCTCAGCTGCAGCGGGGGAGGGGAGGTGGGTTCCCAGGCTGTGTTCCCTGGCTCTTGGCTGGAAGCCGTGGTGGGATTCATGCAGCCGCTCTGGCAGCGGGATCTAAGTGCTGCAGGGAAGCTCCCACCAACGCACTGGTTTCTTTACGGTAGTGAGGAAAATGATCTCGACAGGTATCGAGTTCAGAAAGGCTCCTCCTGAAACACGTGCCAACACTGAAGCCTTTAGAGTGGACCCCGGGTCGTCTTCATCCCTCCAATGGAGGAGCCTGTGCGGTCCTGCTGGCCCAGGGTAGGGGTCGGCGGGCTTTCTGTGGCGGGCTGGGGAGGGGCCACGCTCAGCTCTGCAGGCTCCACTGTCTCTGCTGTGACGGCCAGCCAGCACCTCACCAACCATCCGGGCTGTGTCCCCGGACCTCGCGTACGAACAGGCCCAGACTGGCTCATGCCTGTGGGCTCTCGTGGACTGTGGACCCTGCTGGGGCGGGAGAGGACCCGCGCAGAGGTTGTTCCCACCCATCTCTGCACCGAGCATCTCTAACCCAGTGAGGCAGAGGGCCAGCTGTGGGAGGGCCTCCTCCCCGCACGTCTCTTCTGGGGTGTTTACAAAGCAAGGCCACAGAGCCCTTCCAGAGGGGTTCCGGTGACATTCTCGGGCGCACTAACCTCCCCCTGTCTTAGTTGTGCCTCTACCACACTCTTCCTCAACTGTGAAGTTTTCCTTGTGGACAATTCCAGTACACCTCCTTAACCGGGAGAATTTGATGCAGAATTATACTCCCACTGGGAACAATTAGAGAGGGTGGGGAGGCAGGGGACTGAAGAACAGAAAAGGGAGATAAAGCCAGCATCGAGTTCTCGGGAGAGAGGCGCAAATGCGTGACAGCTGGCTTTCCAACAGCACAACCGCTTCCTTGTAGTTCTGGAGGAGTGGGGGCAAAAGGGGCTGAACGCGTGTTCTGGCCTGAGGATCACAAGCAAAGCTAAGACCCAGCCAGACTCACTGGTCCAGTAGGGGTACATCTGTATCCAAGACATAATCAACCCTTGATACTAGGAAAGGATCGGGAAACCTTACCCACCTGTGCGATCTACACTGGGTTTCCATGAAGCCTTTATCCAAGTTATCGTCTAGGGTCCAAAGCAGAAGTCACAAAACTAGAACAGGGAAGAAACCCCCAACCCACCCTCCTTACACAGTAGCCCTAATGAAGTGGGAGGAATATGTGAAGATTCCACTCAGCTTCTTGGGGGTGTAGGGGTCGGATCTGAAATGCTTCCAGGAAAAGATGAGAAGCAGAATCCACTTGCTCACTGTTACACTCACTGCAGATGTGGAAAAGATGATTTAACATTCTGTGGAGTGTGCTGTTTTAATCAGCTTTAAAGAAGAAAAAAAAAATCACCCGCCAAGGATTTTTCAGAGGCTTACCTGCAACTCTGAACCCACCCTCTGCTTGTTCCTCACAGCCGCTGAGAGCTGGTCAAGGACCTAGAGGCGGCCACCCACCCACAAGGGGAAGGGTCCGACGTGAGCTGACTTCAGCCACTTCAGATGCTCTTCTGAACCAGTATCCGGCAGAGATGAACAGCACGATGCCAAGATACAGACAGCAGTTTTGGGGAGAAATGATTTAGAATTGGGATTATTTTTACTGAGAATTAGGAAACAGCTATTTTAAATTTTTAACGATGAACTCCTCATCTCCGTCTCCCTGAATAACATCCGCCTTTACGATTAAACAACCTCAACTTTTTATCCAAAACTTTCAGTCACTTTTGACAAGCTAAAAGAAATATCCATAGAGAACCAGACCTGTCCACATTAAAAAAACACACCTGGCTTCCTCCAGAATGGTTGGGTTCTAGTAATTTTATTCTCTCCACCGCCCCCCCCACCCGCTGTGCAGTTTCCGCTCTTAAACGCGCTCTGCAGTGTCTCCACTGTCCTCGAAGTCGGAGCGCCAGAGCTTTCCGTGGTGTCCAGGTCAGCGCTGATTACGCCAGCGCTGCAGCTCTTGGGATAAACAGAGACAAACATAAAGGTCTACGAGGCAGTTCCCTGATGACTTCTACCTCTTGCCCCTGAAGATCATCCCCCTGTATTTGTTTTATAAATTTAGAAATAAAGTCTTAGGTACAGGGGTGTTTCTGCCTCACTTTCCTCAGTCTCAATTTAAAGATGTGAAACTCCAGCATCACCTGAATGGTCTCTTTTTCAGGGGACGCTTTTCCCCTGTGAAATGACATGGGATTTCAGGCATCGGGATCAGAAAGGAATTCCTTTCTCATGAATGGCCACGTGTATGAGAGGGTGAGCACCTGTGGCTGGCTAGTCAGGATGTGAGAACTTGCTGCAGATGTGATGCACGTCTTGACCCACACCCTCTGTCCTGGCACTGAATTAGTCACCAAGCCCAGCTAAGAGTCAAACCTGACATTCTGGAAGTTTGTGAATTCTACTGGCCTCTGGTGTTTGATCTTACACTTTTGCACTGAAAATTTTCATCTAAAAGCATTTGGATTTTGTCTGTTGTGGAAGAATACTGGGCCTTTTCTGATTTCTTTAATACAATAATACTTTTTAAAAGTGAGCAAATGTTATCTGGAATTAAGAGAGCAGTGCAGTCTAGGCATTTTCCTTCTGGTAAGATCTGGAGCAAGTTGAAATGCGTAACTAGAAAGGTGGTTGTTCTCTTTAATGTTAAAAGTACATTAAATAAAACAGCTCTCAGCCTTAGACACACTGATAAGTGACAGCTGTGTTTGCTTCTCATCTTTTAGGCTATAAAGCTATTTGGTTTCCATCCTAAAAAGTTCTTAGCAATCAGAAAGTCACCAAAGAGCCCCGATCTTCCAACAGGCAAACAGCTTTACGGAGAAAGCACACCTCATCTCCTGCGACGATCATCAATGGAGCAGGAGAGCGGCTATGTAAACTCTAGTCAAATATGATCAAGGCCATTAGAACCAAAACCTCCAATAAAAAACCCCCAGAGCCTCGGGCAACAGGTTGTTCATTAGGGCGTGTCAGACAGTGCCAAACTGAAAAATGAAAATGCAGTTCAGAGAAGCCCTCAGAGGTGCGCGTCACGGCTGTGGCCTGCTGCTGAGGATGCAGAGTGAGGCTTACTCAGATGCTTGAAGCTCCAGCTGCAGCAAAGGACGAAGCAGCCGGCGAAGAGCAGGGTGAGCCCGCCGACGCCACTCCTCACGCTGGTGCGGCACCAGATCCAGCCTGCGGACAGAGAAGCAGGGCTCATGTCAGAGGGCAGGCCACTGGGCCCGTGTCTGCAAGGGACTCAAGCCGCCTGGTCAGCTCAGGCAAAGGGACTGCTGCGTGAGGAAGTTTACGTACCACTGTATTATATATATATGAGTTTTAAATAAATGAAAAGGTGAAAACCAAGACAGCTTAATTTTAATCAATTAGTCCCTCTTATTCTGGGGACTCTGGTTTAAAGTTTCACGGGGAGGAGCTGAATACGAGTGGTCGTGCAGCTGAGCCTTCCTCGCTTGGGGACCGTGAGCGTGGGGACGGCGGAGGTGGGCAGGTACTGAAAACAATGAAACCTGTTTGATAAACGGCAGCTGCTACTGTCTCACTTCAGTGCTTTAATTGCGTCAGACTCCAGGATGAAGAAAGGCAGGGAGGAAGATGGGAAGCTCGCCAGGCCGTCCTTTTCTAGTTCTCGAGCTGGGCTGTGACAGCCCCGGCTGAAGGAAGAGAAAGTCTGGAAGCAGCAAGAGCGCCCCGCAGGCGCGACTCGAGCCTCACCTGTGTGGACAGCTCCCGGGAGCCTCCCGAGAGAGGAGCTGGCCAGGGCTTCCAAGCGCCTCACCACCGTCATGCTTCTCTCCAACCAAGGAACTAGGGTTCCAAACAAGTCACTGTGACAGCTCATCTGACTCCGTCCGCTTCCCCAGCACTCGGCGCCCGAGGTCCCCAGGGCGAGGCTGCGGGAAAAGTACACGCCACGTCGTGGGTGACGGTCTGCCCTGCGCTGCGGGCGTGTGAGCACCGGAGGCCAAGTTCTTCGGCAGACTAAGGGGCTGGAGGATCGGGACCTGGATCCTCTCTCATCTGATGAACACAGCGCCCAGGTGACCCCCCGGGACAGGCTTGGTGAGTCACTTCTGCCTCCTCTCGCCTGCTGAACACCTTCTCAGCAAACAGCACGGCCTGCTGTCCTGGTGATTACTTGTTACTACTGCCGACAGCTGACAGGTCTACTGTATCGGCCCATCACCACCGCTGACCAGCACATGCTTATTTATGTTCGATACGAGAATAACTAAAGCAGAACCAGGAAGGCAGGTTTCTGCTATGTACGTACAGTTCCCCTGCCCTTGCAGCTTTCCACGTTTAATGACAGGCCGAGAATCGCTACTATTGCTGGTTCTCTGGTCTCGGTTTGGTTCATCAGAATAAAGTGTAAATTAAATATTTACAACTGGTTTGGCAGGTGTGGTGAAGTTGCTGCAGATGTAAAAATACTATGCAAATAATCATCCATTTCTTAAAAATGACAAGCACCATGCTGGCTTCTCAGAAATCACACAAAAGCTCTCTCTGGCAAGGTGAAGATTCACATCTTAGAAAACAGCATGGCAAACCCATTCAGCTTGGAAAAACGGCTCAGCTCTGGGAAGCCTGCAGCGGCACCACCTCTCCCTGGAGTGTCAGGACCCCAGCGGCTCCCAGGGTCTTCTCCAGCCAGCTGAGCCCGCTCACTTCATTCCGGGTCCAGGCACTTAATGTGGATGACGTCAGCTGAGGCTTGGAGCTGGGATATGTAAGCAGCCCGCGGCTGGGAGAGCCCAGGCCCAGGCCCACATGGGTCCCGCTGGAGCTCTTTTCGTGACTCCCTGCCTATGGCCCCGATGCTCTGGGTTCTGACCTCCATCCCTGAGGAATGGTCGTGTGCCTGGGGCTGTTACGCACGGCCGGCCCCTGCCGCCTCACCCCTGACACTGCTCTGCTTCTGGCAGCAGTGGGACGGGGTTCCACTGACAGAGACGTCAGAAGCCCGCAGCCGCGGTCTGTGACTTAACCGTTCCCATCACCCCTCTGGCCTAGCTATAACCCCAGAGGCATGGCTCGACTCACCCCTCAGGTCTCAGGCTGCTGGTTACTCACATGCGCTTCCCTTCAACACCCACTTTCATGGGCTCTGGTCAACAAGGGGACCTGGCCCCAGCCCGTCAGGCTTCTGCTCAAGTCCTGGTGCCCACCACTCCCTGCCCGTTCCCCACAGGCGACCCTCCTCACAGCCCTCGGCCCCGAGTGCAGGTTAGAGAACAGCCTCTATTTAGTGGTTTCTGGGCCTTTGAAAACCCAGGACCTGACAAGGTTTTCCTACTTGACCTTCTGGCCTCCCCATCAGGCAAGTTTTGTTTTTTGTAGTTACACAAACTGTGTTTTGGTTTCTTTCCCCTTAACTACCTTCTCCCTGCCAGTGTGAGAACAGTCCACTGCTGGGTGCCAGGGACCTGCATCAGTGCCAGCATCCAGAAGCTCTTCTCAGACGTGGCTCATCTTCAGAGACACCGAGGAAATGTCTGGAAATAGGTTCTGAGGCTTTACTTCAGACTCAGTCTCTGGGCATGATGGCTAGGAATCATAAATGACCATGTGAAACTTTTACCTGTCCAGATTGGGAACAGATCTCTCAGACCTCCTGCCCTGAAGCCAAAGCACTGGAATTCTGCCAAAGGCCCAGCCGGCGCTCCCAGCTCAGCGCTCTCAAGGCGGCTGGTGGACTGCTGAGGGATCTCAGACCCTGGGCCTTGTCGAGTCTCCCGAGATTGAAATCTTGGACTTTTGAAATCCACTTTCTCTCAGGCCAGGAAACGACTCCTCCTGGTAGTTACATCCCTGAGCATCTATCTCCCCAAAGCTCGCAAGTCAGCTCCTCGTGCCGGTGAATCCCACAGGCTCATTTCCCTCACTCCTGATTTAGCGAAGCCCAGCTTGGGGGCGCCCTCAGACCTCCACACCTAGGTCTCCAACCACAGCCACTTTTCTTCGGCCACGAGAGCGTCTTACTCTACCCTGCTTCATCAAGATGAAGGACTCGGGTGCCTTTCGGTCGGGCAACCCCCTCACCTGGGTCTGCTTGGGTACCGGACATGCGAGGACTAGCTGTGCGCTGGCGCTGCCCTCTGAAGGAAAAGTGACTACGGCCCGGAGCCCAGCAGCCCGGCAGGAGAAACGCTGCCTGGAAACGCCTGGCAGAGACCCACGTGACCTTCGAGACTGACTGAAACCTGGGCCAGTTACTCACCCTCTCTGAAACTCAGTTTCCTCACGTGTAAAAGGGTAAGAGCCATCTCCCAAGACTGGCATAAGATCACTTAAGGTAACTGAGGCTAACGCGCAGGTACCCCAGCTCATACAGTTACCTCAGTGACTGTTACCCCACTGGCCCTGCCTGTAAGTACCAAGGGACCAATGGCTTCCGAGAGAGGAGGTCCAAGGTCTCGGCTGAGCCAGAGCCTATATGGCCCCAACTCCTCCGCAAAGACTGCCTGCAAATTCAACTTCAACCTTTGGCTGTCAGGGACGGCCACTGCTGGGTGAGGTTATGAAGCTTTCTGAGAAGCCACGCCCCTTCTTAATCCTTGTAGATTCCATGGCCTTGAAGTCCTTGGGCAAACGACAAATTAAATCTTCACTTTAACTGAAGGGTCACTGGGTCTCCTCTGGGATCTCCTGTTTGTTCACTGGCAGCATCGAAGTCTGAACATTAATGGTGGAGCCAACTTCAACGGTTTTTGGTTTATAACAGAATCAGAGGCCATGTGATGGCTACACATTCCCCGATACAGAAACCCAAACTGAACAAGTGTTGCAGGCCGTGACCAATAAGCGAGAACAAAATCCTTCTCGGCCACAACTCTGGAAGCTCACGGGCTGCTGCCTGCTTCTGGCCACACACCCCCCCCGGATCTCAGCGGCTCGCCCTCAACCCC
This sequence comes from Neotragus pygmaeus, assembly GCA_006410875.1. NCBI lineage: Eukaryota > Metazoa > Chordata > Mammalia > Artiodactyla > Bovidae > Neotragus > Neotragus pygmaeus. The sequence goes on along the minus strand of SJYV01005017.1, from coordinate 6,386 downwards.
CCACCTCTGCTGCCTTGACTACCTTGCCTCCCAGGTCAGCTTTAACCCCAGCCCGCCCCCACACCAAACACCCCACCTGCTGCCAGAGCCACCAAGGTAATGTGTCTGACCACATGCCCAGAACCCATCTTCTGCTCAACCTGGTCCTGACTGAAATCTAAGCACAGAGACCCTGAAGCCTTTATGCTTCTCCTCAGTCTGTCAGCATGGAAACCCACCCAGTTTCGAGAAGAGGCAGTGCCTCTTCCAAGTGTAGAGGGTCAAGTGTTAACCAGCATCGCCGGCCAGCCTGCCGTAGTCCTGCCTTCGGCTCTTGGTGGAGGGGAGGGGAGAATGATGAACCACCCTTAAAACTGACCCCTGGGAGCAGAAAGTCATGTTCTGAGAGCAGTGACAAGTGCGGGGCCCTGGAATGTGAGGGTACAGAGGATGCTAACCCATTAACTCAGAAGGCACGGAGTCGCTTGGATGAGCTTACTCCTGAGCGTGCTTACCTCGGGAGAGTCTCTCACCCTGGGGACTGATGACAAGCAGGGGCTTCTGGGCCAGAGTGCTCCAACGCTGGGGCCTCTCTGGCAGCACCCCGAGGCCCAGATAGCCACAATAGAGCTCTGGAAACCACTCCAGCCCCAGGGCGCTCGACAAGTTCTGACCGGCCAAGGGGCTTCTGGAAGCATGGCGCTGGGCTGAACGTGTAGACTGCAGCCCCTGGGAGCGCGATGCTGGGAGCCGAGAGCCCAACTCAGCTGTCAGAGAAGCCCACTCCTCACCCGCCATCAACGCCTTCACAGCAGGGACTCGATTCCGGCTGCCAGCTTCTGCTTTCTCTTCCTGGAGAAACTTTACAGCCAGAGCGGTGGAACTCTGGTTACGTGACTGTGCTAGAGGGAGACGCTCAGGGCAAGTTGTCCCCGTTAGCGGGAGCAAGTGTAAACTGGAACCTCTGTCTCGAGGTTTCTTCTCCGTGACTGAATCACGGCTCAGGGAAGCCCAATCCAGCCTTTCTGTCACAGATACACTTTTCTCCGCACCTCCTTGGCTCCCATATATCTCTGCTCCAAGGTGGAGTGCTTTTCCCTGGTTCTCCGTGCCCTGGCTTTTACCTAAGGGGTTAAGTTTAAAAGCAGCAATCTGTGATTCTGCATTGTTTGCCACAGTCCTGAAGTCTCTATCAGTAGAGACTCCTAAGAGGTGATCCTCGGCCTTGGAATCTCTTTCTCTGCCTGATGATGACATGTTTCCTCTTTGAATCCTATGACTGCAATTCACAGGAGAACTATGACCATCACCAAGAGATGTATTGAATAATTTTACGAGGTTCTGTCTTGAGGCATCCACCCTGTCCAGTCTTAAACCAGCTGAACTGGCTTGTACATCATTAAGGAAGGCTAAAGAATATTTCCCATTGTGATTCGACCGAGAAGGTGCCACTGGGCCAGGAGGTAAAGGTGCTTCAATTCCTGAAGGGTTATTTCTACTTTCTCCTGATTGAGGCAAAGCTTTGGCAAGTTCTTTTGTAGAAGTGTTTTCTGATGCAGAAAACTGAGCTGTAGTTTCTCCCTGGAAAGCAACCTTTGGTTTAGCATCCTTGAACATTTTGAGGGAGGGCTTAACTTGACTCTTGATGTCATCAGCCTTTTTATGACTTGCTTTTTCCAAACCAACAGCTCGTGCTGAAGGGAACTTGACTGTCCATTCTGAATTGTTCCCTTTCAGTTCCAGATTTCTTTTCTTACTGTCTGTCCCTAACTCTTTCCCTTTTGCTTTAATTGAGTCTCTGATTGGCGCTTTGATTTTTTTACCACGTGTGAGTGTAGCTGTCTCACACTGATGAATTTCTTGATCAGCGGGCATAGTTGCTCCTAGCATCTTACAGTGCGGCAAGTGGGATTTCAATCGTTTAAATGGCTTCTTACAGTAAGGACATAGTTCCATTCTGGGTGGAACAGCACTCTCCTATTCCTGAAAAAGACAAACGCAAGGAGATGGGAAGCATACAGTCTGTAAATACTCATGCCTTAGTTAGGTGTCATACCTTTCAAATTCATTTGAAATAAGCCAGGCTGACAGACATTTTAAAACATTTCTTTTGATTCACTCTTTTCTTCTATAGGCACAAAACAGACACAGCTGGATTTTAAGGTCAGTGTTCCTGACTCCATTTCTTCTTGTTGTTTCAGACTTTTTAACGTCTTCTAGGAATCAGTCATTACAAAAGATGACCAAAGGGGTTTTTCTACATCCCTAACTAGGAGGCGAGCCAGGCAAAAGGACTTACATCTAGTGAATTAATGGTTAGTGGAAGGAAAAGGTGTCCAAAATGCCAGCCAGAATGAAATATTTGCTATTTAACTTTGTAGCAAGGCAACTGGATAACACACGAGTGTAAAGAAATTGTTATAAAACACATCATTCAAGGCAAGAAAGTTGAAGAATAAAAGACTATAGCAAAAAAGAAAAAAAAAAGACTATAGCAGTATGTATAGAAAAATCCACTGGGGTGCAAGAAAGCATTAGAACTTTAGGTAACTTCAATTACCTAAGCATGAAAAATGAGAATGCTACTAACGTTTAACACATTAGTAACATGCATACATACACACACACACAGACACAGAAGTATGGCTAATGTACATAATACATAAATGGAGGGAACATGGTCCCAAATTTTTTACTAGGTTTGTACGACAATGGATTAATGGGAAATTTGTTTAGTTTGACACTTTTCTGAAATTTATGCCATATAAAAACATTGAAAAAAAAACAAAACTCTGCACTTCTACTGGCTTCTAGGGGGGACTGTCTTGATCCCTAGTTGGGGAACTAAGATCCCACATGCTGTATGTTGCCCCCCCAAAAAATGAAAAATACTTAAACTACATACCATTGGTGCCTCTGTTATACTCTCCAGTCAGGAAAAGGTAGTACTACATTTCTTATTCAATTAAGTTCCAGAGGGTAGGGAAGAGGTAGCCCCTGTGCAACAGCTGTATTCTCAGAACTGAGCACTGGGCCTGGCCCTGGGCGACCCATTTATCATAGCAACCAACCCACCTTGTCCTACATGAAGTCAGGCAAAATAAAACTGTCTGCTGCCAACAAACTTTATAGGAATTTTTCTTACTTTGGAAGTACCCCTTAGATAATGTAATAAATGTTGTGGACCATTTGGGCTTCCCAGGAGGCTCAGTGGTAAAGAACCTGCCTGCCAATGCAGCCGCAAGTTTGATCTCTGTGGAGATCCTCTGGAGAAGGAAATGGCAATCAACTCCAGGATTCTTGTTGGGATAATCCCATCGACAAAGGAGCCTGGTGGGACACAGTACGTGGGATTGCAAAGGGTCAAACAGGACTAAGCACACATATATAGGGGCCGTTTATTTACAAAAAGACACACAACGGAAGTCAGTCTACGGGCCTTGGACTAATGATTTTAAAGGAGATTGAGACCTCTGTTAGAGGTGTCTGCCTACATGCTCTCCATCCTCACTTAATCCTCCTGAGATCTTCCCTGTACCGTCGAGCTGTACTGTCTCAACGCGGGTGCCTTAATGTTACTGAGTCCAAGCTCATCTGGTTCATCGCACAACAGGCCAATAAATCCAGAGGAATTGTTGGTACAAGGACTAGTGACATTGTTTGGAAAGCCAGCAGACTGAGAAGATGGTGGATTTGTGTCCCAAAGAACCATGCTGCCAGAGTTACAATTCAGGCCTCTTTAATCCTAAAAGGGGAGGGAGGAAAGTCAAACACTTCCTGGTTCCCATCACCCCGCGGAGAGGGTGTGTTCATTTCCTGCGCCTGCAGTCATTCACAGGTGAGCCAGGTTAGGCTGTTTCCTTGGGGCTAAACAGAGGTATTTTAGCTTCAAGCTCACAACCTGGATGCAGGATTCACAGAGGTGGGCTATTAGGTATAATCTGAGATTATAAGTAGCATCCTTCTGGGGATTAATTTGCGCTAGGAAACAAAGATCCTTCCCTATTACCTTAACTACTTTCTTACCTGAGTTTTTGTAGACGGATGCTAATTTTGCGCTTGTTTCTCCTGTGTCTGCACGCTCCACGACCGCCGTTAGCCAGGCGGGCAGGGTGAATTCGATGTTAAAGGTCAGCCTCTGAAAGGCACAATTAGGGCAGTCTCTCGAGGGAATGAAATGAATGAGAGGAACAAACTATTGGGGCAAATACAAAATAACGGGGGTCACCAGTGGGGCACTTCTACCTAGGGGTCCTGGAGAGCAGACGTGTGACCAGCCTGCTGGGCACCGGGCTGACCTCAGAGCCCTCCTTCCCGCGCCCTCCAGTGGGCTTTTCGCCCCCTCTCCCTTGCTTTTTCAGGGGAGCGGTCGGGCGGCTTCCAGGGAGTTGGATGGGACCACCGAGCAGCTCCGGGGGCCCGGCCGGCCGCCCCGCAGTCTCCCTCCAGCCCCGGGCGCCAGGGCGCCGAGCCTTCGGCTTCAGAAAGCCCTCTCCTCTTGCCTCCACATCCGCGCCCAGGCCTACAGCGGAGGCCACAGTCTGTGGAAACTCCGCCCGGGCGGCGTCTCACCTCGCGAGATACAAAAAAAACCAGAAACTCCCGCGACGAGCTCCCTCAGCGCAGCCCACGCGACGCGGCCCAACTCCCTGGACTAGGCCCTGGGGCAAGCCGTCTACACCACTGCCTGATGCTTCTCCGCTATTTTTTTTAAAAGTATGGCTTCACAGGGATCTAAATCAAAGGCTTGTATCATACGGTTATGACACGGTTTAATTGCATTGAAGCCTGGCTGGACTCTTACGCCGGCCGTCTCGGCTGCGAACAGGCAAAAGCCTGGGCCACCTCTAACGAGGTCCTCTTTCCCAGAGGCTCCTGGTCGCTCCTCCCCCGCCCCCCGAGCCCGCCTCTTCCTGTGGGCGGGGCTACCGGTCGGCGCGGCCGGGCTCGCGCCACTGCGCACTCGCGGGAGGGCGGTACCACGGCGGCGGCGACATGGGGGGGCGCGGAGCAGACGCCGGAAGTAGCGGAGGGACGGGTCCCCCCGAGGGGTACTCAGCGCCGGCCGCCTCCGCCAGAGCCGCGGCCAGAGCCAAGGCCCGAGGGGGTGGGCGTGGCGGCCGCCGGAACCCGAGCCCCTGCGTTCCCTCTCCTCGCGGAGCGGCGCCGCGTCGCTCGTCTCCATCTGCTGCCATGAGCGAGCGCCTCCGCCCCAGGTGAGCCCGCAGGGCACCCTCTTCCCCACAGCCCCTCGCCCGGTGTTGTGTCCGGGGGTACACGGAGCCTAGGGGCGTGCGACGCGGGGTCCGAGCGAGCCTGGGCCCTGCGAGTCTCCGTGTGGGTGCCTTGCCGTCCGGGCGGGGAGAGGGGAGGGATGCTCGGCTGACTGGGAACCTGGTCCCCGGGGGCGCCGGAGCGGTGACTCCTCGGGGCCCGGTCACCCCTCGACCCCATCTTTCCCTGTTTGGAATGAAGTCCGGTCGGTCCCGGCGGAGAGAAGGGGGCCCCAAAGCTTCCCTGTCCTAAATTTAGGAGGGCTGGGGGATGGGAGGAATGGCCGATGTTCGAGAGGAGCCTCTCGGGCGCCTTTGAGGGGACGGCGGGGCGGGTAGCCGGTCTCCCCAAGGTCGGGAAGAAGGACTGGGCTTAACTCCGCAGGACGGAAGGGTTAGGTCAGATCGAAGCCCTTGTGCCCTGCTGGGCCGTCGTGGACGCAGAATGGGCTAGGGCTAAAGTCATGACCTGTGGCTTCCCTCCGCGGCCGTAGCGTGAAGAGCAGGCAGAATTCTAAACAGTTTGGGTGCCGAGCCGTTTGACTCCGAAGGCGGGAGGTAGGGCTATATTGCGACGCACTTTTTCTCCGAGCCAGGAGCCAGGGCTTAACCTAGAGGGTGATGAGGATTCTTTTCCTTTTTCTCATTTCTCACCTCTGTGAACAGGTTAGGGAGGGAAAAGTTGGGATTGTACCCCAGAATGGAGAAGATGGGCTTTATTCGGAATTAGAAAAATCCCTCATCGAGGTGTTTGAACTGAAAACTAAAGATATCACCAAGTCCCATCTTTCATTCTTCTGATCAGGAAGCAGATTTAGAAAGCTCAGTTGGTTTACCTGTGTCTTTCTAGGCCAATACGTTGGCCATCTGATGCGAAGAACTGACTCATTTGAAAAGACCCTGATGCTGGGAAAGATTGAAGGCGGGAGGAGCAGGGGACAACAGAGGATGAGATGGTTGGATGGCATCACCGACTTGATGGACATGAATTTGAGTAAGCTCCGGGAGTTGGTGATGGACCGGGAGGCTTGACGGAGCTGCAGTCCATGGGGTTGCAAAGAGTTGGGCACAATTGAGTGACTGAACTGAACTTCTAGGTTCCCTGTTCTCTTCATTTTTTTTTTTTTTTTTTTT
>SJYV01005015.1:41-12557 GCA_006410875.1 Neotragus pygmaeus | reverse complement strand
GCGGCCCTGGAGAGGAGTGGAGACGGACGCTCCGGGTGGGGAACCAGGTGAGTCCCGCAGTGTAGACAGAGGAGCACCCAGTGGAGACCACCTGAAGGCCCCCGGGGCCCGAACAGCAGTGTGTTCCTCACTCACGGTGCTCGCGCAGCGGAGGTGCAGCGTGGGAGCCGCGTCCTCACTGCCCGGCCGCCCCTGCTCCACACGCGGGCCTTGTCCCCTGGCTCGCTGCAGGCCACAGGGCTCCCACGCCAGCGCTTGGATGACGCTGCCTGGAGATGACACTGGTCCCTTCCACTCGTTTCCTGGCCCAGACCAGCCACCCAGCTGACTGTGCTTGACACCTAACGCTTTGGGAACAGGGAAGGACCCTGCTCTTGTGTCAAGAAGGAGAAGATAACTCAACACATCGGTGAGACTCCGTGGTGACTCCACCCCGGGCAGAGGGCAGAGACTGGAAACGCCAGGGCCTGCAGCAGCTGCCAGGGCCTGAGGGCGACGGGCTGGCTTCCGGGAACGCGGCCTGAGGTCAGCATCTGAAATGACCACTCCGGCTGAGGGCCTCTTGGCCTTCTCTCCATGGGCTTCCGCACCTTGGACCTCTTCACTGGAGCTAGGATGGGGTGGGAGTTCAGAGCACAGACTCTAGTTACAAAGCCCTGGGTGTATATCCAAGCTCTGTCCTGTGAGGCAGAGACGCTGACTTGTAGGTCTGTTTACTTATCTCTCAGAACTGGAACAACAACAAAAACACACGTGGTAGTGGACACACGGAGAAGAGCGCAGTGTCTGGCCCATGCTGAGCAGTCAGTCGATGCGCTGTGATTACAGTCTGAAAGTCTCTGCCTTGGGGGTCCTTAGTTCTGTTCATGGTCTTCCTTCCCTCCCACGTTTCCTGCCTTTGCCTGTTTACTTCCTCAGCACCGAGCTCGTCTCCGCTGCCCAATTTGTTAGCCCCCTTCTAGCAGCCTCTCCTTCCTCCACACCATGATGTCCAACTTTCAGCCGCTTCCTGCGGCGTCGGCCCCCTCTCGACCTCCTAGCATGCTCGGGTCCCTGCAGGCGCCAGTGCTGCACAGCAGCCCCTGGACCCGCCCCAGGCTTCCGCTGCCTCTTTCCCTGGCAGCGGTCCCACACCTTGCCTCCTTCCACCCCCACCACTTCATGTTCATGAAGACAGAGGGTTGTGTGTGTTTTCTTTTATGTAACTGATAGCATGGGAATATAACCCTACCTGAAGAGTGAGACCACCTGGCACAGAGCTCCTCCAGCTGCGTGACACACGTGTCACCCAGACAACTGAACATCCAGGCCCTCATTCGGGGGGCCTGGGGTGTGGCATGAGTCTCTGCCCCTCCAGCCACCCCCCAGGAGAGGTCTGCACTGCCGGTCCCAGCTCCACTCTGAGGAGCAGTGAGTTGGTTGATACGTATTGAGAACTCACCGTGTGCTGAGACGCATGATCTTTCCCCTCTAAGGAGTGGGAGCCCTGCTGCCGGAGCTTGGCCCACAGGACGGGCTTCCCTGAGAGCTGAGCAGAGGGGAGTCTCAGCTCATCCACCCAGAGATGTGTATAAGAGACAGGAGCTAAAGCAGCAGGGCAGGCGGGCCAGGCATGAGCAAAGCAGAATGGCCGGAGCTGGGGAGCGGCCCTGGAGAGGAGTGGAGACGGACGCTCCGGGTGGGGAACCAGGTGAGTCCCGCAGTGTAGACAGAGGAGCACCCAGTGGAGACCACCTGAAGGCCCCCGGGGCCCGAACAGCAGTGTGTTCCTCACTCACGGTGCTCGCGCAGCGGAGGTGCAGCGTGGGAGCCGCGTCCTCACTGCCCGGCCGCCCCTGCTCCACACGCGGGCCTTGTCCCCTGGCTCGCTGCAGGCCACAGGGCTCCCACGCCAGCGCTTGGATGACGCTGCCTGGAGATGACACTGGTCCCTTCCACTCGTTTCCTGGCCCAGACCAGCCACCCAGCTGACTGTGCTTGACACCTAACGCTTTGGGAACAGGGAAGGACCCTGCTCTTGTGTCAAGAAGGAGAAGATAACTCAACACATCGGTGAGACTCCGTGGTGACTCCACCCCGGGCAGAGGGCAGAGACTGGAAACGCCAGGGCCTGCAGCAGCTGCCAGGGCCTGAGGGCGACGGGCTGGCTTCCGGGAACGCGGCCTGAGGTCAGCATCTGAAATGACCACTCCGGCTGAGGGCCTCTTGGCCTTCTCTCCATGGGCTTCCGCACCTTGGACCTCTTCACTGGAGCTAGGATGGGGTGGGAGTTCAGAGCACAGACTCTAGTTACAAAGCCCTGGGTGTATATCCAAGCTCTGTCCTGTGAGGCAGAGACGCTGACTTGTAGGTCTGTTTACTTATCTCTCAGAACTGGAACAACAACAAAAACACACGTGGTAGTGGACACACGGAGAAGAGCGCAGTGTCTGGCCCATGCTGAGCAGTCAGTCGATGCGCTGTGATTACAGTCTGAAAGTCTCTGCCTTGGGGGTCCTTAGTTCTGTTCATGGTCTTCCTTCCCTCCCACGTTTCCTGCCTTTGCCTGTTTACTTCCTCAGCACCGAGCTCGTCTCCGCTGCCCAATTTGTTAGCCCCCTTCTAGCAGCCTCTCCTTCCTCCACACCATGATGTCCAACTTTCAGCCGCTTCCTGCGGCGTCGGCCCCCTCTCGACCTCCTAGCATGCTCGGGTCCCTGCAGGCGCCAGTGCTGCACAGCAGCCCCTGGACCCGCCCCAGGCTTCCGCTGCCTCTTTCCCTGGCAGCGGTCCCACACCTTGCCTCCTTCCACCCCCACCACTTCATGTTCATGAAGACAGAGGGTTGTGTGTGTTTTCTTTTATGTAACTGATAGCATGGGAATATAACCCTACCTGAAGAGTGAGACCACCTGGCACAGAGCTCCTCCAGCTGCGTGACACACGTGTCACCCAGACAACTGAACATCCAGGCCCTCATTCGGGGGGCCTGGGGTGTGGCATGAGTCTCTGCCCCTCCAGCCACCCCCCAGGAGAGGTCTGCACTGCCGGTCCCAGCTCCACTCTGAGGAGCAGTGAGTTGGTTGATACGTATTGAGAACTCACCGTGTGCTGAGACGCATGATCTTTCCCCTCTAAGGAGTGGGAGCCCTGCTGCCGGAGCTTGGCCCACAGGACGGGCTTCCCTGAGAGCTGAGCAGAGGGGAGTCTCAGCTCATCCACCCAGAGATGTGTATAAGAGACAGGAGCTAAAGCAGCAGGGCAGGCGGGCCAGGCATGAGCAAAGCAGAATGGCCGGAGCTGGGGAGCGGCCCTGGAGAGGAGTGGAGACGGACGCTCCGGGTGGGGAACCAGGTGAGTCCCGCAGTGTAGACAGAGGAGCACCCAGTGGAGACCACCTGAAGGCCCCCGGGGCCCGAACAGCAGTGTGTTCCTCACTCACGGTGCTCGCGCAGCGGAGGTGCAGCGTGGGAGCCGCGTCCTCACTGCCCGGCCGCCCCTGCTCCACACGCGGGCCTTGTCCCCTGGCTCGCTGCAGGCCACAGGGCTCCCACGCCAGCGCTTGGATGACGCTGCCTGGAGATGACACTGGTCCCTTCCACTCGTTTCCTGGCCCAGACCAGCCACCCAGCTGACTGTGCTTGACACCTAACGCTTTGGGAACAGGGAAGGACCCTGCTCTTGTGTCAAGAAGGAGAAGATAACTCAACACATCGGTGAGACTCCGTGGTGACTCCACCCCGGGCAGAGGGCAGAGACTGGAAACGCCAGGGCCTGCAGCAGCTGCCAGGGCCTGAGGGCGACGGGCTGGCTTCCGGGAACGCGGCCTGAGGTCAGCATCTGAAATGACCACTCCGGCTGAGGGCCTCTTGGCCTTCTCTCCATGGGCTTCCGCACCTTGGACCTCTTCACTGGAGCTAGGATGGGGTGGGAGTTCAGAGCACAGACTCTAGTTACAAAGCCCTGGGTGTATATCCAAGCTCTGTCCTGTGAGGCAGAGACGCTGACTTGTAGGTCTGTTTACTTATCTCTCAGAACTGGAACAACAACAAAAACACACGTGGTAGTGGACACACGGAGAAGAGCGCAGTGTCTGGCCCATGCTGAGCAGTCAGTCGATGCGCTGTGATTACAGTCTGAAAGTCTCTGCCTTGGGGGTCCTTAGTTCTGTTCATGGTCTTCCTTCCCTCCCACGTTTCCTGCCTTTGCCTGTTTACTTCCTCAGCACCGAGCTCGTCTCCGCTGCCCAATTTGTTAGCCCCCTTCTAGCAGCCTCTCCTTCCTCCACACCATGATGTCCAACTTTCAGCCGCTTCCTGCGGCGTCGGCCCCCTCTCGACCTCCTAGCATGCTCGGGTCCCTGCAGGCGCCAGTGCTGCACAGCAGCCCCTGGACCCGCCCCAGGCTTCCGCTGCCTCTTTCCCTGGCAGCGGTCCCACACCTTGCCTCCTTCCACCCCCACCACTTCATGTTCATGAAGACAGAGGGTTGTGTGTGTTTTCTTTTATGTAACTGATAGCATGGGAATATAACCCTACCTGAAGAGTGAGACCACCTGGCACAGAGCTCCTCCAGCTGCGTGACACACGTGTCACCCAGACAACTGAACATCCAGGCCCTCATTCGGGGGGCCTGGGGTGTGGCATGAGTCTCTGCCCCTCCAGCCACCCCCCAGGAGAGGTCTGCACTGCCGGTCCCAGCTCCACTCTGAGGAGCAGTGAGTTGGTTGATACGTATTGAGAACTCACCGTGTGCTGAGACGCATGATCTTTCCCCTCTAAGGAGTGGGAGCCCTGCTGCCGGAGCTTGGCCCACAGGACGGGCTTCCCTGAGAGCTGAGCAGAGGGGAGTCTCAGCTCATCCACCCAGAGATGTGTATAAGAGACAGGAGCTAAAGCAGCAGGGCAGGCGGGCCAGGCATGAGCAAAGCAGAATGGCCGGAGCTGGGGAGCGGCCCTGGAGAGGAGTGGAGACGGACGCTCCGGGTGGGGAACCAGGTGAGTCCCGCAGTGTAGACAGAGGAGCACCCAGTGGAGACCACCTGAAGGCCCCCGGGGCCCGAACAGCAGTGTGTTCCTCACTCACGGTGCTCGCGCAGCGGAGGTGCAGCGTGGGAGCCGCGTCCTCACTGCCCGGCCGCCCCTGCTCCACACGCGGGCCTTGTCCCCTGGCTCGCTGCAGGCCACAGGGCTCCCACGCCAGCGCTTGGATGACGCTGCCTGGAGATGACACTGGTCCCTTCCATTCGTTTCCTGGCCCAGACCAGCCACCCGGCTGACTGTGCTTGACACCTAACGCTTTGGGAACAGGGAAGGACCCTGCTCTTGTGTCAAGAAGGAGAAGATAACTCAACACATCGGTGAGACTCCGTGGTGACTCCACCCCGGGCAGAGGGCAGAGACTGGAAACGCCAGGGCCTGCAGCAGCTGCCAGGGCCTGAGGGCGACGGGCTGGCTTCCGGGAACGCGGCCTGAGGTCAGCATCTGAAATGACCACTCCGGCTGAGGGCCTCTTGGCCTTCTCTCCATGGGCTTCCGCACCTTGGACCTCTTCACTGGAGCTAGGATGGGGTGGGAGTTCAGAGCACAGACTCTAGTTACAAAGCCCTGGGTGTATATCCAAGCTCTGTCCTGTGAGGCAGAGACGCTGACTTGTAGGTCTGTTTACTTATCTCTCAGAACTGGAACAACAACAAAAACACACGTGGTAGTGGACACACGGAGAAGAGCGCAGTGTCTGGCCCATGCTGAGCAGTCAGTCGATGCGCTGTGATTACAGTCTGAAAGTCTCTGCCTTGGGGGTCCTTAGTTCTGTTCATGGTCTTCCTTCCCTCCCACGTTTCCTGCCTTTGCCTGTTTACTTCCTCAGCACCGAGCTCGTCTCCGCTGCCCAATTTGTTAGCCCCCTTCTAGCAGCCTCTCCTTCCTCCACACCATGATGTCCAACTTTCAGCCGCTTCCTGCGGCGTCGGCCCCCTCTCGACCTCCTAGCATGCTCGGGTCCCTGCAGGCGCCAGTGCTGCACAGCAGCCCCTGGACCCGCCCCAGGCTTCCGCTGCCTCTTTCCCTGGCAGCGGTCCCACACCTTGCCTCCTTCCACCCCCACCACTTCATGTTCATGAAGACAGAGGGTTGTGTGTGTTTTCTTTTATGTAACTGATAGCATGGGAATATAACCCTACCTGAAGAGTGAGACCACCTGGCACAGAGCTCCTCCAGCTGCGTGACACACGTGTCACCCAGACAACTGAACATCCAGGCCCTCATTCGGGGGGCCTGGGGTGTGGCATGAGTCTCTGCCCCTCCAGCCACCCCCCAGGAGAGGTCTGCACTGCCGGTCCCAGCTCCACTCTGAGGAGCAGTGAGTTGGTTGACTCGTATTGAGAACTCACCGTGTGCTGAGACGCATGATCTTTCCCCTCTAAGGAGTGGGAGCCCTGCTGCCGGAGCTTGGCCCACAGGACGGGCTTCCCTGAGAGCTGAGCAGAGGGGAGTCTCAGCTCATCCACCCAGACCCGCTGGTTTAGAATCTGCCCTTGAACAGGTTCCCAGATGACTTGTGTGCACATGAAGGCTTCAGAAGAAGCTTAGAAGATATAAATAAAAAGGTCTTGAGAACGTTTGTAAAACTGCATGTTGTTTTTCAGTGTTTTGCAGACTGAAAGTATTGATGTCAAATTAAGCTAACTAGTGAGGGGGTTGAAATTAATTAACCAGAAAAGACACTCTGAGGAAAATAAATTTTGTACCAGGCTTAGAAGAAGAAAAATATACTTATGAATGTATTTAACTTATATTTTTAACATCATTTAGAAGGTCTTATCTATAGCTATTTCTTAGAAAAGGCTAGTTGTAAAAGAAAAAAAAAATGATGCCTGCATCTGTCTTACTGAATTATTTTTAATTTTTGTTCCATCATTTTTAATGTAAATAGAAGCAAATGTGCATGTATAGTCTTATTTCTTCCCTTTCTTCTACCCCGAAAGGAGCATGCCATACTTGCTTTTCAGTATTTGCTTTTTTCATTTATCAGATCGTCTTAGAGGTCTTTCTATGTCAGTCTATAAAGAACTTCCTCATCATTTTTTTGCTGCTGGGTAGCATCAAACAGTATGGATGTACTTCCTTAGTATTTTTCTTTTCAAAATTATATTTAAAAGCCCTTTTCATAGTAATAACCAGTAAGTAGGAGGTCATACCCCCAGAGAATAATTGCTAAACCTATGTTAAATTTCTACATCTTTTCTGATTCTTGTCAGGTAACCACCATATGTTTCCATGAGGGTTATTTTAGGCTAAAGTGTTTTTCCCAAACAGTCCTTAATTTTCCAAATAAAGGGAGCATTTGTCATCTGAGAGAGGCGTCTCTCCCCTTGAGGGGAAGTATCTGGGGGGAATCTGCCCCGTGCTCTTGCACACGGGGCAGATGTTACACCCCTTAGGCTGCCCCCTGCCTGCCGTCCTGCGTTCCGCCCACATCCACATGCTGATTGATCCCCTGCGGCTTAGAAAGAGCTTCATGCCAGCTCCAGTCCCTTTCTGTCTCCCACTCTGGGGGCTTGTGGGGCGTTTCACTGCCTGTAAGCAAGTCATTCCATGGACTGAACAGACACTAGGTCAAGTTTCTAAGCAAATAGACGGCATCCTCTTGCTGGGAGCTGTGGGAGAGGTATGGTGGCAGCACCTGTCATTTGATGATTTGCTATAATTACTTTTAGATTTCCTATAAATTCTCTATGAATCTGCTATTCACGCCGTCATCCAGAGAGCAGAGCGCCCGCACTGCTCTAAAGCTCCCGTAGGAGCACTCTCGGGCCTCAGCTGTTTGAGCTGATAGTTTGCACTGTCCAGACTTGCTGAGTAATCATCGACCTTCTGCATGTTAAATAGGCCCACACTGACCAAATTCTTCCTTAATATATTTGCACAATCACATAAATGGGTTCAGGACTTCATTTTTTATTCATCCGCCTTCCAGTTTATGTGAACAGACTTCCTATGTCTCTACCAGCAGTGCACTCCCCTCACAAGGCTTGTGACAATCTATTTGCGAGTGTGTATCCTCAGCGGGATCTTGGCTGTGTTCTGTGCGCTTAATTCTTTATATGCTCTGCTTCTGTTTTATGTACACTCCCTCTTTCTGTCATCGACCTTAGATTTACTGTCGGTGCTGATTTTAGACCAAAATATAAATGAGATTATGTTGACATAAAAAAGAAAAAAGAAAAAGAATCCTGCTTCCTAGCAGATTGAGTGGAGAACCAGTTGGTTTAAATAGATAACCTTGGGTCATATCGGAAAATGTCTTATTCTAGCTGAGTACTCTATTCTTGCACCATGGGACTGACTTTATTCATTTAAGGGAAGCTAGGGCATACAGGGAAAGAAATATTTTCTTCTCTTAAGATTTCCTGATTTGTTTGTATGTCTGTTGTGACACCCAAGAGTAATTCTGATACAGCAAGTCTAACAAGAAAGAAACGAGATGGGAAAACAGAGGGGGCATTCCTCCGCTGTCTTGAGTTCTCATCCTTCACGATCAAAGCCTCCGTGCCCCGGCGCATTCTGTGGTCCTGCTTGCTGTGGTCCTCGTCAAGGACGATGACCCACCTCATCCCCAGAGGTGGACGGGGGAGAGAGCACACGCAGGAGCAGGAGAGGGAGAGGAAGACCGAGAGAAAGCCGAGGCCTCACTCCCGCCTCGCCTGTGCCCTCCGACCAAGCGTGATGTTGCTCCCCAGCCTGCTCCCCTGCTCCTCATGGGGCCAGGGCTCCCCACTCAAGGTGCTGCTGTTGCTGTTCAGCTGCTAAGTCATGGCGGACTCTGCAGCTCCGTGGACCGCTGCATTCCATGGGCTCCCCCGGAGTCTGCTCAGATTCCTGTCCACTGAGTAGGTGTTGCCATCCAACCATCTCATCCTCACTCAGGATAATGAATCTCCAAAGAGGCTGAGCCCAGAACCTGCCCTGGTGCAGGGCAAGCAGTCAGCCACACCATGTAGCTGGAGGGCGCAGCCCCGCCTGGCCCACCCGGAGATGAGCTGAGTTAAAGCCCTCCCTCCATCCTCCAGAGAGAACTGCTCCTTGAGCCTAATGTCAGAAGACAGAACATGGTTCTATTCCCAGAATCAGCTTGGAATGAATATGGCTGATGGACACAGTTATTCATTAAGTCACTTACTTACTCTTTATTATTTTGGAACTTCCAGTGCTCACTGTCACCCTATGCTGGTTAGGATAGAGATCCTACAAGACTTTCTGCCTCCGAGTGTGCTCTCTTCTGAGATGAGATCAATAAGAAGTTGATTACCTAAAAACACAGCAGAGGAAGTGTTCTTCAGGAGGTTTGTGTGAACATTAGCATTTAAGGTGGGAGTGCATAAGAAAACACCACGTGATTGATAAAGCGTTCCTTCAATTCTGGGCAGAACCACCTCGCGGCATCTCAGTGTTATGAAACACTAAATATGTAAATGAGAGGTTTTATTGGCTTTTGGATTTCTAATTTGAGAAGCTCTGGTTTTATTTAGGACATCAGTCTCATACGGAAAACTGAAAAGAGGGTCATCTGTTGGTCTGCGGGGCACCCCTTCCGGGAAGGAGCTGAGACCTTGAGAAACCTGTTTCTCAAAATATTGGCCCCTCAGTCCTTCTTGTTTTCAGGTGGCTGGGGGGAGGCATACAATATAACGCTTTCAGGGTTCTGTCGTTCCAATCAAGCAAAGTCTTCAAAAAGGAGCAGCCGGGGAGTGTTCGCCAACAGCACAGCTTCTCGAGCAGGCGTCTGTATAACCAGCCAGTGACTTTACCTTGAGCTTCAGTTGCCATAATTTCTAGTCTGTGAGTTGAACAATGGTATCTGTAGCAAGGGAAAATAACTTCAATTTAGTCTGGTTCTCTGAAGATCCTCATTGTATTTTAGTGTGGCGGGGAGGCGGGGAGGGGGCATGATTGTGATTTTTCCAGATAACATTCTGTGAACATACCATGACCCGTTTCTCTCTCATTTATCCCCATTTTTCTTTCACGTGCTCACAGCGTTTGTTAAGATAATCTTCTGTTTTCTCCAGGGACTCAGGATTGCGTTTCTTTGTTCTGGGTTTTATCTGTCACAGACACTTTTCTAGTTACAGATTCTGTTTGTGAATCATGCTATGTAAAGAACAGCTGATATTTTAGCAAGATCTGAGCCTGGCCGAGAGTCCTAAGCACATCCAAGGAGCAGAGCTGTGCTTCTCGCCGAGAACTTGCATGCCGGACGCTGGTCTTGGGATGAGATTTGATTGTCTTAGGAACAGATACTGATCTTGCTCTGGAAACTGTAAAGTCAGATTCCGTTTGGCAATCACCTGTTAGGCACTTACTGTTTGCCAGGGGCTCTCGGGGCTCTAGGGAGGATGGAGGCACACGCGATCGCACACCTTCAGGCGTTTACGGGGCGGGGCAGCTGTGTGCTCACACAGATGCCCTCCTCTGAAGGACACACGTGTTCGTCTCACTGCTCCCCAGAAGCAGAGCGTGTGAGCTCAGGGAAGATGTGGGTGCAAGTGTTTACTGAGAGATGACCCTCGGAAGTGTGGGCACAGGAGACAGAGAACGGAGAGATACCTGTGCGGGTGCCTCAGTGAACCTACCACCCTGAGGAGGGAAGCCCAGAAAGCCTCCCTGGAGGAGGTGACATGCTCCCCGACCTCAGCAGATGGATGGGGGTTCAGGAGGCAGCCGTGCAGCAGGCAGGGCAGGAATGGGCAGGCTTGTTGGAGGGCATGGCGCTCAGGTTGGGGGTGAGGGTGGGTCTGGGACGATTCAGAGAGCACCTGGCATGTGGCCGATGGGCCAGGGAAGCTGAGCCCTGCTCTCTGCTCAGTCAGCAGATGCCCACTGGGCACCACTGGGCACCGGGTGCTGAGAGAGTGGCCGGGGCGGTGCCCATGCTCCCGGCCGTGCTCCCGTGGGGAGAGACAGACAGACTGGTGCAGCTCGCGGAGGGTGCCCTGGTGTGGGAGCCCAGGGGTGAGCGTGGCAGGGAGGGCCGGCCCGTCCCCGGCAGAGCCCCCAGCCCCCGGGGGCAGGCCCTGTTGGTGTCGCTCCTGCCCCGGCCGGCGGGGCCCCTGGGCCTGATGCCCCCTCTGGGGGCCGCTCCATGCCATGGCACTCTTCCTGGAGGTCTGCCAGCCTCCAAGTGCTTCGGGTCTCGTGTGAACTCTGAGAAAATTGTTTTCCTTGGAGCCCCTCCAGCTCTGGGGTGAGGGTGGTGGGAGAGGCCAAGGCTTCAGAAGGCACCCCCGAGGGGCCCTGTGGTTCCCCATCACCCTTGCTAATAGCCTTATATGGGGATCAGCTGCCCCGGTCAGCTCCACACCCAGATTGCATGTTTGACAAAATTATTCAAGGACATTTCTCATAGAGGCGAAAAGTGATCTATTACTGCTCCTAGGGACACTCTCCATAATTTCAGAACACCATTTAGAAAATGGAACTAATCTCTTGAGAAATCACCTCCTACTCCTCTGGCCACTGAGCCGCACGCAGTTTTCCTCTTGGATCTGCCTCTCTGGGGCTTTGCTGGTGGCTCAGTGTTAGAGAATCCACCTGCCCGTGCAGGAGACCTGGGTTCAATCCCTGAGTTGGGGCGATCCACTCGAAAAGGAAATAGCAAACCTCTCCAGTATTCTTACCTGGGAAATCCCAGGGACGGGGGCCCTGAGGGGCTGTGGGCAACTAAACCAAGAATGCTTCTACTGTTAAGCGGCGAGTGTGCACGAGGGCACTGCAGTCGTGTCTATGAACGGGAGCCACCCAGGCTCCCCTGTCCATGGCGTTCTCCAGCAGGAACACTGGAGTGGGTTGCCATGCCCTGCTCCAAGGGATCTTCCTGACCCAGGGATCAAACCCATGTCTCTTATGTCTTCTGCTTTGGCAGACAGATTCTTTACTGCTGACGCCACCTGGGAAGGCCATTAAGCAGTAGGTTTTGCATTTATATACTTAAATGAAAAGCAGGTTATCAGCTCTTGTCCCTGGAAATGTGGGTCGCTCTGGTGTCCAGCCACACAAATCCTAAATCCACACTCCAGCTCTCCGGTTTACCACTTTGCACTTATCCCAAAATAAATAAATAAATGAGTAAGCCTACTGCAGAGTTGCCTTTCACACCTTCATTTTTCTCTGCCCAGTAAAAAGCCGATGAAAATACATTCTTGGTAATGTTCCATTCATTCCCAAATGTTCACGTTCTCAAGTACGTTATAAATGAGAAGAAAAGAAAGGGCTGGGTTGTTTGTCAAGCTGTCATATTATCTTATTTATCGTCTCTTGTCAATAGAAAAGTCCAGAAGAGTACTGAGATAACAGCGGAACCACATGTGGAGATAACCGTGTAACTGGGAGGCGCTGCTGTGTGTCCTCCCATTTTTCTCTCTTCCTACCGTTGGACAGTAAACAAGAACTGAGCCGGCTGGTACAGACTCATAGGAGGGAGCAGGGAGAGCTTCCGTGATGGGGTTTGCCCCCCGTTACACGCCCCCGGCCCCACATG
>SJYV01005013.1:301059-316114 GCA_006410875.1 Neotragus pygmaeus | reverse complement strand
GTTCATCCCACATGCAGACACTACCTTGTCGCAGCACTCCACTGCTTTGGTGTATTCTCTGAGCTTCAGGTAGCACATGGCCAGGTTCAGGAAGGCAGCAAGCAGAAACGACTCGGAAGCTTTCGATTCCTTTTCTGATAAGCCATATTCCATCTCTAACCAGGACACTATCTTCCCATACTGAATCACCGCCTGCATGTACTTGCCTCCCTAAGAGAGAAAAGCTAGTAATTACTTGCTGTCCTGGCTCTGGAGCGAGCTCAAAGGGAGTGTAAGCTCAGCCCTGCTGGAGCGAGGCAGATCCTCAGAAGGTGGTGGAGCCTCGGATCCTCAGAAGAGAACTACCACCTCGTCCCAAGTAGGGTGCACAAGTGTCCTGCTCTCTAGACACCTCTCCCTGTTCCTTCTCGACCCCAGTGACCCCTGAGCTGCTGCCGGGCGGGCACCGTCATGCTCTTCGCCAGCATTTACCATTTCACCCTTTGCAGCACATGGGCATCAAGGCTTTCGAGTTACATTCTTTGGTGCCAATATTTACCAAACTTTCATAGGGCCTGTGAGTAGCTGTAGACTATGTCACTGGTTTACTTGAAGGGAAGTTACTTTCCCCCTTTCTCCTGATGATCAGCCCTGGATAGAGGATACTATATTCTGTTAAGTGCTAGTCCCAAACCCAGCAGATCTTCGTTAGCTAAACCAAGGGTTGACAAACTTTTCCTATAAGGGGGCAGATAATATTTTAGGCTTTGCAGACCAAACAGTCTCTGCTGCAACTCTGTCCTGGCTACTAAAGTAGTGATAGACAATATATAAACAAAGGAGGGTGTAGCTGAGTCCCAGGACAGCCCTGCCTACAGAAATAGGCTGTGGTCTGCTAACCACTGATCTACAGACCAAGGGAATATACACAATGAACAGCTGTCCAGCATACATAATTATAAAACAAAAATCACACAGGTATTAGTCACCTGATTACATGAGGAAGACTTTTCTCAATCATATTTTCACTCAGTAACAACTGTGAATAAAAATTGTATAATTCGCATGAATGATAAATATGCTCTATTACTGTAGAAAGGAAGCCCTGATGTCAGTTTCCAGTGATGAGGATGGGGCAGACACAGTTCCAAGTGGAGGGCCTGGATCTGAAGGTAGTCTTCCTCAGCTTACAAGGGGGTCACCCCCCAGTATACCCAGAGAAACTGAAGTGCATTTCATACGCCTCACCTCTCTTCAGTGTGATCTAGCCTACAGTTGGGCAAAATCTAACACAAAGCCTATTTTATAATAGAGTGCTGAATATCTCATGTAATTTATTGAATACTGTCCTGAAAGTGAAAACCAGAAAGGTGTGTCGGTTGTTCAGCCCTGTGATCCCATGGCTGGGAGCCATGCTCACTGCTGATGACATCACCAGTCTGGGAAGAGGTAACCCAAATTCAAAGTATGGTTTCTACCAGATGCATGTTGCTTCACACAGGTATAAGTTGGGGGCTGGCTGTCCTTGTAGTTTGTCATAGCCTTAGGCCCCACTACTCAAGATTAAAGTCCTTACCATTACCAGTTTCAGGGGCTGGCATTTTCTGTCACTGTCTTTTCTCTTGGTGGATTATGAGCTTTGGGGGACAGGAAGCATGCCCTATCCCTTTTGGAATATTCAGGGTTTAACACGAGGTGGCTCTTGACGGTTTGTTAAGTAAATATTAAGGTCAAAGGACTATAACTATGGAATCAAGTTTTTCAATCCCTGGGAGCAAAATGGAGATATGGGTGAAAATGAAAGGTGTCCTTTTGCTCTCCTCCTCCTCTCATTACCTTTCTATCTAATATATTGTCATAGAGGAAGGAAAGAGCCAGGGAGGACAAAGACCAGATCCGATCACTTCAGTAGGTTCTGACTGTCAGAATGGTCGAGAGGCTATAGTTTCTGAAAGAAAATAAAAAACCCCCAAGTATTAGACTTTACGTGAATGTTCTTTACACTTAAAGAGCATTTTACTTTCTTGATAGTCCTTTCATATAGAGTATATATAGTTTTTATATCTCAACTTAAAACGAGCAAAGCTCTTTGTATTATTTCTTCTTCTGATGGACTAAAACTGGAGGTCTCAACTAGGGTGATTCTGTCCCCAGGTGGACCATCTGGTAATGTTTAGAGATGTTCTTTAGTTGTCACAGCTGGAGAATATGTGTATACTACTGGCATCTAGTTGGTAGGAGCCAGGGCTACTGCTAAATGCACAGAACCTCCCACCAAAAAGAATTAATTTTACAGCCCCAAATGTCAACTGTGCCAAGGTTGAGAAGTCTTCTCTTTCCTTCACTCTTCTAGAGCAAAAGAGGTTTTATCCTTAACTTAAAATCCAAGAGTCATGGACAACTTGTTTCTGAATCAGAGCACTGGCTTCCTTGGTCAGTAATTGTGGTCAAAACACAGCAAAACCTAGTGTGTCTGCAAAGGGTCCTGTGGCTGAAAAGATGACCCTTCACTCAGTTGCTTTAAGAATGCTTTATCCCCAAGGAGCACAAGGGGGCGCAAGAACCTCTTGGTAAGAAGTGTCAGCCTTCCCACTCTGCCTCCAAGTCAGAGGAGAGAGACATTGACCAGTTGTGACAGTTAACGCTCCTGTGTTACACAGTGCTGTCAGCTCTGCGGGCACAAACCATGTCTGTCTAATTGACCTGCACAGTGCTGGGTGCAACGTCATGTTACATGTGCTTAGTAATTATTTTCAGAGCCAAATGAAGACAGTCCTCTACCTTTCTTTAGTGTTCAGAGGTTCATATGAGGAGTTTACACTCTAAACACCAAAATCGCTTCCATTTAAAAGCTTTTTACAATTCTACCCTACTAAGAGCAGAGACTTACCCACTTAGCTGTAAACCCAGCCCAACAGGTCACTGAGAATAGAGCTTGATGTGTGGGTGGCATGACCGTGCCCCATCTCTGCTCTGGCTGCCACAACAGGACCTCGTGCTTGTGCATAAGTCACACACCCTGAAAAGTTGAGGCCCAGGAAGGCTGCTCGGCAGACTGGAACTTGCCCTGACATCTGAAAAGGGAATGTGTATAGGAACCCACCTACCATTTCTAAAGTTGTACAGCTAAAACTAGGATCGCCGCTGGGATCTTTTACCTATAAATGTGAAGGTGCCTCCAGGGAAGTTATTAGTGCAAAACGTTCAGAGACATTCTGAGAGAAAAAGTCTTAGGTCAGTGGTTCTGAACCTTTTCATTAATTTTCCCCCAGTAGACTAATGTTTTGAAAGATTTTGTCTATCAAATTGCATGTTAAAAATAATATGTGTGATCCAGGTTTTATCCAAACATCAGTAATTTTAAGAGGGTTCATAGCATTATGAAATACACATATCACTTTTGTGGTTATGATGCTAAGACGCAACAAAGTTAAATAATTGTATAGCTACTTTAGCACTGATTTCTGCTGCTGATTACAAATTCTGGCCATCTCTCTGTATATATTCAGGACACAGCTATATGATACGTGGCTTTGCAACACTGAGTCATCAGCAACCAATTAGAGTTTCTGAACAGCTAAGCTGTTTTATTACACCGAGTTGATATTGTCATTTAATCACTAAGTCGTGTCTGACTCTTTGCTACCAGGCTCCTCTGTTCATGAGGACTTCCCAGGCAAGAATACTGGGGCGGGTTGCCATTTCCTTCTCCAGAAAATCTTCCCAACCGAGGGGTAGAATCCATGTCTCCTGCATTGCAGACAAATTCTTCACCTCTGAGCCACCAGGGAATCCAGTATATATGAGTTATAAATAAATATATATTATCTATACCCACAGTAAGAAATGCTTTAAGTTATGATTTGTAAATCATACAAATCATTTAAGCGGGTAAAGTGACAGATGGTGTTAAAGTGAATAATGAGAGTTACTAGCCTTTCTGGCAACCCTATGTTGAATCCTTAACAATTTAACTTTATTATTTAAAAATCTAGTAACATGCTCTTTGCACTTTTTATATTGAGTTCAGTTCCTTTCGAAATCTGTGCATGAGCCTTTCTCTTATCATGTACCTAAGTGACTTCCCCGAAACAGTGGAAAGGGAAAGTGATACAAAACTTCTCCCTTTGATGCCAACATTTGCTGATTATTTATTCACTCTTTCTTTTGTTGCACAAACACTTGGTGACGGCCCACTATGTACCAAGCACAGTGATTTAGGCCTTAACTGATGCAAGCCAGACTTGGTCTGATGCTATGGATGGTTACAGTCTAGATTAGAATGTGTAAGAGAGGCATTTGTATTCCGTGTCACATTAATTCATTCTGCCTTATAATTGCTTATGCTGAAAATGACAGACTTGTAAAAGTTTAGGCTTATTCTTATCCTGAAGGGTACTGACAGAATCCAGGATAGGGGATATCAGCACAATTCACTGATACTTGAGTAAATTCTTTGAGATGGAAAGTATCGTACAAAGACTCAACGTACCTTGAAGTACACAGTCCCCTTCTCTTTGACAATGGCAGCCTGCTCCAGTTTTTCTTTGGTATCCATCTCCCAGGATTCTTTGGCCTGTTGTATAAACGCGTGACAATGGTTAGATGAACCGAGAAGGAAAAAGCATCAGCTGATGTCCATAAGAAAAAACTATAGCTACTTCTACAGAATACCCACACCTCAAAACACAGTGGCTTTTAAATCTGTGTGCCCTTGCCAATGCACTGATAGGCTAGAACTCACTCTCCATGAGAAAAAGGTGTAGCTTGACCCAGGCTGCTCAAGAGGTAGGCTTGGGCGGTAACACTGTAAGGAACGGGAACTGTTGAGCACTGTTAAAGAGCGCATCTTTAGAATTACAAGGTGAGGCCACACAGTGAAAGCTGGGGCCTCTTTTCTCATTCTGCTGCTTTACTGTTATTACAATTTTGGCAAGCTGTTTCTCTCAAGATTCGGGTTTTAACTCTAAAATGGGAACACTACTGCAGGCAAGTCAGTTATATACTCATACAGTTTTAAAAACTCCAGGTCATGTAATTGTCTATATTCACTGTGAAACAACCAGACTCGAAGCCTCCAAACTGTGGCAACTTGCAGAGGTTTACTTGGGGAATTTCAAGGAAAACATAATTGGGAGGACAGAGGTGATGCAAAGACATAAACAAGCGCTTTCATGATCACCTGCTAATTTGTGTGTATCATTACTTTCCCACATTACAGATATGAGTCCAGGGACAACTGCACTTTTATTAAGTACAGCTGGATCATAAACAGTCAACAGAACAATCGGAGAGGTCCTTTAGGGGAAAAGCACTGACACAGCCATTGTCAATTTACTGATAAGAATGATGAAGCTTCAGTGGATTATAAATCTGTTCTTAATATTACAAAACAAAATTAAATCATGTTGCTACCAACAACATCACACACTGTCACATGGTTTCAAGTATAATCTCATAGCACCGTGGTCAGAAAAGATGCTTGATGCAATTTCAGTTTTCTTAAATTTACCAAGGCTTGCGCACTTGAGAAGAATGTGTATTCTGGTGCTTCTGGATGAACTGCTCTATAACTAAGTCCATCTTGTCCTAATTGTCATGTGTCATTTAAGGCCTGTGTTTTCTTATGATTTTTCTGTCTGGATGATCTGTTCACTGATGTAAGTGGGGGGTTAAAGTCCCCCACTATGATTGTGTTACTGTCAGTTTCCCCTTTTATGTCTATTAACAGCTGCCTTATACACTGAGGTGCTCCTATGTTGGTCTGTTTTATCTTCGTGGATTGATCACGTGGTTTCAAATGTGCCCTTGGGGCCGTGACTGAACACAGACGTGCTGTGGTGTACTACAGTACTACTCAGCAGGGAGAGGGCGCCTAAGTGGGCCAGGGCCACAGGGCTACCATGGGAAGGGGTGGGGGTTACTTTACTGAAATGGAAACGAGAAAGCCAAAGGGCTAAATAACCATGTGCAAAAGATCCCCTTTCCCCTATCTGAAACCACTTTGTGACATGAAGACAACTTTGGAGGACCAGGACTTCAGAAGACATTACCTGACAACAGGCAATAGCTGTGAAAAGAGCATGTGTCTGTCTGTGTTATGATTAGGAACATCACCATTAGGAGAGGATCCCAAAGCTGTCCTCCTCTTTCTCATCCCAACATTAAGAGGCCCTCAGGACAATGATTCCCTTTCTGTGTCTAATAACATAAAAATGGTCATGTTTCTAGTCCAAAGCTTAAAGGAAGGAACATCTAGGTAGCGCTGGGAGGGAATGAAAGATGTCTACAAAATGCACTCCCAAGGCTCTCAGGGAAGGGAGACTTTGGTGGGGCAGGGACATAGCTGGATGTGACAGTGTACCCAGCTCAGGCAAATGTTTTGTTTGTCCAGGGAAGCTGCTGCCGGGAGCCTCCAGAGGTGGATCTGAGATGGAAATATGATCAAGGAGGCCTGCCATTTCTGGATCCTGAGGCCAACACTTTTTTCTACTTGGACAGGTATGAAAAGAATTTGTTCCTTGTGTCCCTTGTCACGGAGCCTGGTGGCCCACGAAGCCTTGTATTTTGGATAATAACTTGGAGCCACACTGACGGCCTCTTCGCAACTCCTGTGAAGGGTACAATCCGTTCAGCCCTGGAAAACTGCACCCCACTCCCCCAAGGAGCTGCTTGGCAAGAACATGAACCTTTTTGTCTTCAACCCAGGAAAAAAAGTACAAAAAGAACAAGTCTAGGAACAAATAAGGGAACAAGTCTTGGCTTCTACCCAAAAAAGTTAATAATAATAAAAAAAAAAGGCTGACACATAGGAACAAAATAAGAACACTGAGCTCCTTGGTTGTGTATCAGCTGTGCTGCATCAGTTGTCCTGTGCTTTAGGAGCAGCATCAGAGACAGGGGACAAACTTGGTCATGGAAAACATGACATACAAACAAATACCATCTATCGATACCATCTGGTAATGTAAGATACTAATTTACAGGAAGTGGATGGAGAAGAAAATCTGTCATGATTTCAGAGAAGTTGGTATTTTCTCACCTTTTCGAAGCTCTTAAGTGTAACTTCATATATAAGCTCAGCATTAGGTTCAATGCCGAATTTAGGCTTCCCTGCCTCTCCAAAACCATATCTGAAATGGACAGGGGGAAAAAAAACCAAAACTTTAAAGAACTGGTCTATTTCCAGGCACCTCCTTCGGTATCTTGAGGCATTACATTAACATAGAGCTCTCATTTGCAAACTACACACATCAGAGACCCTGAAGATAAACCAGATGTTGGTCAGAACATACAGTGCCAAGTACCACTGCTGTGGTTTTTTAAGAAGCCAGGCTCCATTTAGTCTTCTTCCTTACATTCCTGTGTGATGCAACACCTGGACTCCTTGGGACAGCTTGCTTAATATAACTGTAAATGTCACTGTCTTTTTCTCTGCTTGATTTTATATTTGGTTCTTTTAAAAAATGAGCCACAATTTGACTATCAGGGCTGAAGCTTCATCAGGACCTAGAGAAGACAGACACTGTAATTGTTACAGTGCTATGTGGGAGAGTTATGTTTTAATGAGCTTTTAACTTTAAAATGCTGTCCCCTTCCAGAAGTGCCATTTCCAGTCAGATAAATGGGGGGGAAAGGATCACACCCCAGAAAGGATATATAGCCTCACAGTATTTCTTCAAGACTTTTAGAAAGCATACTAGAAAACACAAAATACACAATTTAAAAAACCAGCCCCAGCAAGCTCTGACGCCTCATCAAGAGAAATACCCTGCAGTGCATTCCCATAGCTCCCTGGCTGNGATATATAGCCTCACAGTATTTCTTCAAGACTTTTAGAAAGCATACTAGAAAACACAAAATACACAATTTAAAAAACCAGCCCCAGCAAGCTCTGACGCCTCATCAAGAGAAATACCCTGCAGTGCATTCCCATAGCTCCCTGGCTGTCACTCTACAAAACACTGCATTTTTTAGCCAAAACTTACTGAACACAATTACTGAGGATACAGAAATTTGTTTTTTTCAGACCATTTAAGATTTTAACAAATGCAAGGGATTCGAGGGAGCACACGTCTACGAGAACGGAAATTCTGATGGAGCTTTGTCTGTCTGGTTCAGTGGTTTCCCGGCATGTAGAACAATGCCCAGCATAATAGGAAAATGTTCCCTGGAATAATTCTACCCCCATGTGTTTCAAGCCAACTTCTCTTTGATATATGGAATGGCACTGCAAAACAGTAACTCAAACGCTCAGGCTATAGGATGAAAGGTGCCCAAACCGGACTGCTGAGTCAATGCCTTCAGTTTTCTCTGGGTAAGAGGGCGGGAGTGGGGCCGTCATCTCCTGCTGCCTGCATCACTTCTCTCCTCCCGGCCTGAATCTTTCAGGAGGAAAATGTTCACTCACATACCTCCACTCTCACACAAGACAGTGGAAGCTGGAGCCGCAGAAAGGCGCGGAGATGGACTCAAAGCTGGCAGGAATGGGGTGGGGCGGTGTTAATAGCAGGGCAAAGGGTATCTTCAGCGAAGAAATAAAAGCGGACATAATTACCAGTGGCCAGCTGTAGGAAGTGGTGACTAGTTTTCTACTTTGAGCTCTCGGACTGCTCCACCGCCTATTTTGTTGCTGCCATCTGGTAGATAAAAGCCATGCTCCAACCGCTGGGAGGCAGGCAGGCGGGGAGTCCTTGCTGAGCGCCGGGGTTACTGACAGCACGGTTGCACAGTCTATTCTGTGAAGACGTGTGTGGAACACAATCCCAGGGAACCGTTTTGGGAGCATCTAAACTGACTTCCAATTATGCAGAANTTTTTTTTTTTTTTTAATCCTTATGCCTGGATTTCCATCCTTTGAGATCTAATATTCTTATTTAACTGGTCTGGACTGAGACCTGGGCATCAGGATTTTAAAAGCTCCTCAGGTAATTCTAAATTCAGCCAAAGTTGAGAACTTGCTACATAACAGGTTTGCTAGCCCAGCTGTTCCATATTGTTTTATAACAACCCTGATGATTGCCCCATAGCCTGCTTTGGCTCCCTTGCACCAGCTAACCAAGCTTGGAGTTCTGCCCAAGCTTGTGGAAAAGAACAGTATGTACCTCTGCAGAGGTCTTTACACCTGTTGTGGGTTGGATTTCCTGAGTCTAGTTTCCATCAGTCCAATTTTATCTACTCTACATATTCCAGAAATTCTTCATAATTTTTGATGTACTTCTTGAAGTTTTCCTGTTTTCTACCACTAACGTGGATTTCTTCCTCTTTTTTGAAATCATTCTCCACCTGTCCTCTTCCCTTCCCCAACTCTCATTTCAGTGGGATTTGTGGAGGGAAAGAAGGTGAGAGGGAAGAGTACTCCCAACAACTCAACTCCCTGTAGATCACTCTGTTGAAATTTTCACAACTGAAAATACTGCCGAGTATCTGTACTCTTTGCATTCAGGTGTGGTTGAAGTACTGTGAGGTAATAGAGTTTAAGTCAAAGAGCATTTTGATGTACAAAGTTAATAAATCAGAAGAAGTGAGAGATGGGAGGTGGGGGAAGAGGAGCTGGTAGCTCTTCAGAGCTTTATGTCAGTCAATTGGTTTTTCTAAGAAAACAAGCTTAAGAGTAACAATGTAGCCACTACTGGCAATGAAACTAAAGTATGATGACTAAAGTATCAGTCATCATGATAATGTCAATTAGAGGACCTTAGAACACAGTGACTTTTCTTTAATGGAAAAAGGACAACGTTGCATAAAAGTTTCAAGATGGTCATCTTAATTGACATAAAAACACACACTGGAACAGAATCTATTGATTTGCAACCATTAGGATCCTGACAGAGGGAGTAAAATATCACAATTTCTTTGAGAAAGATTAAACTCTGTCAAATTACTGTACAATTCTCACTTCCACAAAGAAACCACTAAAAGGGAGCAAAAGATCACAGTTCAATAAAAGCCTTTTGATTCCATCCATAACTTTGTTCTTCAAAAAAACCAACCAACAAAAATCCTGGAGAAATATGAATTAGGTAAGATTACTAAGAAGCTATATAATTATTTTAAAGACTGTTACCAAAGACAAACTGATTATGGGTTCCAGATCAACCCTGGTAGAGAAAAAGGATTTGCTGATGGATTGGCTGGATTGCTATAAGGGAAAGAGAAGTCTAAGGTTTATTTCCTTAAATCTATTTAAAGGAAGCAGAACATATGATATAAACATAATATAGAAGATACAGAAAGTAAGTGTCTGCTACATTCTAGGCACCCTTCTTCACTTAACTGTCACAACAATCTGTGGGGGTAAAAAATTACTAGTCTCATTTTACAAATGAGAAAAGATGATTAAGCAACTCAAGGTGATTAAGTAACTTGTCTAAAGTCATAAAAATATCAAGTAGTGATTCTGAGATTCAAAATTCTTGTCTATCACTTCTGAAGCCTGTGGGCCCCCTCCCCTGACTATTCATTGTACCTTTATACAGAAATGACAGAAACTCAGTCCCTCTTGTATATCTATAATGATATATTATAATGGATGATCATTGTCTGTAGTTTTTCTTTCACAACTGGCCTTAGTTCTAGATTTCTACTCAGTTTTGAACAGTCTATAGTGAAGCTACAAAGAAGGCACATCAGTCAAGACAAGACTGGGAAGACTTTAAAAGGAACAAGATGATCTTGGTTTCTGACAGGGACCACTTCTGAGTCAACCTGCTGTCCTCCTCCCACACAGAGTTTCAAAGAGATTCATATAGGCTTCACAGAGGGAGAGCAGAACACCTTGATACTGACAATACAGCAAATTTTTATAAAATTGATTTGTTCCAGAAAACCCCAAAGCACTTCTGGGAGAAAAAAGAATAAACCATTTACTCTAAAATTTCCCAGGAAAATATAAACTAAGAAAAGAGACAAAAGAATTAGTCATTGCCTTTTCTTAATATATTTAGAGACAGAAAAGAATAAAATTATATAAAGGATTATTCTAATATATCAAAAATTCTATTTATAGAATATATTAGATACAATATTACATTAGATAGAATAGATAGAATTCCATATGGAATATTATATATCAATATAGCATGTTGATGGAATATTAGATATCAATATGTATATATATAATAGATAACAATAGATAATATAGATAATATATATCATATATATATAGATATCTAATATTCTATCAATATATTATACAATATATAATATATATCAATATAGAATACTGATAGATGATTCATGCAAAAAGGGATTATAAGAAAAAATTAATATATCTGCTCATTTCTGCAAAAAATATAAGAATAAACCAAGAATGAATGAGACTGGCGACCTATAAAAGGCAGAAATTAAACAACAGAGTGGAAATAATGAGGTAATGGGGACAGGTTAGTAGGATGAGGGGGAAAACACTTTTGTGTTTTTTTATATCATCTAGAATCATGGTAATGTTTCATATACCCCCAAAACAAATAATTAAAACCAACCAGAGTGTGAGGGGAACTCCAATGGAAGGCAAACATAACAGATGAACTTAACTGTATTACAAGTGAGTAACATCACCACAATGAAGGGAATGAGAATGAAAGAACTAACCTAAGTTGGAGAATAGTATTTTCAGTATATGCTACAGGCTCAGGACAAAAGGAACTACTTTCAAGATACTTTGGAAATCTGTTTGTCACAGGGGGGTGTGTGCTTGTGTGTGCACATTCAGTCACTCAGTCATGTCCGACTCTTTGTGACCCAAAGGACTGTAGCCCTCCAGACTCTTTGTCCATTGGATTTCCCAGGCAAGAATATTGGAGGGGTATGGGTTAGCAATTCTGAAACTGCTTTCTGTGTATACTATGATTAAGCAAATAAATAAATATACTGTGGATAATGAAAGCCAGGTTTCTCACTGTAGAAGAAAGCAGTTTCAAAGCAGCAGAGAGAAGGCTAAAACAAATCTGTGATGCGGTGAAACTGAAAGTGTCAGTATGTACCCATAGTTTCTAACATATTATTGACCAGGGGATTTTGGCAGAAACTAACACCTGTGGCCAGCAATTTATAAATAAATCTTGAAAAGTCTCTGGTCAATAAAATTCAGGTAACAGAAAATGTATTAATATGTTTCTAGTCAATAATGAGTTAATACATATTCACATACTAATACAGAAGTATACATAGATATGTACAGATGCACATCAAAGTACATGTATTTCCTGGACCTCTTAAGAGCTTCTAGAAACAATACCATTCCATAGCATGAGTATATCTAGCGCCCAAATCTTCATTTCTAAATACCATTCTCCAGGAAAAGGAATCAGACAGAGCTCCTTGGAGAAATGGCTGATTCTACACCTGGGGCAGGAAAATTAACCAAAGAAACCCTGAGCATCCAGTGGTGTCAAAAGTAAGCATGTGCTCAAGAAACAGTTTTGAAAGGAGAAAGGAGCCAAGCTGAAGGAATTCTGAATTGCCAAATCTAGGACAATCTGAGCAACACGAGTATTAATGAACAATAACCTACAGAATAAAACAATATCCATGGGTCAATACTGGTGTAAATAAACAACTGAAAAAACAAACAGGGGAGAAGAGGCACCTCTTCCTCACAGTGGACTTCTAATTAAATGCAGAAGAAACAGTGGGAATAGAAAAGTCACCATTAGGCAAATACCACAGTAATAACTGTTGCATACAAAAACCGTTCATTCAAGGGTGCTAAAATTAGTGTGTGAAGGTGTGATGTAAAAGAGGTTATTCCCATAGTTTCCTAATATTCTCTCCCAATGAGATACTTGGTAATTATGGACAGAAAAACAGTAACTTTATAGTGGAAAAACATGGCAGACAGACCCTACCTTAACCAAGTGATCCAAGTTAATATCACCAGCAGTGAGACACCAATGTCATGCACCTCCTAGTAACTGAGAAGGGCACAACATCACTTAGGTGGTATTTTTCCAAATATGCATAGCCTCAATCTGATCAGGGGAAAACATCAGACAAACCCAAATTGAGGAATATTCTACAATAATTGGCCAGTTATCTTCAAAAGTGTTAAAGTCATGAAAAACACAGAAAGATGATAAACTGTCACAGATTGAAGGAGACAACTAAATTACAATGATGGGTACTGAATTTGATGGTACACTGGAAAAAGGACATCAACATGGCAACTGGTGACATTAAAGTTCAGATTTGCAGAATGGTTAATAGCACTGAATCCATGTCATTTTCCTGACTTTGATAATGTATTGTGGTTAGGTAGGATGGCAACACTAGGGGAAGCTATGGGAAGCATATAAGGAAATTCTCTGTACTAGTTTTGCAACTTTTCTGTAAGTTAAAAATTATTTCAGTGAAACATTAAAAAAAATGATTCCTGTTGAAAATATTACCAAAAGCAAGATTTGATTTAATTTACAGTGGTAGCTTTGTGGTATTGCATAAAACTGGGAAAAGTTTTTTCTTTTGATTTCGTTGACAAAAACCTCCAGTTTTAAAATATAAATTGCTGAGTTAGGGAAGTCACTGTAGCATAGGTGAAAAATCCTTTACTTTGTATGTTTGAAAATTTTCATAATAAAATTTTTTTTAATGTTATAGACAAGATTTCTAAGTGCTTATTAATATACTGAAGAGAGTTTCCTATTATTTCCATAACTTTCATAAACATTTAGAATTTGGTCATAGACATTTCAGGGCTAGCAGGACCTTAAGAAATCAAGACAGCTTCCCCTGTGTCACTGTACACGAAAGAAGCGAAAGCCAGAGAGGCAACATCGAGTTAGAGTTGGCCACAGTCTGAACCCTCTCTCTCAGCTCCTAGTCTAGGTGTTTCTCAAATGTTATATACCTGAGCTCTTCTTCATCTATTCTAAACTTATCAAGAATGATAACTATCTAAACACTTTAACTACAACAGAACAGCAATACTATTTATACGTGTTTCCAATTTAAACAAAAGCGAAATTTGAACTAATTTACCAGACCTGTGGAAATGAAAAATGGGTTCAAAGTAGAAGGTAAAATAATGTAGTGGTTCAATATGCAACATTAAAGAAAAGAGAATCAACTATTCTAGTTTACATTTTAAAAAACAAACTCTCATTCCTGTTGCCATCCTTATTTAGTGACTTGATTTGTTTAATGTGTGTATTTCTTTTTTTGAGTACACGATCCATTTAGTCTAGTCTTTCAATAGTTTATAATTTCCCTGTAAGGGACTTCCTACATATTTTTTGTTAGATATATTCCTAGATATTCTAGTTCATTATGCTATTTCAAATGAAACCTTTATTTTTCAAACTTTAAACTTTTTGTTTGGTATTGGGGTAACAGAAGCAGAAGATATTAAGAAGAGGTGGCAAGAATACACAGAAAAACTGTACAAAAAAGATCTTCATGACCCAGATAATCACAATGGTGTGATCACTCACATAGAGCCAGACATCCTGGAATGTGAAGTCAAGTGGGCCTTAGAAAGCATATGAACAAAGCTAGTGGAGGTGATGGAATTCCAGTGGAGCTGTTTCAAATCCTGAAAGATGATGCTGTGAAAGTGCTGCACTCAATATACCAGCAAATTTGGGAAACTCAGCAGTTGGCCACAGGACTGGAAAAGGTCCGTTTTCACTCCAATCTCAAAGAAAGGCAATGCCAAAGAATGCTCAAATTACCACACAATTGCACTCATCTCACACATTAGTAATGTTCAAAATTTTCCAAGCCAGGCTTCAGCAATACATGAACCATAAACTTCCAGATGTTCAAGCTGGTTTTTGAACAGGTAGAGGAACCAGAGATCAAATTGCCAACATCTGCTGGATCATCAAAAAAGCAAGAGAGTTCCAGAAAAACATCTATTTCAGCTTTCTTGACTATGCCAAAGCCTTTGACTGGGTGGATCACAATAAACTGGAAAATTCTGAAAGACATGGGAATACCATACCACCTGACCTGCCTCTTGAGAAACCTGTATGCAGGTCAGGAAGCAACAGTTAGAACTGGACATGGAACAACAGACTGGTTCCAAATAGGAAAAGGAGTATGTCAAGGCTGTATATTGTCACCCTGCTTATTTAAC
>SJYV01005013.1:238324-295526 GCA_006410875.1 Neotragus pygmaeus | reverse complement strand
CTAGTCAAGGCTATGGTTTTTCCAGTGGTCATGTATGGATGTGAGAGTTGGACTGAAGAAAGCTGAACGCCAAAGAATTGATGCTTTTGAACTGTGGTGTTGGAGAAGACTCTGGAGAGTCCCTTGGACTGCAAGGAGATCCAACCAGTCCATTCTAAAGGAGATCAGCTCTGGGTGTTCTTTGGAGGAATGATGCTAAAGCTGAAACTCCAGTACTTTGGCCACCTGATGTGAAGAGTTGACTCATTGGAAAAGACTCTGATGCTGGGAGGGATTGTGGGCAGGAAGAGAAGGGGACGACCGAGGATGAGATGGCTGGATGGCATCACCAGCTCGATGGACGTGAGTCTGAGTGAACTCCGGGAGTTGGTGATGGACAGGGTGGCCTGGGCATGCTGTGGTTCATGGGGTCACAAAGAGTCGGACAGGACCGAGTGACTGAGCTGAACTGATTTAGCATATGAAAAGAAAGTAAATAAAATAGCTTCACGTCATTCTATAAATGACAAAGCAGAACTTGAATCCAGGTTTCCTGACAAAGAACAGAATAAATTATTCCCCAGTTTTGATGTGTCTAAAATGATTAACCATTTTTTATCCTGACAACAGCCTATGAGATGAGTTTGAGAGCCCTGAAGGGCATTACCATCT
The DNA here is from genome assembly GCA_006410875.1 of Neotragus pygmaeus. Classification (NCBI taxonomy): domain Eukaryota; kingdom Metazoa; phylum Chordata; class Mammalia; order Artiodactyla; family Bovidae; genus Neotragus; species Neotragus pygmaeus. The sequence goes on along the minus strand of SJYV01005013.1, from coordinate 294,875 downwards.
ACTGCTCTATTTAGTAAATGTAACCTTGGGTAGTTTATGTAACTTCTCTGAACTCACTTTTCTCACCTAGGGATAATTAATCACATCTCAAAAGGTTACTGTGAGAAATAAATGAATAAATATATAAGGTAACTAATATGGCTATTGGCACACCAAGGAGTCCACAGACTAAGAACTCCTTATTGGATGGGCTTACCTTTTACTCACTTGTTTAAAGAGTTTGAAGAAGCTGGTACAGTTTTTGGCACATATAGGTTGAGTGGATATTTACTAAATGAAGTCATTATTAAATAAATGTTGAATTTAAAACTATTCTAGAGATAAATATTCCATACATTTACTCTTTTAAAGATTTTAAAAAGGAAAGCTCCATTTTGTCCATATAACTGGGACCTCTCACAGCAGTACTTACTCTCTACTGTCGCTCCCTCATTTGGGTTTGAATACCCTTCTCCTTTCCGTTTGATTCTTCGAATAATACCTCCATCTTCAAATAAATCCTCTCCTTTGAAATCAAGGAGCTCAATCTAGAAAGGAAAAAGGGATATGGCTGAGAATAGCCCAAAGAAAGTCAATTTAACATACTTAAATGCTAGGGCAACTATTCTTTCATTTTACAAAACAAAACTGTTTTATATTTATCTGTGCTTCTCAGTTATTGGAAAAGTAGGGAAAAAAGAACACTGCACTTTTCAATACCTGGAAAGAACCTTCACTTAATGATAATGTCTAGGACCACATCCTGTGGGGCTACACTGCAAAGACAGACAGGAAATACTAGGAAAACTGCCTTGTGGGCAAAATGCCAGAGTGACACAGTTCTGGCCAAAAACTACTTTGTTTAATTCTAGAGGCCACCACTTTTTCACCCCAAATTCATGGGAATTCCCTAATCAGGCCTACAACCAACTAAAGGTGTATTTTACCTGTTTACAATGTTTCAGGCATTTTCTCTTTTAATTTTTTAATTAAGTGTGGCCAAATATGTGTGACTCAACACAGGATGAGTAACATTTTATCACCACCTACTGCTTCTAATGAGGAAGTGAGATCTAGGACAGTTATAAACCTCTGTCATAAAAATAGCTTTACAATTTGGTTTAGGTGTATTTCAACATTTATCTCCCACATTTCCCATCCTGTCCTCTGGTCGGCTCTGAATATGTCACAACTCATACCACTGACCAGAACCTTTATTTCTAAGCCTGGTTTCTTTTGTTTATTTGGATATGACCGTTTTGTGCCAGAGACACGTTTCTAAGAAAGCACTGGCACACACCCCTTGGGTTTGTGGGAAACAATTCAAGACGCCAAGCTCCAAAATAAATAAGTTGGATCCGATTCTCAATAGCAAGCTTAGCTCCTCGCTGCACTGCCTGTCGCTTTGGAGCCAGCACTGTAGTAGAGCAGATGCTAACAAGGCAACATCACACACATACTTGCCTCAAAAAAGAGAGTTGCATTCGAGGGAATTTTGGGGAGACTGCCAGCTGAGCCATATGCATATTCTGGTTTGCACAGCAAATGACAGATCTCCCCTTTCTTCATGGTAGCCACCCCAATGTCCCATGCCTTGATAACTTGGCCTAGGAGAAAGGAAAAAGGGATTGAAAGGTATAGGCTATATTTTAAGACGTTCACAAAACAAAAATTCAAACACATTTCCCATTCCTTAAACTATATACTATTCAGCTAGGAAACAGGGGCTACAAAAAAACTCAGTGAAAGTTACACACTAAAACAAATTGTGATTTTTTTTTTTCCTGAGAGCTAACAGAGAAGATTCTCTGCCGAGAAGCATGAAAGTGGTATCAGATTCTAAACTGCTCAAAGACTAAGTCTTTGAAAAGTGGCAGTAACATAATCTCTGAAATGTGGCTGGGCTGCAGTTGTTGGTTAATTTATAATTTCAACCATAAGAATAAGTGCGTGTTTTCTAGGCAGGGATGGAACAAAAATAGTATAGAAAATGGAATTTGTCCTAAGAAAGCTTATAATTTAGTTGGGTAGACAAAAACAACAAACAAGAAGCAGTCGGAAAAGTATAAATTGCATAAAACGGCCCATGAAACGGATTTCTCCTCAAAGTTTAGACTAAAAAAAAAGAAGTGGTTTTTGTTTTTCTAAAAAACCAGAATGATGTGTGTCTTCTTCTGCCAAATCACAAGAACTACAGAACTCAGAAATTTTTTTTGCTTACTTCCAGGAAACTAAACGTTTACTGTAAAGCTGTATTTATTATTTTTTTTTTGATATGGACCATTTCTAAAGTCTTTATTGAATTTGTTACATTACTGCTTCTGTTTTATTGTACTGGCTTTTTTGGCCACAGGCATGTGGGATCTTAGCTCCCGATCAGGGATCAAACCCACACCCCCGCCCTGGAAGGTGAAGTCTTAACCACTGGACCACCGGGGAAGAAACTTAAGCTACATAATTGGATCTTACAATAAGCAGTCCCAAATCCTCTGGAAAACATCAGAAAATGTACACAACTTCAAGGCATGATATACAAATTTGAGGTGCCCTGTCAAATACTTGAGTATCCAAAGTGAGACCAGGTGAGCAATGAATACCAGAAAAAGCAAAATTTTGAAAATAGCTGTTATCTTGAACTGAGAGCTGATGGTAGGATTACAGTAAGGATGATTAGAATAAGAGGAACTCTACACTAAGGTATGTAAATACAGAGGGACAAAGCATTTGTGACTCATGACTTCAGCTTAGTCTTAAGCATTACAACTTTTCAAAATACCAGATATACTTATTTTAAAGTGTATGTAAGGTATATGCAGAGTACATCATTAGAAACGCTGGACTGGAAGAAACAAGCTGGAATCAAGACTGCAGGGAGAAATATCAATCACCTCAGATATGCAGATGACACCACCCTTATNAGAAAGGGATGACCGAAGATGAGATGGCTGGATGGCATCACTGACTCGATGGACGTGGGTCTGGGTGAACTCTGGGAGTTGGTGATGGACAGGGAGGCCTGGTGTGCTGTGATTCACGGGGTCGCAAAGAGTCGGACACGACTGAGCGACTGAACTGAACTGAACTGAAGGTATACATGCTTCTTTTTATAAACACCTAAGAGAGAAAGATGTAAGTGAAAAGTCATTCATTCCCTCCTTATAAGAAGCCACTGTTATATTTCTTTTTTGTATCTTTCCAGTGTGTGCTGTTGCTTTTTAAAAAATTTAAAACAAAACGACAGCATACTATACATTCAGGTCGGAACTGCTTTTTCATTATATAGATTCTTATATACATATATTTTAATTATATATAAATATATGACATAAAATGCTATATATGTTTATAATTTTTATGTGTGTATATATGCTTATACGCACACACTTATATATTTATTCATCAGCTGATAGAAGGATATGAATTTTAGGGGTTAGCAGTACAGACTGCTTTAACTCCAGACTGCGTAAATTAGAATACCATGTCTGCCGCGTATTAGTTGTGTGACCTTGTACAAGATTCCTTGTCTGCAAAATGTAGATAATAATAGTACTTGCCATATAGTAGTTGTAAGAATTCAAGTGCCTGGCATATAATATACACTGAATAAAGAATAGTCATCATCATCATCATAAATATATACTGACCTACTTCATTCTCAGTGGCTTCAGAATATTCCAGTCACTCTACTCTTGAGAAACATTATCATCAACAGTACTCTAATAAGGATTTTTGTCCCCTATGTTTGCCTATTTTATGCAAATATATTTGGAGAGCAAATTCCTAGAAGTGCAGCGGTGATGTGCACTTTCTATTTGATAGATATTGCCCAACTGCCCTTCCAAAAGGCTCTATCAGTATGCATGCCCACACACGGTTCCAAAGTGAAAGCAGTCTAGAATCTTTAGAGGAAATGTAAAGTCTGCTGTTGATAGGCTGCTTCACAGTCACTGATGCTCCTCAAAGACTGTGACTGGTTTTAGTGTGGTCCATACAGAACTTTTTTCACTCTCAACTCTGCTATTTTAAGACCAATAATACCTTAACCCTCTTTTATTGGAAAGAGGAAACCGTATTGTGGGGGTACTACTATATACTTGTTCAAGATATTTAGCCAATTACTGAGGAGCAAAGGCCTGTCTAGGTTCTAAAAATTTGAAAGTGGGTGTTCACTTCTTCCATCTAAGAAGCACGCAACGTAGTCTGGCTAGTGCAGCAGAAAGACACATGCCCTGTTTGTTTAAGTATATGGTGAACACCAACACAGAATACAAAGAGTGGATTTTGCCTTGGGCTGGGGATTGGAGCAATCAGCAAAAGCTTAATTCACAGATGATGTCTATGGTAGGCCTGAGAAGCTGGAAACAGCAGTCTGGCTATTAAATCCACAGGAGCCCCAAGCTATATAAATCATGTCTGTGCCTTTGGCTTTTCTTCTTCAGGAACATTTAAGTTTCTTTTACACAGAACTTCAGATACTGAATGAAACACGCTGAGCAAAGAGCCAGCCTGATATGAACATGGATATGTTTCTAAAACTGTCCATCTTGGGGCTCTTCATAAAAAGCACTTCCCCAATTAAAAAAAAAAAAGAAAACTCATTATAGAACACTTGGAATGTATATAAAAACACAGAGAATACAATAAGAAAAAAAATCTCTGCAATTTCAGCATCTGGGGTAAACTGTCAATTTCTTGGTTCCTTTTCTTCCAATTGGGTACGTCTACTTTGTTTACATATTAAATTTTTGTATATACATTCTTAAAATTCTGGTCATAGTTTATTTGATTTTATAGCCTACTCTTTACACTTATATGGGCATTTTTCTGTTAAAAGACAATATTTGAAAATATGACTTTTAATAGCTATATGCTATTTCATCTTTTGAATATGCCATACTTTCATTACTCCCCTAATAAACATTTAGACTTTTTTATAAAAGCCTCTCACCTGACTCATTAGGACCAAGGTTGTAGGTTAGTTTAAAATGTTGCTTTGAGTGACGAATCATAAAAAGAACATTAAAAAAAAATAAGTAAATAAAAAGAACATATACATGATGTCAAACTTTTTAAAAACTTAAAACCTATCAAAGTGTATTAATTCACTAATTCTGTTAGAAGGCCAAGGCTTTGTCTCTGAGTGTAATAAGAGTCCCATTTCATCTTTACTATATAAATCACACTTATGGTATAGCACTTGCAATTTACAATGTGGATATCTTTAAAGTGGAGTAAGAACTAGAAGACACTTGTAATCAGTATGTAGAATCCATCTGGTAAAAATTTGTTCTGAATGGCCTACTTACTTCACCTGGCATTTACCCACCCCTAATTCAATAGCCATTTTAAAAAGACTTTTAGCAATTCACTTTAACAAATCTTTCCAAAGATGTTCAACTTAGTTTTCATAGAAATAATTCCCCTTTCTTCTTATATATATATATATTATATAATTTCAGTGTTTTATATACTATCTAATGAAACTGCATAATTACAAAAAGGATACTGGATATAAGCAAGTTTAAACTGATTCTTAGTAAGAATCTGAGAAAGAAAAAAGCGGGCCCTAATGTCTAGAAACTGCCTGACACAGCTCGGCCTTAGTGGTTCTAAAATGGGCCCAAGGCACCCAGGTAGGCCACGCTATTCTCCTATTGGACATAACAATCTCACAAAACATCATCAGACAGGGTTACTCTGAAACCATGAAAAAGTGAGACAAAAGAACACTTCAAAATTTTGTCTGAGCATGGACAAAAAACAAGGTCCCTATGCAACCTACAAAATACCAAACATCCCCCTCTCCTGGTGACAGGAGTGACTGCCGCTTCTCTACAGGTACAGCTCAAGCCTCACTCCAGTCAGCCCTCCTCCTAGCTGAGATCTGCTAAGATACCCAAAGAACCATCTGCATTCCCACAGTATCAATCCAGAGCAAATCCCTTCTTCCTTAAACTCTTCCCAAATCACCTAATACGAGCCCCAATCCTATAGGCCTTTCGAACACTCTTACTGGGACACCCCCGGCTTCCCATGGTGTGCAGACTATATGAGTAATAAATGCAACCTGTTCACTACAGTTGTGTTCCTAGTGGTCTGTGGCTGAAGGACACTGATGACTGTCTCAGCTGGCTGAGGCAGAGTGCAGGGCCACACCAAAGAACAGGAAACAAGGGGTATCACTCAGTATTGTTACCAGCAGAATGGAGAGTACCAGTTACACTGGAGTTGGTTAAGCAAGCACCTACCTATTTCCTTAGAACTGATTCCTAAAAACAGATTTACTGGGCCAAAGCGAAAACATTTTTAAGATTCTTGATTTTGGGGATTTTTTGGTCTCTTTCGGGTCTTAATTATAGGTATAATACACTAAGAATATAAAAACACAATTTATTCTCCCACTTGCTCTGGACTTCAATTTTACTACCTCAAGTACAACTGATCAATTTCAGCAGTCCTATTCTATTAGTAATAAAATATGAAATGAGAATATATACTTAAAGCTCAGTATAAAAACAATGCACTGTACTTTTTTCTTCTTTCTGCAGAGTATTATATAATTCTGATTAAAAATAAAAACAAAATCCAATTTTATAGGTTCAATGTAGGTTCATCAGTTGTAACAAGCTTATCACCCTGGAGGGGGGATGTTGAAAAACGGAAAGACTAAATCATGGTAACGTACATAAAAATGACCATTTCAACCATTAAGTGTACAGTTCAGTTAGGTATAGTCAAACTGTTGTGCAACCAATGTCCAGAATTTTTCATCTTGCAACACTAGAACGCCACTCACTAAAACTCATTTCCTCCTGCCCCAAGTCTCTGGCAAGATTTCATTCTACTTTCTGTTTTATGAATTTGATTACTCGATTTCTCTAGATATAAATGGGATCATACAATATTTGTCTATTTGTGACTGTATTATTTCAGTTAGTATAATGTCCTCAAGTTTCATCAGTTTTATCTCATTTGAATAATACTCCACTGTACGCATATACCATTGTAGGTACATTAAGGCATTTTGTTTACCCACCCACAAACATTTGGGTGGCTTCTGCCTTTTGCCTATAATGAATAATGCTACAAACATGGGTGTACAAATATCTCCTTAGGATTTCTGCTTTTGGTATATACCAAGAAGTGGAATTGCTGGATCATAGGTTAACTTTTTCTTTGAGAAACTCCCATGCTGTTTTCCATAGTGGCTACATTATTTAACATTCCCACCAACAATGCACAATTTCTCCAAAACCATGCCAACACTTGTAATATTTTTTATAGTACCTGATGGATATGAGGTGATATCTTATTGTGGTTTTGATTTGTATTTCTCTAATTACTCAGTAATGCAGAGCATCTTTCCATATGCTTGTAGTCCATTTGTATACCTTCTTTAGAGAAATGTCTATTTGAGTCCATTGTCCATTTTAAAAAAAATTTTTATTGAAGGATAATTGCTTTACAGAATTTTGTTTTCTGTCAAACCTCAACATGAATCAGCCATAGGTATACATATATCCCCTCTTTTTTGAACTTCCCTCCCATCTCCATTGTCCATTTTATAATCAGATTTGAGGGTTTTTTAGTTGCTGGATTATAGGAATTAAGTATTTAAGATATTAACCCCTTGTCAGATACATGATTCACAAATATTTCTTTCCATTCTCTAAGCTCCCTTTTAAAATGTGTTTTTTATTTTTTTCAGTTTTATTTTTTATTTTTGGTTGTGCTGGGTCTTCACTGCTATGCGAGCTTTTCTCCAGCTGCAGTGAGAGGGGGTACTCTCTAGTTGCATTGGGCAGACTTCTCCTTACAGTGGCTTCTCTTTTGTGGGGCACAGGCTCTAGGGTGTGCGGGCTTCAGTAGTTACAGCACGTGGACTCAGTAGTTGTGGCTTCCAGGCTCCGGAACACAGCCTCAGTAGCTGTGACACACAGACTTAGTTGCTCCATGGCCTGTGGGGTCCTCCCTCCATCTCCTGTGTTGGCAGGCAGATGCCTTACCACTGAGCCACCAGGGAACCCCTAGGCTGCCCTTTCCATTCCATTACTGTATCCTTTGATGCACAGAAGTTTTTAATTCTGATATAGCTAATTTACGTACTTTTTACTTTTGCTGCCTTGCTTCTAGTGTCTTATTCAAGAAATCATTGCCAAATCTAAAGTCATAAAGCTTTCAAGTTCTCTCCTAAAAAAAACTATTTTATGTCTCATATTTAGGACTTTGATTCATTTTAATTTTTAATATATCATGGGTCTAACTTCATATTTTTTGCACATAAATATCTAGCTTTCCCAGCATCAATGGTTTCCTTTCCTTAATAAATGGTCTTGGCTTCCTTGACAAAATTAATGACTTTTAAATGTATTTTGCATGTGAAATCATTGATAATATTGACATTGTCTTTCTTTTCATACTAAAGTTTTTCCTGTATTTTTTTCCTCATATTAATTTTATCTTATTTTTTAAATGTCTTATATATAAAAAAGGACTCTGATAAATCATCCCCATTCCCTACCAAAAGGATATGATTATGAATTCAATAAACTGATTTACATGTTAAGATTATTTTAAAGGGCTCATATGTCTTATGTTACATTCTGTTTTTGCCATTGCTCTAATTACTAAGAAAACTGATCACTGGATGATCTTTCCCCATCCTCATGACTTATCAAAGACAGGGAGAAAAAATAATGTTTTGGGACAGCCTTCATGGTCAACTCTGCCAGGCTAAACTGCTAGATACCTGAAGTCAGGAGTCATGTATTGATTATTTTTTATTTCCCAAAGAACTTACCACCACAATATTATACTTAATAAAGGAACACAGCAATGCTGCAATATCTATATGGAATTAAAAATTTGTCAGCTTCCCCTAATCTACTCTCACCCATGCGTAAATCAGCTTCTCCTTAATATCCGCTCAGTGATGAAACTGGAAGCATTCTTCCTTCATTGGAAAGTACCAGGTAAGGCCAAAGAAAGTACTGAAAGTTTGTTGTCTTTCTGGCTCTCATTTTTGGGAAGGACAGAAAAATTGAATATTTTGGCCTAAAAGCCTTTGCTCCAAATCCTGAATGCTCCTAAACTGCATGTTAAAAAAAAAAAGTAAACAGATGTTAAGACTATATTTACAGAGGAGTAACAGTATCAATAGAAATTTAAAGGGAACATATGGCTAAACCACAAACAACCCACAGGAAGCTGGCTGCATGGTTACCCGTTACTAGTAAGCGTATTTTACTTGCTGTAAAATGTTGTCAAGGCCTAAAATATGTTAAAAAAAAAACAAACAGGGCAGGGATAGAGACACAAACGTAGAGAACAGATTTGTGTACATAGAGGGAGAAGGAGAAGGTGGGACGGATTGAGAAAGGAGCACCAAGTATAGAAGAGTTACCTACTGGGAAACTGCCGTGCGNAAAAAAAAAATCATTTCAAATAAAAATAAAACTAAAAATAGGAACTAGGCCCCAATACTAAGCATGTAATAGCAATAGTTTTGCTTTTGATAAACCTCATTTACTACATCATTCTAAGAAAAATGTCTGGCATACAGCAGGCACTCAGTAAATTCTGCTGGACCAGGACCTACTTTGTTTCTGTACCTAGTTTTGGGGCTAGTTTTAAACCTTAATATCTAACATAACTTGAAAGAGTTATGGCTCTGCCATAACTGTATAACTGGCTCTGCCACTTACTGTATAATTTTGGGCTAATTATAATAATAATTATTAGAACTATAAATAATAGTAATAATTATAACTTTGTGCTCTCACGTTACCAGTTTCCTCATATGTAAACAAAAAACCAACTAAAAGAAAACTAAAATAGCTAATTATAGTAGGTACCTAAGACATTTTTAAAAATCGGTAAAGTGGATTTCATTAAAATTGAAAATTTTTGTTCTTTGAAAGACTGATTAAGAAAATGAAAAGGCAAAAGAAAAAGAAAATGAAAAGGCAAAAAAAAAAGAAAATGAAAAGGCAAGTTAGAGACTGGGAGAACACACTTGCAAAATACATATCTGATTAAGTGCTTGTCTTACTGGGTACAACTCAGTGGGCACAAGATTTGAACAGATACTTCACACACAGAAAAATATACAAATGTACACTAAGCACAAGAAAGGACACCCTCAATGTGACTAATGACCAGGAAAATGCAACTGAAAACCAACGTCAGACACCATTCCATGTGCATTAAAATGGTTAAAATGACTGATAACACTAACAACTGACAAAGATATGAAAAACAAACTCTCAAACCTTGCTGGTGAAAATGCAAAATGGTACAGAAACTTTGAAAAAACAGTATGGTGGCGTCTTATAAAGTTAAACATATGTTTACCATGTGACCAACAAGTCCACTCCTGGGTATTTATCCCAAAATAAATTTACCCAATATATCCACACAAAGACGAGTATGTGAATGTTCAGTACACTATTCACGATAGCCCCAAACTGGAACTCCAAAGTCCAGTTTTTGAATAGATGAACAAATTGCAGTATTTCCATACTTGTAAAATGCTACTTGAAGTTCAACATGTAGGAATCTCAAAATCATTATGCTAAGTGAAAGAAGTCAAACACCAAAGATGACATATGATTCCATTCATATGGATTTTTGGAAAACGCAAACCTGTAGTAACAGAAACCAGATTAGTGACTGAATGGCCCAGGAATTAGAAGCAAATTTTTAGGGTGAGAAAACTGTTCTCTATCTTGACTGTGGTAGTGGTGGTCATATACTATCACCCGTCAAGCTATACCTTTAAAAGGGTGAGTTTTAATATATGTAAATAGTATCTCAATTTTAAAAATTCAGTCTTAGACACAGATGTTATTATGACTAATTGCCACCTAAACTATACTAAATAGATTCGTGTAAAAAATCTAAAATATACTCAGGAGTGACTGAGTTACTTGAAGATGGCAAGATTGGGAATTTCCCACTATTGGGGAAAAAAAGGGGCATTTCAGAGCAAAACTGAATGCAATTATAAAAAAGTAAAGTTACATTTATGAATTCTTGAATTGTCTGTATAAATTTTAAATACCTCACACTTAAAATTATTTGTTTTACTATCTGTATTCTTTATTGACAAATAAGCTTTTAGACAACCGGGATCATAACTGTGCTGCCCACTGTTATATTTTCAGCTCCTAGCACAAAATCAATCACATAATAGCAGCTCAATAAATATCTGTTAAGTAAAAAAAGAAATCTAAAATGTAATAGTAGGGGCTTCCCTAATGGCTCAGTGGCAAAGAGCCTGCCTGCCAATGCAGGAGGCCTGGCTTTGATCCCTGGTTGCACGCGCCATGGAGCAACTAAGCCCTGTGCACCACAACTACTGAGCCTGCGCTCTACAGCTTGGAGGCCTCAACTGCCGAGTCCGCGTGCTGCAACTCCGGAAGCCCGTGCACCTTAGAGCCTGTGCTCTGCAACAAGGGAAGCCTCTGCAATGAAAAGCCTGCACACTGCAACTAGAGAGCAGCCCCGCTCAGCTCAACGAGAGAAAAGTCCATCAGCAACAAAGACCCAGCACAGCCAAAACTAAATAAATTTTAAAAAATCTTTAAAAAAAGAATGATAGGGTTGATGTGAGGATTAAGTGAGATAATGCATATAAGCCCTTTGCTTTGCACTGCAAGTCCTAGAAAGTATTCACTATTAGTCTTTCAACATATACTTTCTCCCTTTTATCCCAGTATGCTAATGACTGACAACAATCATGGATCATGATGCATCTAATAAAGTTAGATTAATGTTAAAGGCAGATCACTCACATTTACTTCATTACGCTTTACTCTCAATAGTAAGAAGAATAGTAATGTCAAAAATCCAAAATGACTAGTTTGTCTTTTCAAATTGAGGGAAGAATATAAGAGATAGGATTTTTATCTTCATAATTCCCAACTATATTTAGTCATATACCAAGAACACCAAAGACAACTTCACTGAAATAGCCTTTTATCAAAAATCACCAGATTTTCATAGGGGTAGATGGGGAATGAGTGAAGCCTTAGTGTCCTTAGATTTACTTATAAGAACAGACCAGATATAATTACTGCAGCCCCCAAACCCATCCCTTCCCAATTGTAGTGACAGCATATTTGCTGGAGGGAGAGGAAAAGAACAAAAGCCCTATTACGGAAGCATACTTGAAAATCCTGAGTCATTCTTATTTTAGCTTCTTTTAAGATGGGCTATGGAACAGTTCTAGAGATTCAGAATATGTAATCAAGATTTAGTTTAAAAAATTCAATGAGGGAAACCATCATTGTTTCATTCTAATTTCTGTAACACACTCTGTAGTGGTAATAACCAGCTGTCTTAGATTGCTTTCTGGGGCTAGAAAAGATGCTTAAGCATTGTTTCTAAAAGTCTGTATGCAAGCATAGTAAACAGGAGTGAGGACCCAAACAGTTCTTGCCCCTTCATTGTAAAGCCAGCCAGTTAGCCCAGTACATAAGGAATCAAGGGAGTCCAGTACAACACTTATGCTGCAGTCCATTTGTATTATTTTTCTTCATTACAATAGTAGTTACTGCCATAAGATATGTATAAACTAAGCTGCCTAACCAATGTTTGTCTTCTAGGCAACTGAACACATTATGTTATAGAAGTTTACCACAGGTTCATCAGTACCATCTTTCTAGATTCCATATATATGAGTTAATACATGGTATTTGTCTTTTTCTTTCTGACTTACTTCACTCTGTATAATAGGCTCTAGGTTCATCCACCTCATTAGAACCGACTCAAATGTATTCCTTTTTATAGCTGAGTAATACTCCAATGTGTATATGTGCCACAACTTCTTTATCCATTAATCTATTGATGAACATTTATGTTGCTTTCATGTCCTAGCTGTTGTAAAATGCTGCAATGAACACTGGGGTTCTTTTTTATGGAAATAGAGTCTTTTCAATTATGGTTTCCTCAGGGTATATATATGCTCAGTAGTGGGATTGCTGGGTCATATGATGGTTTTATTCCTAGTTTTTAAAGGAATCTTCATATTGTTCTCCATAGTGGCTGTATCAAGTTGCATTCCCACCACAGTGTAAGAGGGTTCCCTTTTCTCCAAACCCCCTCCAGCATTTACTATTTGTGGACTTTTTGATGATGGCCATTCTGACTGGTGTGAGGTGATACCTCATTGTAGTTTTGATTTGCGTTGCTCTAATAATAAGCCGTGTTGAACATGTTTTCATGTATTTATTAACCATCTGTATGTCTTCTTCAGAGAAATGTCTGTTTAAGTCTTCTGCCTATTTTTTGATTGGGTTGCTTTTCTGTTATTGAGCTTCATTAGCTTCTTGCATATTTTGGAGATTAGTTCTTTGTCAGTTGTTTATCTGCTATTAATTTCCCCCATTCTGAAGGCTGTCTTTTTACCTTGCTGATAGTTTCCTTCATTGTGTAAAAACTTCTAAGTTTAACTAGGTCCCATTTGTTTATTTTTAATTTCCATTACTTTCACCATAGTGCCCTTTACTGAGAAAATCTGGGTACAGAAGGTGGTTGTATAAATTCTCAGCAATTCTTCAGTCCACTTGCAAAGATAACTGTTGACAGAAGACCTATTATCTTAAATCTACCAACTTCAAGATAGAAATTTAAAGGGGGAGCAGTGGGAACAAAGAGGTCTGATGAGGTCATTTACTCTGGGGTCCTCTCAAATAAATAATGATGCCACAGCCATGCTGGTGGCCCTGGAGGTTCACATCCTTACATCAGCAAGAATGAGAAAATGTTTAACTGTTGTCACTTTCTGCTAGGTTAAGGAAAAAAATCTGTACTTGATTTTGATTGCTATCCTACTAAACACAAGATTAATCTCCCATGAGCCATCAACTCACTGAGGAGAAGGGGGCAGTGGCCCAGCCAGCATTAGAGCTTGAAGAGAGGACTGTTGGACAGGAAGCAGAAGTCGCCATGACATACAAAAGCCTATGGGTACAAGGAAAGCAGAAACTCAGAAAGAGTTTAACTCCTTAGCTACTTGCTGTTTCCTTTCCCAGATCCTTGCTTAGCTAGCAACTCAACTAACGTGTAGAGTCGGAAAAAGAATGAAATTATTCAACACTGAGGCATGGTGGTGAATGGGGTGGGGGAGATTGCCTCCTTTCTCGTACACTTGGCCTGGGAACAAACTAAAATCTGCTCTATCTGTGACTGATAAAGCTAAAAGGACTTTGTAATTCAGTCACTAACTTCCAACAAGTCACATGGTCCACGAAGTTCAATTTGATGTATGGGCTATTCTTTTTCCAAGATTGAAAAAAAAAAAAAAAAGAATACTAAACTAACTGAAGACATTTAAAAGTATTTATACTGAAATTAGTAAAAAATCACATTTAAGATTTTCAAACAGTGGTTCTCAACTTTTTTCCTTAGGACCTTATTACATCTTTACCAGTTCATTTAAAGTAACAATAGCTTCACATGTTAGTATAAATTATTTTTATGGAAAATAATTATATTTCCCCAAAACAAAAAAAAAATAGTGAGAAGAGTGTTGTTGTTTTATAATTGTTACAAAGGTAAAATGTGTCTGACAATAAAAGACAATCTGATTCTCATACCTACTTTTGGATTCATCTGTTGCAACTGCAAATTTTGGTTGAAGTATATGGAAAAAATCCAAACCCACAAAGATAATAGAAAATATAGGAGTTTTTTAATAGCCTTTTCAAATAATCATGAATATAATCATCTGATATTACATCAAAATTGGACAGGTATTAGTTTCATAAAGGTCAGTTGCCATGTGGAATCTGAGATCATATCAATAAATTTTTCATATGATGTTACATTAAAATCCACTGGTCTAGCTTACACATCCAATGGACCTTTTACTCATGAGTGATTTTGTAACATCTTGCATTGGTCCCTGGGAAAATACTGTTCACTGAGTCATACAATCTTCCAAATGTTAACACATTTCATTGTATAATATCTTAAAACACATTCATTTATACTCATTGATCTCATCAGAAATCTTTTACGTTCTGGGAAGCTGTCCAGCTCTGAGTAGCAGATACAAATTTTCCCAAACTGCACTTTTCACCTGAAAAGTCAATGGTAGAAATACCATCACTTGTTGTCCTGGAAGTGACAGGCTCACTGCATTAATCTGCAAGAAATTATCTTCCAAATACAGAATAGTCAAGTCTCAATAATCACAGTTTGTCCTTTCAAATAAAAATGATGCTTCACAGAAACAATCCAGCCAGTTCAGTTCTCAACCAAAGTGCGCAAGTGCCTCCCCTTGAGATAACCTCTGTGTGTGTGTGTTGTGGGGAGCGGTGGGGGTGGGGGGGGCTGGCATAGTGTTTTATGTGTGCTTTCCCATCTGTCTCAAAACACCAAAACAATGTGAAACTCAACGATGAGGATTTAACAAGATTAATATTTTTTTACACCACATCAAGGACATTCTTAAGTGAAGCTTGCTTTCCTTTGCCTTTCTTATTTAAGCAGTAAGCGAGGACAGGAAGCACACACTACTACTGGTATAATCTGATGTCACTGCCCAGATTTGCACTAAGGCTCCAGCAGTTTTTCACCACTGCAGCTTAGTGCCATCAGTGCAAATGTCAACACAGTAAAAAATAATAAATAACATCTTAGTATTATAATGAAAACAATTTTGACACTATGGACCCCCCCCCCAAAGAATATCAGGGACCCCACAGGGATCCATGGATCACACTTTGATAACTACTGCTCCAAAATATCTTCATTTTTGGCAAGGATAAGATCCACTAGCTCCCACATAATATAAATAGCAATAAATCTAAGCAAAACACAACTCAAAAAAAAAAAAAAACACCTCTTACCTTTGCCAAGACTAAAGACAAATGGTTCATTTCTATCATGACTGGAATCAAACTTCTTTCCATTTGACAATTTCCCTTTGTAATGGACATAAACTTTGTCTCCAATCATTGGTGTTTCCTCACTATTTCCCACTCTTTTGACAATCTAGGAAAGACAAACGTCAAGAAAAAAGGAGGTTAAACATTTTTATTTTAATCGGAGAATAAAAATGTCACTCAGTCCATGCCACATCACTCAGGCAGATTTGTAAACAACTGCCTGTCCTTTCTAAAGGCCTCCCTCCTAGTTCTTGCAATAACCTTCACTGTTAGAAAACTGTCCTATACCATTAAATATTTAATACTATACTTAATTGTACTGTTAACCACACTATTCTCTCAAAATAATAAACCAATAGAGCTTGTTTTATTGCTTTAATGCCCCATGTTTTGACACTAAAATCTCTGAAAACACAGAGCTAGTTCATGTACAAACCGAATTAGACCAAAATGATTAGTGGACTTTCAAAAACATTCAAAAGTAAGTCTGAAGCAAAGTTTCAAAGGTAAGATTTTTACTTCTCTCCTTTCTAAAAACATTAGCTTCTGACTAGATTCCATTAGTTTGGTTTTATTTCAAAAAGCCCAATTTTCTGATATAACAGGTTATACTTCCTACTATCTGAAGAATATGCAATGTGTAAAAAAAAAAAGTTTGATATGATACTGAATAACTTGTGTTCTAGTAAAGGAAATGGCATAAAGTTCCAAGTTGAAAAATATTTAACTATCATAAAATCCAGTATATTTATTTTGTTCTTGGCAGAGCAAGACACTAATAGAGTTGGTCAAGTTCTGGGAAAAGAAAATCAAATCCAGGCATGTGGTGTATAATTTATTCTGTCAATCACTTATGCCAAATTAATCATTTTTGCTAGATAACAGAGGATGGTAACTAAACATCTTTTGTGGGAAAGGGTCTGAATTTTTATTGAAAGAATTCAATTATTTGCTCCTGAATTCTTTCTTGAGATACAACCTCCTTGCTCCACTCTCATATTCATCACATAAACACTGTGAACTAAGATTCTACAACTTTCTTAGTTCAAAAGCCCAGACAGTCTAAATGAAAAAAAAAAAAAAGAAANATTATTTGCTCCTGAATTCTTTCTTGAGATACAACCTCCTTGCTCCACTCTCATATTCATCACATAAACACTGTGAACTAAGATTCTACAACTTTCTTAGTTCAAAAGCCCAGACAGTCTAAATGAAAAAAAAAAAAAAGAAAATTGCAACTTTGTAAAAAGCTGAACTTAATCAATTCAGTAAAGTTGCAGGATTACAAACTCAACATACAGAAATAAGTTGTGTTTCTACACACAACAAAATATCTGAAGAGGAAATACTGTAGAGAAAATAATCCCAGAAGTGCAAATGAATCAGAATGGCAATTATCAAAAAGACAGAAATAACAAGTATTGGTAAGGATGTGGAGAAAAAGGAACCCTTGTGCATTGTTGGTGGGAATATATACTGGTAGTGTTGTCATGAAAAGCAGTATGGAAGCTCCTCAAAATACTAAAAGTAGAACTACCATGTGATCCAACAATTCCACTTGTGGGTATTTATCCAAAAGAAATGAAAATACTAACTGAAAAAAGATACATGCAACCCCATGTTCACTGCAGCATTATTACATTAGCCAAGATATGAAAACAGCCTATGTTCACTGATAAATAAATGTATAAAGAAAAAAAAAAAAATATATATATATATATGGTGACTTCCCTGGTGGTCCAGTGGCTAAGACTACATGCTCCCAAAGCAGGGAAACGGGGTTCAAGCCCTGGTCAGAGAACAAGATCTCGAATTTCACAACTAAGTCCCAGCACAGCCAAATAAATGAATAAATATTAAACATGTATATATATATGTATGTTTGTATACACACACAATGGATTATTATTCTGTCATAAAAAAGAATTAAATCTTGCTGTTTGTAATATGGATGGACCTTGAGGACATTATGCTAAGTGAGAGGTCAGACACAGAAAAACAAATACCGTATGACCTCACTTACATATGGAATCAAAAAAAAAACCCAACAACAGCCAAATTTACAGATACACAGAACAGAAACAGATTGGTGGTTGCCAGAGGTCAGAGTTTGAGGGGAGAGTGGGAGAAATGGGTAAAGGGAGTCAAAAGACACAAAATAATAAGCCATGTATGTAACGTACAGCATGGTGTGACAGTTAATAATATTGCAATGCCTACTTGAAAGCTGCTAAGAAAATGGATCTAAAAAGTTCTCATCACACAAAAAATTTTTAAACTATGTACGGTGACAAATATTAACTAGACTTACTGCGGTGACCATTTCATAATATATACCAATGTCAAATCATTATGTTGCACACTTGAAACTAATAAACTGTTAAATATCAATTATACCTCAATAAAACTCTCAAATAGCATCAAAAACTATCAAATAGTTAGGAATAAATTTAATCAAGGAGGTATAAGATTTGTACACTGAAAACTGCATGATTCTAATGAAAGGAACTGAAGAAGACACACATAAATGGAAAAGGCAGCCTATGCTCATAATGAGGAGAATTTAAAATGTCCATACCACTGAAAGACATCTACAGATTCAGTGCAAGCCATACCAAAATTTCCCATGGTATTTTTCACAGAAATAGAAGAAAAGGCCCATGAAAGACCCAAAACAGCCAAAGCAATCCCAAGAAAAAAGCTGGAGGCATCATATTTCCTGATTTCAAACTATATTACAAAGCTACAGTAATAAAAACAGACACATGGATCAATGGAACAGAATCAAGAACCCAAAAATAAACCTCAGCATACACAGTTAACTCCTATTTGACAAGGGAGCCAAGAACACTCAATGAGGAACAGATCTCTCCAATAAAAAGTGCCAAGGAAAACTGGATAACTCCATGAAGAATAAAACTGGACCCCTATCTTACACCACTCACAAAACCTAACTCAAAATTAACGACAGACTTAAAAGATATGAAACTACATAAAACATATAAAGGAAAACAAGGGGAAAACCTCCTTGACATTAATCCTGGCAGCCATTTTTTGGGATATGACACCAAAAGCACAAGCAACAAAAATAAATAGGTAGACCATCAAACTAAAAAGGTTCTGCACAGCAAAAGAAACAATCACCAAAATGAAAAGGCAACCTATGGGGTGGGAGAAAATACCCACAAACCATATATTTGATATCTAAAATATATATGGAACTCATGGTTATTACAAAAAAAACCCAACAAATAACATCTGTCAGGCAGACGCTTTAACCTCTGAGCTACCAAGGAAGCCCTAATAAGGATTTGGAGAAAAGGAAACCCTTGTGCACTACTGATCGGGATGTGAACTGGGACAGCCACTATGGAGAATGGTATGAATTTTCCTCAAAAAATTAGAACTATCATATGATCCAGCAATTCCACTCTTAAATCCAAAGGAAATGAAATTATTATCTCAAAGAAATAATGAATAAAGATGTGGTATATATATGTACTGTGTTGTGTCAGTCGCTCAGTTGTGTCTGACCCCATAGACTACAGCCCTCCAGGCTCCTCTGTCCATGGGTTTCCCATGCAAAAATTCTGAAGCAGGTTAGCTGGTTAGCTTCTCCAGGGGATCTTCCCAACACAGGAATCGAACCTGGATCTCCTGCATTGCAGGCAGATTCTTTACCTTCTGAGCCACCAGGGAAACCCATATATGTATATAACAGAATATTATTCACTCACAAAAAAGAAGGAAACCATACCATTTGTGACAACATGGATGTACTTTGAGGATATTACGCTAAGTGAAGTAAGTCAGAGAAACACATAAATTATGTGATATCACATGTATGTGAAATCTAAAAAAGCCGAATTCACAGAAACAAAGAGCAGAATGATGGTTGCCAGAGGAAAGGGCATGGTGGAAAATGAGGAGATGGTGGTCAAAGGGTACAAACTTCCAAGTCATAACATGAACTAAATTCTCAGGATCTAATGTACAGAATGGTGACTGTAATTAACAACAGTGTATTACATACTTGAGAACTGCTAAGAGAATAGATCTTAAATGTTCTCACCACAAAAAAGAAATGATAATTATCTGAGGTGATGAAGGGGCTAACTAACCCTTTTGTGGTAGTCATTTCAAAACATTTAAATGTATCAAATCATCACATTATACACCTTAAACTTACATAATGTTATATTTCAATTTTATCTCAATAAAACTGGGAAAAAAATAGTTATAATTTTAAAACTAAAAACCTAATTAAAAAAAACACAGTAGAATCATTACTGCCCTTCTAGGGCTCAAGGGGAAAAAATGTTTCCAAAAACGTTAATCTAAGAGAAATCTCACAATATTCTGAAAATGCTCATGTTCATGAACTGCATGCGGTACTGGGGAGCCTCGGCTGCACCTGGAGGGCATCTGCATTTCTAGGACTATAACCAGTAACTGGGCTGATGGAGTGAAGGGCACCCAGAAAGTCAGCGCTGTTCACATCCACAGTAATACAGTGGTATCCCTTCAGGTTTCCCCAACAAGCTGAGTTTAGTGCCTAAATCTGGAGTTGTCTTAAGAAAACAACCTAGTCTCAATTCAGTTTAAAAATGTAAGCTCAATTCAGTTTAAAAATACAGAAATTTTATATCACTGGGCTAGTTTCTGACTGACTTCCCAAATCTGCCTTGGTCTTTAAAAAAAAAAANTTGAGGATCACTAATTACATCTATTCTTCTTAGTTTTTATTCACCTTGAAGCCAGTGACTAAGACACTACCTATATTGTTTATAAGGTCACAAATCTTTTTCTCTTTTAAAAGTACCCATGGATATCTGACCATTACTAGACATATCAATCTATATGTACCATAATGTACCTGTACCTGAAACTCAGCATGTTTAGAACTGAACTCTTTATGCCCACTTGCCTTTAAATCTTCCTCCATTTTCAGTGTTCCCAAACTCTGTAGTTCCACCCATGACTCAGTCCCTCAAACCTCCACCCTGGGGCACATGCTTCCATAACATCCTTCAGGGGGTCTCTTTTGATTTAACCCACTGACCATCCCTTCAGCTTGTTTCATTTCTGTTGCATGTGCCTGTTTTAGTTGAGTCCTTAATTATTTCTCACCTAGAATATTTCAACTCCTCTTCCTGTTCTTATTCATTCTCTACACAGCTTCTCAGGTGGATCATTTGACCAAACAAACTTTCCATTACTTACAGGCTTCCCAGGTGGCACTAGCGGTAAAGAATTTGTCTGCTGGTGCAAAGACATAAGAGACACAGGTTCAGTCCCTGAGTCAGGAAGATCTCCTGGAGGAGGAAGGGGCAAATCACTCCAGTATTTTCTTGCCCACAGACAGAGGAGCCTGGTGGGCTACAGTCCCTAGTGTAGCAGAGAGTCAGACACAAATGAGCAGCTGAGCAGAGTAGAGCATTGCTTACAGAATAAAGTGCAAACTCCTTAGCGGGTTTCTGATCCTCCCCCATGTTCTCAGAGCATTTCCTCTAGTGTAGTTCCCTGTTGATTCTACAGATTCGCTCTGTGCAAAGGTTCACTGAACCACGTGCATGTCCCTTCATGCCATCACACTCTACTGTCCCTATTCCCTTGAACTGCACACCTTCCTCATCCGTGATTGTATAGTGAACTCTTACTCATCCTCCAACTTAAAATGGGCATCATCATCTTTTCTGCAAATGAACCACATGAGATATGTAAGAGCTCCCTTTTCCCTCATGCATATTATATTATAGACATGCCTGCATCATACTAATTATTGTATCATTTTGTAACTCTTTGTGTATCTGCATTCTCTTTATGACCTGAGATCTTTGAAGGAAAGCAGCACTGGAGAAGGAAATGGCAACCCACTCCAGTGTTCTTGCCTGGAGAATCCCAGGGATGGGGGAGCCTGGTGGGCTGCCATCTCTGGAGTCGCACAGAGTTGGACACAACTGAAGTGACTTAGCAGCAGCAGCAGCAGCACTGTCTCCTACGTCTTTGTATCAGAAGTCATATTAAAAAGTGAAACATCTTTTGAACCAAACAGATCGTAATTTAGCTTCCTGCTCTGAGAACAGATCACAACATTTGTATTAATTTCTCTAGTTCTCTGTCCTGGAAATTAAAATGGGGAAAACACAAGATAAAGAAAGCTTGACAAGTGCCTGGCACATAAAAGTCTCTCAATATATGATATTTACTTCCTTATTATCAATATTATCATTATTGTTATTTTTTNAAGTTTAAACACTATTTCACCCCTCCTACCATCTTGTTGGGGCTTCTCCTTTCCCCTTGGACGTAAGGTTTCTTCTTTTGGTGGGATTCAATATTCTGCTGTTGACAGTTATTCAGCAGTGAGTTGTAATTTTGGAGTTCTAGCAGAAGATGATGAGTGCATGACCTTCTACTCCACCATCTTAGTTTGTAGAATCCCTTACAATTATACAGTGGAAGTGACAAATAGATTCAAGGGATCAGATCTGATAGAGTGCCTGAAGAACTATGGATGGAGGTTCATGACACTGATAACAGGTTGTGATCAAGACCAACTCCAAGAAAAAGAATCACAAAAAGACAAAATGGATGTCTGAGGAGGCCGTACAAATAGTTGAGAAAAGAAGCTAAAGGTAAAGGAGAAGAGGAAAGATATACCAATTTGAATACAGTGCACCAAAGAATAGCAAGGAGAGGTAAGAAAGCCTTCCTCAGTGATCAGTGCAAGGAAACAGAGGAAAACAACAGAATGAGAAAGACTAGCGATCTCTTCAAAAAAATTAGAGACACCAAGGGAGCATTTCACACAAAGATGGGCACAATAAAGGACAGAAATCGTATGGACTTAACAGAAGCAGCAGATATTAAGAAGAGGTGGCAAAAATACACAGAAGAACTGTACAAAAAAAGATCTTCATGACAGAGATCATCATGATGGTGTGATCACTCACCTAGAGCCAGACATCCTGGAATGTGAAGTCAAGTCAACCTTACGTCCAAGGGGAAAGGAGAAGCCCCAACAAGATGGTAGGAGGGGTGAAATAGTGTTTAAACTNTGATGGGAACAGATGCTATGATCTTCGTTTTCTGAATGTTGAGTTTTAAGCCAACTTTTTCACTCTCCTCTTTCACTTTGATCAAGAGGCTTTTTAGTTCCTCTTCACTTTCTGCCATAAAGGTGGTGTCATCTGCATATCTGAGGTTATTGACATTTCTCCTGGCAATGTTGTTTGCAGCTGTGCTTCATTCAGCCTGGCATTTATGATGTACTCTGGCATAGAAGTTATATAAGCAGGCTTATGGCCCACTTCCTCCATTTCCAAAGCCAGCAGTATCGTCTTCTCTCTGGTCATCCTTGCTGTCCCCAAATGTAGATGGTGCTATGGTCACCATCTTCCTCTGGCCACAGATGGGAAAGCTTCTCTGCTTTCTCAAGAGTCCATGTGATTATGTTGGGCTCACCTAGATAATCCAGGAAAATTTCCCCACCTCAAACCTATAACCTCGATCATATCCGCAAAGTCCCTTCTACTCTGTTAGGTAACATATTAATAAATTTCGGGAGTTAGGATGTGGGCATCTTTGAAGGGATCTTTATTCTTCTATCTACCTTAGATGCCTAGTCATCCAAACAAGGTCGTAACAATGTCTCCCAAGCCTAGAATTCTGTTGACTTCCCCCATCTTACACACAGTATTTATTCTTTGAACATTCCCTCCTCTCTCTCCATTTATTTATCATCCAGTTGGATTACAATGTTCTAATCTGACAACAGAATTAAATCTAACATTTGATACATCATTATTATAAAAAATTCTTCAGAATTTCAGAAAGCTCAAATTGGAACATTAATTCAGTTTAATTTTGTAATAAGTTAAAAATTATAAGTAAACTTGATAAATACAGTGCATGTTTTCTCACCTCAAACTTAATCACTGAAAAATTAGTTTAAAAACTGAGTCCCTTATCTGATTCTGAAATTCAAGCAGCTTGCTATCCCCAAATGTAGCACACACAAAAAAAATTTTTTAAGAGTTGACAATAAACTGCATATATTTAAAGAACATACAATTTGTAAGTTTTGACATACTTATATGTATTCATAAAGCCATCATTGCAACCAACATAATGAATGTATTTGTCAGCCACAAATTTTCTTTGTATCTCTTTATGATTCACTTCTCTCTGGCTCACATCAAAGCAATCTCTGATTTGCTTTCTGAACAGTTTGTATTTTATAGAATTTCGTATAAACAGAATGTCTTTTTTCCCCCGAATTCTTTCTCTTACTTTGAGAATAAAATACACTGCTGCATGTATCAGTAGTTCATTCCTTTTTATTGCTGTGTAGTATTCCATTGTATGAGACAGGGCACAATGTCTGCTGTTGATGCCTACTTGGATTGCTTTCAATTTTTGCCTATTACAAATAAAGCTGCTATGAATATTTGGGTACAAATCTTTATGTGGTCATATGCATTCATTTCTCTTAAATAAATGCCTAGGTGTAGAAAAGGCTAAATCACAGAACAGGTGTATATTTTCGGTTTTTAAGAAAGTGGCAAACTGCTTTCCAAAGCAGATGTACCATTTTGTACAGAAGTGTGTAAACGTTTCAGCTGCTCCATGTCCTCACTAACAGTACTGTAGGCCTTTTTAACTGAAGACATTCTAATGTGTACGTAGTGATGTCTTACTGTGATTTTAATCTGCATTTTCCTAATGAGTAACAGTGTTGATCATCTTTTCATGGGCTGTCTTGCCATCTGTATATCTTCTTTGGTGAACTGTCCAAATCTTTTACCTATTTTTGACTTAATTTTCTTAAGTCTTGAGAGTTCCTTATATAATCTGAATATAAGTCTTTAATCAGATGTGATCTGTTAATATTTTCTCCCTGTCTGTGACTTGTCCTTTTATTCTCTTAAAGGTTGCTTTCAAAGAGATGTTCTTAATTTATATAGTCCAATTTATCTTTTTCTTCTTTTATAAATCATGCTTTTGGTGTTCTATCTTAAAAATCTTTACCAAGCCCAAAATCAAAAATATTTTCTTCTAAAAATTTTATTGACTTGGGCATTACATTTAGGTCTATGGTCAATTTTGAATTAACTTTTATATATAAGGTATGGAATAAGGTATGGATTTAGTTTTTTGTATATGAATATCAAGTTGTTCCCCTACCATTTGTTGAAAAGACTAAACATTTTTCTATTTAATTGATTTGGCACTGTACTCAAAAACTGACCTTATTTTCTGTTCCATGGGTCTACTTACCTTTACATCAATATCACTGTCTTCATTATTATAGCTATAGTAAGTTTTAGAAATCAGATGGTTTTAAGTCCTCTCTATTTTTCTATTCTAACTGAAGTGAAAGCCACTCAGTCGCGTCTGACTCTTTGCAACCCCATGGACTGTACAGTCCATGGAATTCTCCAGGCCAGAATACTGGAGTGGGTAGCCTTTCCCTACTCCAGGGAATCTTCCCAACCCAGTATCAGACCAAGGTCTCCTGCATTGCAGGCAGATTCTTTACCAGCTGAGCCAAAGGGAAACCCTCTTCTATCCTAGAACCTTTACATTACCATATAAACTTTAAAACCAACTTGACACTCTACACATTGCCAGCTGAATTTCTGATTGAGGTTGCACTGTATCTATACCTTTAGAGAAAACTGACAATATTGAGCTTCCAATCCTTGAATACAGTATATCTTCATTTATCTGAGTTTTCCTTAATTCCTCTCAGTAATATTTAATAGATTCCAGTGGAGAGATCTTACATATCTTTTAGGAAAATTTATCCTTAGGTACTTAGTATTTCAAATTTTACTACAAATGGTATTCTTTTAAAATTTCAACTTCTGGCTGTTTGTTTTCTAGTATATAGAAATACAGTTGACTTTTCTGTATTGATCTTGTATCCTGCAATTCTGCTTGTTGGTGTTCAGTTGCTAAGTCATGGCCAACTCTGCAACCCAAGGATTGTAGCACACCAGGCTCCTCTGCCCTCTACTAACTCCAGGAATCTGCTCAAATTCATATCCATTGAATCGGTGATGCTACCTAACCATCTTATCCTCTGCCCCCTCTTCTCATCCTGCCTTCAACCTTTCCCAGCATCAGGGTTTTTTCCAATGAGTCAGCTCGTCGCATATGGTGGCCAAAGTATTGGAGCTTCAGCAAGTCCTTCCAATGAATGTTCGCAGTTGATTCAGAACTCTTTGCTATTACTCATCTGTCTTGGATGCCCCTGTATGGCATGGCTCATCACTTCACTGAATTACGCGAGTCTCTTTGCCACAAGGGAGTGATCCATGAAGGGGGCCACTTTGCTAAGTGCACTTAATTCTAGTAGCTTTCTTTCTTTTTAAAGAAATCACAGGCAATCATGTTATCTGTGATAAAAAGTTTTACTTCCTCTATTCCTATCTGAATGCCTTTTATTTCTTTTCTTATTTGACTGCACTGGCTAGAAGTTCAAGTACAATCCTGAATGGAAATTGTGACTCACAGTGGACAATCATGCCTTGTTTCTAGTATTGGAAGGGAAAGATTCAGTCTTTCCATGGTAAGTATGATTTCAGCTATTAGTCTTTCATGGATGTCCTTTATCAGACTGAGGAAGTTTCCTTCTTTCCCTAATTTGTTGACAGTTTTTAATGATGGATTTTGTTAAATGCTTTTTCTGCATCTATTGAATTGATCACATGGTTTTCCATTTTTACTTTACTGACATGGTACATGATATTGATTTTGAAATGTCAAGCCAACCTTGAATTCCTGGGACAAATCTCACTTGGTCACTGTATTTTTTTATCTTTTTATATGTTATTGGAGTGTATTTGCTAAACTTTTGTTAAGAGTTGTGCAACTGTGTTCATGAAGGATACTGGCCTGTTAACTTTTTCTTGTAGTGTATTTGGTTTTAGTATCATGACAATACAATTGCTATAGAATGAGTTAAGAAGGATTCTCTCCAACTTAATGGAAGAATATGCGTAAATTTTGTATTATGACCTCCAAAAATATTTGCTAGAATTCATCAGGTAAGTCATCCGGGCCTAGAGTTTACTTTAGGGGAATTCAATTTCTTTAACAGATATAAGATTATTCAGACTATTCATATTTTCCTGAGTGAGCACTGGTATTTTGTGTCTTTCAAGAAATTTATCCACTTCATTTAAGTGTCTAATGTACTGACATAAAGTAATTCATATCCTTCTTTTACAATAGCCTTTTAAAGACTACAATATCTGTAGCTTTGCTGACTCTTTCATTCCTGATACTGGTAACTTGTGTCTTCTCTTTTTCCTGATCCAATAGAATAGAGGTTTATCAGTTTTATTGGCCTTCTCAAAGAACCAGCTTTTGATTTCATTAACTTTCTGTTTTTCTGTTTCATGGTTTTGGCTTTGATTTTTAGCTCATTTCTTCTGCTTACTATGGGTCTGATTTTCTCTTCTAGTTTCTCAAGGTAGAAGCTGAGGACAATGATTTGCTCAGCTTGACACTCTCTAATGTAGGTATTTAGTGAATTTTCCCCTGAGCATTACATTAGCTACCTCCCACAAACTTTGATATGTTCTGTTTTCATTCACTACAAAATGCTTTCTAAATTCATCTTTTTTTCCCTTGCCTCATGAGCTTCTTAAAAACCAGTTAGTTTCTAAATATTTAGAAGTTTTCCAGATATCTTTCTATTGTTGACTATAAATTTAATTCCCTTTCAGTTAGATAACATACCTTTTATGATTGAAGTAATTTTAAATTTATTGATACTATTTTATGGACTAAAATGTATTGGTAAATGTTCTTTTGTGCAACTGGACAAAATATGTATTCTGCTTGTATTGGGTAGAATGTCATATAAATGTCAGTTTGGTCAAGTTGGTTGATAATAGTTTAATTCTTAAATCATTACTAATTTTTTTGCCTACTTGTTCAGTTATATGAGATGATGGCTGTTCACTAAACTTATTGTGACCATTTTAAGATGCATGTAAGTCAAACCATATGCTGTACACCTTCAAATAATACAGCGTTAGATATTAGTGAACAAAAATAATGTTTTCGTCCACTAATTCTATCACCTGTGTCATTTCTGGATCTGTTTCTATTTTTTAATTTTCCTCAAGGACTGCCTTCTTGCAAGTCTGATGCTTTTGATTGGAGATCAAATGTGAATTTCACCTTGGTGCTATTTTTTTTTCCTCTAGTTGTGTTGAGATATAATTGACATCTAGCACTGTATAAGTCGAGGGCTTCCCTGGTAGCTCAGACAGTAAAGAGTCTGCCTGCGGTGCAGGAGACCAGGGTTCAATCCCTGGGTCAGGAAGATCCCCTGGAGAAGGAAATGGCAACCCACTCCAGTATTCTTGCCTGGAAAATCCCATGGGTGGTGGAGTTTGGCAGGCTGCAGTCCATGAGGTCACAAAGAGCCAGACACAACTGAACAACTTCACTTTCACTGTATAAGTTGAAACTATACAGCATATGGGTTGACTTACATACATCATGAAATGATCACAGTAATTTNGTGGAGTTTGGCAGGCTGCAGTCCATGAGGTCACAAAGAGCCAGACACAACTGAACAACTTCACTTTCACTGTATAAGTTGAAACTATACAGCATATGGGTTGACTTACATACATCATGAAATGATCACAGTAATTTTAGTGAACAGCCATCATCTCATACAGATACAAAATTAAATAGAAATTTCCTTGCAATAAGAACTCAGGATTTACTCTCTTAAAAACTTTCCTATATAACACAGAGCAGTGTTAATTATATTTATCATGTTATGCATTATGTCCTAGTATTTATTTACCTGATAACTGGGAGTTTGTATCTTTTGACTGCCTTCACCCAATTTCCCCTTCTCCTGCCCCTGCCTCTGGTAACCACAAATCTGGGCTCCGTTTCTGTGAATTTGTTTTTGAATTATAATTGACCTACAACACTATGTTAGTTCCTGTTAAACAACATAGTTGATGTTAAACAAATAGATTCAATATTTCTGTGCATCTCAAAATGATAATTACAGTAAGTCTAATGATCACCACAGAAAGCCTAGTCACAACAGGTCACCAAAGATATGCATAGTTACTGACTATATTCCCCACATGGTACATTTCAGACCCTTGACTCTTTTTTTCGCAACCAGAAGTTTGTGCTTCTTAATTTCTCTGACCTATTTCTTTCTTTCCCTTAGTCCCCTCTCCTCTGGCAATCAATCACCTGTTTGTTCTGTTTCTGTAATATTTGTTCACTGGTTTGGTGTTTTGGATTCTACATGTAAGTGAAATCACACATTATTAATCTTTCTGTCTGATTTAACAACTGTATAAAGATATCACATCTGCGATAGCCTTTCCTCTGTTGATTGGTAATTAAGTTGCTTTCATATCTTGGCTACTGTAAATAATGCTGCAATGAGCACATATGGTTACATATACCTTTTCTAGTTAGTATTTTGTTTTCTTTGTATAAATATCCAGGAGTGGAGCTGCTAGATCACACAGTGGTTCTATTTTAATTTTTAGAAGAATCTCCACACCATGGTTGTACCAATCTACATTCCCACCTACAGCTGCACAAGGGTTCCCTTTTCTCCACATCCTCACCAACACTCATTATCTTTTGGACAACAGAGTGCTAGTTTTTGTAATAACTATACATTTTGAGCTTTGTTCTGAGGTGCAGTTAAATGACTTGGAAATAGTTCGATCCTTTTTTTTTAAATGATGTCAATGACTGATTTTTGGGGGGGGGGGGCGCGGAGATAATTGCTTTACAATCTTGTGTTGGTTTCTGAGAACTATTTGAGTCAGTTCTAATGAGGGGGATGAACCTAGAGCCTATTATACAGAGTGAGGCAAGTCAGAAACAGTTTGATCCTTTTGAGGCCTATTTTTAAGCTTTGTTAGAAAGGACGAGAGCAGTATACAGTTTAGCACCACTACTGGGGCAACACCTTTCTGAGTACACTACCTGATGTCCTGTGACTTAGGAGGTTTATTCCCTTTGGCTGGTGGGAATATATACTACTTTAACCTTGAAAAAGAATCAGGGATTATTCCCTCTACTCTCTTCAGAGGGTTCCTGGCTTTAGGTAGCTTCCATACAACATATGCACTAATTATTACTCATCTGAAAGCTCAAGGGGGAACACTCTGCAGACCTTTGAAGTTTCCTTTTTGTTCTCTCTTCTCCAAACTATAGCCTCCTTTACCTTCAGCTCTGTCTCCTCTACTAGAGAGACTGCTGGGCTGAGGCTGGGTTCTCTCTCCTCATGCTACAGCCTGGAAACTCTCTCCAGGCAGTTAAGCTACAATAATTGTAGACTTCATCTGTTTCTGTTTTCTTGGGAATTATCATCCTTTGCTGCCAGTTGTTCAATGTTTGAAACTTCATATATTTTTTTCTGGGGGTTTTGTTTGTTTGTTTGTTATGTGATTACAGCCGAGAGTAAATCCAATCTCTGTTATACTATGTTGGTCAGAAGCACAAGCTCGCAAATGTATTTTTAAGTCAGATAAAGGGAGACACAAGAATTATGAATGGAACTTTGAACAGGAAGAAAGTATTTTATAAAATAAGAATTATTTAGAACTAATTTTTACAGTCTGAAATCTGAAGGATATAGTTTTTCCATAACATTACAAAAGCCAAAACCTATAACTGGCAGTAAGACATCTCTCTCCAAAAATGGCAGGTATTTGATTTTAAAACAACTGTCAAAACTATGGCTTTGCAAATATTTCTGAAAACCTGCATAACTTCAGCATCTCATTTTTCTTTAACATATGTAAGAAGATTAAGCCTTATGAGAATAAAAAATACGATTTTACATTTCTAAATGCAATTAATAAATATAACACAGCTTTAAAAAATCCGGGTTAAAAATTCCCTTCTTTTATTAATTCAACTAAAAAATACAGTGCAAATCATCTCAATATTTCAAAGTCTTAATACTACAAAAATGTTGGCTTGTGGTTGACACTGGTATTAATAGTTTTTAGCAGGTCTGTAAAACTTGCTTTTGTTTTGAAACAAACTTCAAATGGACACTTATGATACACAAACCTATCAAGTATTTCAATATATTGAGATTTTAACACTGCTTCAACTGGAAAGAAAGTCCCCAGACTATTAAAACACACACACACTCTGTAGTGGTACTGACAAACAGAGGAAAAGCAGTTTGTCACTGAGTCAGTCAGGCTTGCTTCTCTGTGCACCTATTTAAACTTTTAACTAGCACCACCTGCAGATCTCTACCCTCACCCTGATTTCCTAAGAAAACAACATAGACATATGCAAAGAGTTGAAGGAACAAAGGGGCAGAGAAGTCAGTAAACAGCTCTGCTTGGATGACTTCCCCCTGCCCACTTCTCAAAATCAACTTCCATCAAAGTGACTTATGCAGCTCAGACTGCATTATCTGGCTCTGTGCCCTAATGCTACTCAATCATCATTCATTCCATTCATGGATGGCAATTATACAGACTAGCCAGATTCCAAAAATTCACCTAAATATTTGGAGGAAAGTCTTAGTTAAGGTGAGCGGGAAGGCTTTTAATGGAGAGTGAGATGGCAAAGAAGAAACTGACGGAAACTGACTGGAGACAGAAAGGCGCATTCATGGCACCAAGTGTTAAATCTGAGTCTGGCTCATTCTAACCGTAACCTTGTGCCCCAGCTCTTCACCTTCATACATTCTCCCTGGAAAGTTAGGTTACTCTGGTTGTTAGCTGCAAAGCTAAGAGTTGCCTGTTGAGTTAAAAAAAAAATTATATTGGCCAAACTGTAAACTAAAATTTTTTAAATTATAAATATAGTTATATGTTACAGCAAGTTTAGGAAATGAAGGAGGAAAGAAATTACCATAATCCCAACACCACAATTTAGGAGTCCTTTTTTAAAAACGGATTTTTTTACAGCAGTTATAGGTTCACAGCAAAACTGAACAAAACAGTCAAAACAACCTTGAAAAGAACAAAGTTGGGAGGACTCACACTTCATGGCGCCAAAACCTACTACAACGTGACAGGAATCAATACAGTGTGGTACTGAGATGAGGACAGACACACAGACCAGTAGAACAGAATTGAGAGCTGATAAACAAACTCTTACATTTGTGGTCCAGATACCTGAAAAAAGTGCCAAGACAATTCAATAGGAGAAAGACCAGCCTTTTTTCAACAACTGGTGCTGGATCTCAATATGCAAATGATTATGAAGCTNCTGATAAACAAACTCTTACATTTGTGGTCCAGATACCTGAAAAAAGTGCCAAGACAATTCAATAGGAGAAAGACCAGCCTTTTTTCAACAACTGGTGCTGGATCTCAATATGCAAATGATTATGAAGCTGGACACTCTGCTTCACACCGAATACAAAAAATTAACTGAAAATGGACCAAAGACCTCCTCATAAGAGCTAAAACTATCAAACTCTGAAGAAAACACAGGAGTAAATCTTCACTGACCTTGAATTAGGCACTGTTTTCTTATGTGAAACTGAAAGCAAAAAAAAAAAAAAAAATCAACCTTCATGAAAATTAAAAACTTTGTGCTACAAAGGACACCATCAGGAAAGTGAAAACACAACAGAATGAAAGAAAAATTTTGCAAATCAAATATCTGATAATGAGATTGTGTATAGAATATACTAAGAACTCCTTTAACTCAATAATAAAAAATAACTCAGTTAAAAAAGGGCAAAGGATTCAAACATTTCTCCAGACAAGATTTACAAACAGCAAATAAGCACACGAAAAGATGCTCAACATCATTAGGCATCAAGGAAATGCAAATCAAAACCACAATGAGATAGCACTCCAAAACCACAGGGATGGCTATCTATTAGCAAAGAGACCAATAACAGCCAGTATCGTCAAAGATGCAGAGAAGGCGGAGTACTCTCACTGCTAGAAGAAATGTAAAAGGATGCAGCTGCTGTGGAAAGCAGTCTGGGAGTTCCTCTAAAATTCAGTTAT
The DNA here is from genome assembly GCA_006410875.1 of Neotragus pygmaeus. Taxonomy (NCBI): domain Eukaryota; kingdom Metazoa; phylum Chordata; class Mammalia; order Artiodactyla; family Bovidae; genus Neotragus; species Neotragus pygmaeus. The sequence continues at coordinate 261,985 of SJYV01005013.1, read as the reverse complement.
CATTTGATCAACAATTCCAAGAAAAATGAAAATATGTCCACACAAAAATCTGGACATGAATATTCATAATAGCTAAGGAGTAGAAACACTCCAAATGTCCGTTAGTCGGATATGTCCATTAGACATTAGTCAGAAGTGTCCATGAGATAGATAAAAGTCATATATCCATACATTAGAATATTATTCAGTGATGAAAAGCAGTGCAGTACTATAACATGATGCAACATGGATGAACCCTGAAATATTATGCTAAATGAAGGCCAAGCACAAAATGCCATATCTTATACAATTCAATTTATACAAAATGTCCAGAATAGGCAAATCTATAGAGACAGAAAATAGACTGGCGATTTTATCAGGTAATCAGGAAAAGGGGGTGACTGCTAATGGGTATGAGATTTCTTTGAGGATGATAAAGTGTTCTGAAGTGGGGTAATGGTAATAGTTGTGTAACTGTGAATATACCAGAAACCGCTGACTTGTAGACTTTAAAGGGATAAATATTATGTTACGTGAATTTTACTTCAATAAAGCTATTAAAAGATTAACCTAGTGAATGGATGAACCATAATTAATTACATACATTGCTTCCAATTTTTCTACTTTATGTAAAACTGCTGTGAACAGTTTTCCGCCTAGGCTTTTATCACATTATAAAATTAGGGGTATGAATTCTGTTTGTAGGAATCTTGGCTTGACAACATAGCAGCAAGTCAGTTAACTTCTTTGTGCCTCAATTTCCCCATACATGACATGAGATTACTAGCATCTATACGTCTTTGGATTCTGAGAAATAAAGTAATGTGTGTAAAGGGCTTTACATGGTGCCTGTCACACAGTAAACTTTCAACATTAGTGGTAGAGGTAGTTATTGTAATTGTTATTCTAGTCTGCATTATTTTCTGAAGATGATTTCCAGAAGGGGTATCACCAACTCAAAAAAAACCCATGGACATTTATGTCTGAATACATCCTGCCAAACTACACATATCAAAAGGGATGCACTAATGTTTGGCAGTAGTAACTATATGAGAGAATCAGAGTAACCATGCCATCATCAACATTATCTTATAATAAATTTGTTTTCTTAATAGGCATCTCACTTTAACTGTTCATTTGTGCTGCTTTTGAAATCGAATAGCTTATCAGCTTGAAACCCAACAGTTTTTCTAATTATCATATAAATCCTACATACCCTGAGCATCTACTTAATGTGAAATCTGTGCAAGACACTATATTGGGGGCTAAACAGAAACTAAAAATGAGTCAAGCAGAGGATTCTGTGTGAGGTAACACAGAGAAGCATTTTAACTCAGGATAATTATGATTAAGTATAACAAAGCTATAAAGTATTTATGAGGGCAGGTTTATAAAGATTTATAAAGGAGAGAAAAGATGGCAGTGTTTCAGCTGATTCTTGAAGGATGGGCAAAATTTCAACTGGCAAGGGTGTGACAAGTGGGAAATCCAATCAAGGCTAGTAAAAGAACACAGCACATTACAAGATTCTGCAACTGGAGTCCAGAGTGGCCGGGGAGGGGACGGTGGGAGAACAAGGCACAGGGTGCTCTGGGAGCACAAAGAGGTCCCTCTGGAAAAGAGCCACGACCACGTGACTGAGGGCGAGAGCGTCTCCCAGGACAGTCAGCGTGCAGAAGAACACGAAGACACAAATCACTGTGACCCATGCAGGGAACTGCACGTAACCCAGTTTGGCTAACGTGGAGGGTGCATGTGGGAAGGAAGCAGATGATGCTAAATGGGCAGAGGCCTGACTCTGAAGGACCTTGTGTGCCAGAAGAAAGCAGTTGAAGTTTTATTCCAAAGCAAGTAGAGAACTGAAGCATTTTTAAGAAAAGAAGTGACAATCAGACTGACTTAAAAAAATGAACTCTGGTAACACGCCCAACAGCTTCCTATCTCACACAGAATAAAGCCAAATCCTTCTTATGCTTAAAACTCTACATGTACCCTATCGATGCTATCTATAAAACAGGTAATTAATGAGCACCTACTGCATAGCACAGGGAACTCTACTCAGTACTCTGTGGTGACCAAAATGGGAAGGAGATTTGAAAAAGAGGGGGTACATGCATATGCATAGCTGATTAACTTTGCTGCACAGCAGAAACTAACACAGCATTGTCAAGCAGCTAAACGTCAATCAAGATTTTTTAAAATAGTAAGAAAAAAGGGGGAAAAACCCACATGCTGGTCGGTGGCTATCTCTGAAATTATTTCCTGTTGCTCCTCCTCTCACTCTGCCTGTGTGACTCTGGCCTTCTTGCTGTACCTTCAATACGCCACTCCTCAGGGTTTCTGCACTTGCTGTCCCCTCCACCTGAATCTCTTGTCCCAAATCAGCTTCCTCACTGGTCTCTGGTTTGCTTCCTCACTTCCAGCAGGTCTCTGTTCAAACACTTTCTTATCAGGCAGAGCCCCCCTATTACCCAATATAAAAGAGCAAGAAACAACGACAATCAATCCTACCGTTATTTTCCTCTACTTACCACCTGGCACATGTATTTATCTGAAAATTTCCAGTCTCTCATTACTAGAATGTAAGTGCCAGGATGGATCCTCTTAATTACCCTGATATACAAACTATTATTAGCATGTCCAGATGGTGACATTCAGGGGCATAACACTGCTCGTGTGCAGTGGAACCAGGCAGAATGACTCCTGAGCCTGCATTTGAACCCTGTCACCTACTGACTCTGGTGAAGTCAGACGGCCCTGGCTTTGACTCTAGATTATTTCCTGTGACTAGGCTCCATCCTGACAAGCACCACAACAGTACAGTCTAAATTCACACTATGTTCTTCAAAAAAAAAAAAAAAAAAAATTCATTCTTATCATTTGTTATTAGCTGAGTTTCCAAAGCCAAGAAACATTTTTTAAATGATCACTTAAAATGCACAAGGTATCTGGACTTGTATCTAGTCAATAAGCTGGCTTTTTTTTTTCTTGTGTTGGACCCACAGATGCTAAAAGAACGTGAAAAGATTTTATGAAACTACACAAAGGAGGAGCATAGCACATGACACCAAAACTACTTTTCCAAGACCTTTTTTCAAGTGTAAGAGTCAACTTCAGGAATAAAACTAACTCCAACTTTAAAATACACACAACAAAATTTTCTGAGGTATTACACCAAAGGAAGAACAAGGCAGCTACCTGGGAAACAGCCAGTAAATACAATATCATATGTAGAGAAAAACAATGAAAGTGAGGGACTCCCCAGGTAGCCCGGTGGTAAGACTCTAAGTTTCCAATGCAGGGGCTGGGGTTTGATCCCTGCTCTAGGAACTAAGATCCCACATGGCTTGCAGTGCAGCCAAAAAATTAATTAAATTTAAAAAATAAGGCCATTAAAAAAAAACGAAGGTGAGTTCCCAATAAGATTTATCCTGATTCTTTTCCTGTTTCTCAGATTACTGACTTTTCTTGATTGCTCTTTTCATCCCATCTCCTATTACTGCAAGTTGTTTAGTTACTAAGTCATGTCTGACTCTTTTGCAACCCCTGGACTGTAGAACAGCAGGCTCTTCTGTCCATGGGATCTCCCAGGCAAGAATACAAGAGTAGGTTGCCATTTCTTTCTCCAAAAGATCTTCCCCATCCAGGGATTGAACCCACATCTCCTGCATTGTCAGGCGGATGCTTCACCACTAAGCAAGCCATCTGGGAAGCCCATCACTGCAAGTACCTCTTTTCAAAATGTAGTTTTCAATCAACAGCTTTTCCCCTGTCAACCACTTCATCCCAGAACTCATCCACTCTTAATTTCAACTTTACCTGCAGATAACTTCCAGATCTAGTTAATTTCTCCCTCTTTCCTTCTCCAGTTTTTTAATCTCTCCTGAATTGCCTGGCTATAGATACTGNCCCTGTCAACCACTTCATCCCAGAACTCATCCACTCTTAATTTCAACTTTACCTGCAGATAACTTCCAGATCTAGTTAATTTCTCCCTCTTTCCTTCTCCAGTTTTTTAATCTCTCCTGAATTGCCTGGCTATAGATACTGAAGCGGAGAAGGCAATGGCAACCCACTCCAGTACTCTTGCCTGGAAAATCCCATGGACAGAGGAGCCTGGTAGGCTGTAGTCCATGGGGTGACGAAGAGTTGGACATTTACTGAGTGACTTCCCTTTCAATTTTCCCTTTCATACATTGGAGAAGGAAATGACAGCCCACTCCAGTGTTCTTGCCTGGAGAATCCCAGGGATGGTGAAGCCTGGTGGGCTGCCATCTGTGGGATCGCACAGAGTCAGACACGACTGAAGCGACTTAGCAGCAGCAGCAGCAGATACTTAAGAACTCTTTTATAGCCCTACTTTTATTTTTTTAAAAAGAAAATCAACTTTTTCAAACTTGGCCCCTTCTCTATTGACTTCATCATCTGCATTGTCTGGCTGTTCTTCCACAGCTTCAAACACTTCACTTTTCTCCACTGAGTCAACAAGACCCGCCAACTGTGCATTGCTTCCTACTCTTAGCTTTTCAATCCCACAGCTATCACCACATTCTAGGTTTTCTTCCTTTCCTTCCTGAGTCACCACAGCCCTCCAGCCTACTCACTCCCTTCTATTCATTTGGTACACACCAACAATAAACCTCTCATACAGTACACGCCCCAGTTCAAGGACTTAAAATAGTTCCTAAGAACAATGAAACCAAACTTCTCAAACCAGTACTCAGGGCCTTCCATCCTTTCAGACAGTCACTTGTAAATGTTGAACTTAAACATCCCAAGGAGACAAAACCTTTGAAAACCAACATTTTGATCTTTCACATCTGGATCAGTGTAAGGTATACTCTAAGTCTGTAGAAACCATAGGCTACCATCTTCCACTTGACTTCAACTGCTTATGTCAGGCAACAGGGATATTTGATTTAATCCATCTTCTGAACCACTCAAATTACCAAAATGAGAATTCATTTTCAACAGTTGAACTCTTGTAGCCCACAAAATGAAAGCATGTAGTTATTAGAAAATAACAACTCATGTCCTTAATGAGTGCAAAGCAGTATGCTATCTTTAAGAGGGAATTTTCCAACATCTATAAAAAGTGGTAAGAACACACAGAAGAACTATACAAAAAAGATTTTCATGACCCAGATAACCACGATGGTGTGATCACTCACCTAGAGTTAGACATCCTGGAATGCGAAGTCAAGTAGGCCTTAGGAAGCATTGCTATGAACAAAACTCATGGAGGTGATGGAATTCCAGTTGAGCTGTTTCAAATCCTAAAAGATGATGCTGTAAAAGCGCTGCACTCAATATGCCAGCAAATTTGGAAAACTCAGCAGTGGCCACAGACTGGAAAAGGTCAGTTTTCATTCCAATCTCAAAAAAAGGCAATGCTAATGAATGTTCAAACTACCGCACAATTGCACTCATTTCACACGCTACCAAAGTAATGCTCAAAAATTCTTCAAGCCAGGCTTCAGCAATACACGAACCGTGAACTTTCAGATGTTCAAGCTGGATTTAGAAAAGGCAGAGGAACCAGAGATCAAATTGCCAACATCCGCTGGATCATGGAAAAAGCAAGAGAGTTCCAGAAAAACATCTACTTCTGCTTTATTGACTACACCAAAGCCTTTGACTGTGTGGATCACAACAAACTGTGGAAAATCCTTAAAGAGATGGGAATACCAGACCACCTGACCTGCCTCATGAGAAATCTGTATGCAGGTCAAGAAGCAACACTTAGAACTGGACATGGAACAACAGACTGGTTCCAAATAGGAAAAGGAGTACATCAAGGCTGTATATTGTCACCCTGCTTATTTAACTTATATGCAGAGTACATCATGCAAAATGCTGGGCTGGATNAATATAAATTTATTTATTTTAATTGGAAGCTAATTACTTTACAATATTGTATTGGTTTTGCCATACATCATCATGAATCCACCATGGGTGTACACATGTTCCCCATCCTGAAACCCCTCCCACCTCCCTCTCCGTACCATCCCACTGGGTCATCCCATGCACCAGCCCCAAGCATCCTGTATCCTGCATCGTACCTGGACTTGTGATTCATTTCATTTATGATATTATACATATTTCAATGCCATTCTGCCAAATCATCCCACCCTCTCCCTCTCCCACAGAGTCCAAAAGACTGTTCTGTACATCTGTGTCTATTTTGCTGTCTCGCAGACAGTGTTATCATTACCATCTTTTAAAATTCTATACATATGCATTAGTATACTGTATTGGTGTTTTTCTTTTTGGCTTACTTCACTCTGTATAATAGGCTCCAATTTATCCACCTCATTAGAANTGTACATCTGTGTCTATTTTGCTGTCTCGCAGACAGTGTTATCATTACCATCTTTTAAAATTCTATACATATGCATTAGTATACTGTATTGGTGTTTTTCTTTTTGGCTTACTTCACTCTGTATAATAGGCTCCAATTTATCCACCTCATTAGAACTGATTCAAATGTATTCTTTTTAATGGCTGAGTAATACTCCATTGTTGGACTAAAGCTCAACATTCAGAAAACTAAGATCATGGCATCTGNAGATATACAGATGACACCACCCTTATGGCAGAAAGTGAAGAAAAATTAAAGAGCCTCTTGATGAAAGTGAAAGAGGAGAGTGAAAAAGTTGGCTTAAAGCTCAACATCCAGAAAACTAAGATCATGGCATCTGGTCCCATCACTTCATGGCAAATAGATGCAGAAACAATGGAAACAGTGACAGACTATTTCTTGGGCTCCAAAATCACTACAGATGGTGCCTGCAGCCATGAAATTAAAAGACGCTTGCTCCTTGGAAGAAAAGTTATGACCAACCTAGATAGCACATTAAAAAGCAAAGCCATTACTCTGCCAACAAAGGTCCGTCAAGTCAAAGCTATGGCTTTTCCAGTAGTCATGTATGGATGTGAGGGTTGGACTATAAAGAAAGCTGAGCAAAGGAAACCACTCCTGAATATTCGTTGGAAGGACTAATGATGAAGTTGAAACTCCAATACTTTGGCCACCTGATGTGAAGTATTGACTCATTGGAAAAGACCCTGACGCTGGGAAAGATTGAAGGTGGGAGGAGAAAGTGACAACTGAGAATAAGATGGCTGGATGGCATTATTGACTCAATGGACATGAGTTTGAGCAAGTTCCAGGAGTTGGTGATGGACAGGGAAGCCTGGCGTGCTCGAGTCCATGGGGTCGCAAAGAGTTGGACACGATTGAGCGACTGAACTGATTAAAAGTGTAAGTGCAAATATCCTTTATCCCTCCAATAGCACTTCCAGGAAATATCCTATAGATAGTCTCACAAAAGAAAGCAAAATTACATGTGGAAGGTTATAAAACACAATATTGATGAAATGGTTAAAAAAGGTGGGCACACTACTTCCTTGATTATTATTATACATCTCCAAGTGGAATATTATGCAGCAATTAAAAATAAAGAAGCAATTACAAGGACTTCCCTGGTGGTCCAGTGGCTAGGATTCTGCACTCCCTGTGTAGGGGGCCCGGATCCAATCTCTGGTCAGGGAACTGGATACCACATGCTGCAACTAGGAGCTTGCACGCTGCAACTAAAGACGTCACAACTAACACCCACTGCAATCAAATAAATAAATAATTTTTTAAAAATTCTTTAAAAATGGAGCGTACATATGAGGTGATATGGAAAGACATTTAAGAAGGGGAAAAGTAAGTTATACAACAATGTAGACTACTATTTTATTTGTATAAAGAAAGTGTACATATATTTGTAAACGTAAGAAAATATCTAGGAAAAAAATACCAGTCATTAACAGTAGCAAATTCTGGAGAATGGGATTCAGAGAAAGAAACAAGGGAGTTCTACTTTTTGTATGGGGTGTGTGTGCGCGCACACATACATTATCTTTTTAAAAAAATCATCTTAACTTTCATTTTTAAAACAGGACTGAGCACAGCGAAGACTCTAACTTGGGATGAATGTAATTGAACTTGATTATCTACATTGCAGGAAATATGAGCTACTCAAAGTGCTTAATGAGAAACTCATCCATTCATTCAACAACTATTTATGGAACACTAACTACATGTCAGGCACTGTACGTGATGATACTGACACAATGGTGAACAAGAAGGACCTCACCCTTGCTCCATTTTCCCTGTTTGTCTTGTAAGAACCGCTGACTTTCAGGTTTGTGTTCTCACTGTGCCTACTGTACCTACAGTTTCCCATAAAATAGATACAAATTAACAGAATAATTACATCAAACAAAAACAAGGGCTTTAAAGGTTATTAACTCCTATCTCCTTCACAATGAACTGAAAAAGTTATCAGAGACACACTTTGTGAAAGAACAATTCAACAAGCACCATTTCAAATAAATTTTAAAAAGTAACTTAGACAGTAAATGAAATTTAACGAAAATTAGCTAAGAAAACTCAAAAGGGAAGAAACAGGAAATTTTTCTTTTCTGTATGGATTTATATATACTCACTAAATTCTTCTACAATAAACATGTACTATACAATAAAGAGAAAGTAAGAGCTGTTCTTGAAAAGAATTCTTTGTTACAAAAACAGATCAGTTCAGTTCAGTTGCTCAGTCGTGTCTGACTCTTTGGGAAAGTCCACCCTCCTAACTCATTATACCAGGCCCCGTAAGGCCTGGCCTGGTCGAGACTCTTTGTTTTGTCAGCCTAGAGCCCATTCCACCCTCTACTGCAAACAACATTCTGGGACTTCCCACTAGGGGATCACTGCTCCTCAGCCCTGGGGGTAAGCCCATCCCTAGTCCAGTCAGCTCCTTCTAGCCCCCTGGCCATCCCAACGGTTCAGAGGCAAAAACATGACAGAAAAATCCAGTCAATTCTGAAAAAGACTAATTTTAATGAGGCTATTAAAATGATAATTGCTGACATATAATACAGCTAAATTTCCTAGAAGAACTTTGTAATAAATAGAATTCTCATTTAATGCGGTCCCTGAATATTTTGAGTGACTGTAACTTCAAATCACAAAACTAGAGTGAAAGAATCATAACTGACCTCTTTTGTTGAAATAGAACAACAACAAAAAAAAAAACAACACAGTATTAGAAAATTCCCATTTCTAAGAAGTGACTAAAACTTCATGCTATTTCAAACAATAAGAATGTTGAAACCATATAGATCACATCCTGTTAAAACAGCTAAGTATAGAAACAGTAAGAAAACAGGTTACCCAGCACATACATTAATCACATGTCCTGTGACAGAAATCTTCTAAACCACTTCAAAAATAAAGACCCCAACCTTTAGTATTTCCTGAGGCACCTAAAATGCCACAATACCTAAAACAAAACGCAAACACTTGAAATGTATAGTAAACATTTTTTAATAATTTTTTTTAATTTTTAAATTTTTTTTTATCAGTTAACCATTTTCTTTTCAAAACTAAGAAAACTATAGAGCACATTAATAAATTACAAGGGAACAAACTTCAACCCAATATGAGAAAATAAAACTTAACCATTAGAATTTCCTAAGAGTGAAATGGACTATCTTGTAAAACAGGGACCTCTCCTTGCCTGGAACTAAAACTAAAACCAACACTCTGTAATTCTCTGAAAATAAGACATCCTTGAAGAATTTGACTGCTGTGCCAGCTGTTTTATTTCTTGAGAGTATAGCTGAACACATATAATAATCCATTGCATTTTTTTCTAGCATTGCACAATTTTCCTGGCACACAATGTGCATACTGTATTTATTATCATATTTAAGCATCTGACAGCATTGTAAGAATCCATAATATTATTCTCTAACTAAATGCACACATAATTTTTTAGTCTTCAAACGGCCATGGATTTCAGTAAAGTATCCTATACATTCTTTCCACAAAGTTTAAATACATTTCCTGAACTTTTAGCTTTCAGTTTCCTGTTCGTCAATGGCTACAATTCTAGAGGCAATATATAAACACACCCTAGCCATGGTATTTCCATTTTTCACAACAGTGGATGTAAACTTAGTATGACCAAATATAACTACAGTGCATATGAGTGGTATATGACAGCTAACACAGCAACAGCAGTAATTAGTTAAGGTATAAAAATGGAAATATAAATATATTCCTTATTAAGAATTCACATAACAACCTCTTTTTTAACTTAGAACTCAGAAAAGGTTTCTCTCTCATTAAAAACTGATACGCTTTCTTTATTAGACAATAATGAAGAAACCCATCCTGTTCCCTTTTTTCTCCTGCTTGCCAGGAGGCTCAGAGCTAAATTCAACTTTTAAATACAGAAAATATCTTGCCTCAGATTAATGGTTTAGAGATTTCTTTCCACTCTCATCCTGCTCATTATTTCTCAAGTATTTTACACTTGAATTCTGGGTTTTAATAGTGCTTGCCTTTTAATTTTAATTACAACATATCAAATCTTTTCAATGAATATAGAAGAAATTTAATTTAAAAGACACATCTTTATATCACTGAATAATCTGTTAATCCAATTCACAAAAAATGTAGGTCCTAAAATGTATCTTTACTTTCCCCTTTAAAGTTGTTTCACACATTTTATGATTCATTTTTTTTAAAGTCATTGGTGAGTTCTCAAAATAAAAGACTGATAAAATGACACAAGGATCAAAACAAATTACTAAATTAGGGACACTAGATTAGGAGAATTATTAATTTTTAAATGTTTTCAATTTTCTAACAAAATTGGTCTGGCAAAGCTAGATAACTGTCATAAAAAATTAACTCACATAAACTGTACTAAAATTTTGTTTACTGTTATCCGCATTTCATATGCAAAATAGACAACAGGTATAAAAATATTCACTTAGGAATCTTAAAGAGGAAAACTCAGTTACACTTATTTAGCAGCTATAGACACACAAACACGAAAATATTCAGCACACGGTGATACCAAATTGTTTATTAAAGGAGATACTAATAAAACGAACAAAAACAAGATGAACTACAACTCAAACTGACAAATCTAACCAAAAACTAAACAAAAATATACCATGAGTTGAACAGAAAATCTGGTCTGGTGATATAAAAAATGAAAAAATAAATTCATTTTGTAACAAAGACTACAGTCTATAAGAATGTATAATATTAAAGCTCTCCACTTATAGAAGCCACAAATAAAAACTGCAAAGTAATAAATGGAGTAAGCAAGACAGCCAAATAATTTATATAAAGGTTAAAAAAACCAACTGTTCCTTTCTCTCTCATCATACGAGAATTGGAAGGCTTACACCCAAAGCTAAATTATATTAACATATACAATATTTATGCTATATATTACATACATAATATAGTATTATACACAGTGCACATATTATAATTATACACAATATAATTTATATAGTACTATTATATATATATAAAGAATATATTCTATATGTTCTATATACTCTATATAATTCTATACATATTATATGTATACAGAAACAAAGGCTAGAAACCACTCATAAAATATAATTTAACAAATTTCTTTAAAACAATAAAACAGTTTACAAGAAAAAAATTTAAAAACAGAAAACAAACTCCTATAATTTGAAGAAAGAGGCTAAGAGAAACTTACACACATAACTATCAAAAAAGTCTAAAATTTAATTTTGAAGTGTTTATCTTTCCTCCTATTAGCATAAATAGAAGTTATAATTTCCTATAAATAATCATCATCTATACAAAACAAGTTGCAGATCATAAGAGAAAAAAATCCTCAGAAAAATGAAGACAGGAAAAAGAAACTAAAGCATAGACAATACAACTAAGGGATCTGATACAAAGCACTGAGGACACGGACAAAGTTCTTCTTTGTGTACTATACACTTCAGCTTCATGGTGTTTGAAAATGATGAAGAAAGATAAGTATTTCAGTAAAAACGAATCTGGTTAGAAGACTTTTTTTTTTTTTAAGGGATATGGCAGGATGAGCAGAGAGGTCTGGGGCATCTATATGTAACCCAAGACACTTATTCTTTGTTTCATCTTGGGGAAGAATACAGAACATGAAAATATTACCAGCTGTGAAATAATTTTATGATAAAATTATGCTTAAAGTGACTAAAAAAGTGTGCACATCACACAAGTTTTCAAAACACAAGAGGAGCATCTTGCCAAAGTTAAAACAAGGCACGGCAAGAGCAGAAAAGTGGTGTGACGGTGATTTGGAGACCAGGAACTGACATTACTGAGAAAAAATAAACGTGCTCTGTAAAAAGTGAAGGAAGCATTTATTGAGCAACTAGAGTATCCAGACACTATATAAAGATTAGGGCTTTACAGAATATAGTCTGTCAGAATACATCTAGGTAAGAAAATGACCTAGAAGAGTACAGTGCTTAAGTTACTTTCTCACCTTGACGTGTGGCATATGGTAAAAGGTAAGAGACTGAAGACGTAAGCTTAGAGACAACTGTCCGAGCTGAAGTACAGGTCTGGGGGCTGTGAGGTCAAAGTACAATAGTTCCCAACATTTCATGCTAACCTTATGGACCCACCAATCACTCTATAAAAGAACCTGTGTTCCACCATGACAGGAACAAAATGTCCACTTCTTTTGGGAATGTTATTTATAATACTATCTATAATTTAAAACTTTAAAAATAAAAGAAATCCTTTTCTTTCTAAAGCACACTTTGGAGTTTGGCTTTAACCATTAAGAATAGTAATGCTAGTCTAAGAAGTGTAATCATGGGCTTCTCATTAAGAATAGAGTGAATTATTATCACATTATTCCTAGTAGTAAAATTATTCTTACCTTGGGGTCTGATAGTTGTTAGTGGAAATATTATTAGTGATACTACTCTAACTCCCACACAGAGGATAACAGTTTAAAAAAAAAAAAAAAACCAGCCCTTGTTTAGCTCTGAAAGGTATAGGCTGCTAATTATTAGCTGTGGATCTTCACGTAACTTCCTCGGGACCTCAATGTCCTCATCTGTAAAATAAGACTGTTGGACTAGAGAATATTTCCCCACTTTCCTCACCGTTTTGCCCTATCCCTTTCTACTTGTGACTTTGGTGATTTAGGATCTCTACTGGGATTTTTGAGGGCAGAGTGGAAAACAGCAGAAACCCATTAAACTTTGAAGAAAAGGAATAAGCATTATGTAAACAAATAGAATAAGGAGAGAAATAAGGGAAGTTAGCCAAAATACATGTTTATAAAAAGATATGGATAGATTAAAGAGCCATAATGGTTCAAAGTAGAGGATCATGAACTTCATTGTCAAAATTAGTATGAATAGCAGTTTTAGTTATACTGAAATCAGGAAAGACAGTGAGAAACGCAAGAGACACAGACTTATGTTATTCATAGCTCACAAGAATGCTTTACAAATAACCCCCAAAATCTTCCCAAGTTCCCCCAAAATACATGGAGAAGATCTCATACTCCCTGGCTTAATCACTCATAATTCTGCCCCAACACAATCCCCCACTATTTTCCACAGGTTATTCCCTTGAATCCATTTGGCTTCATCATTTCAAACAAACCTATGATACCTCCCCTTCATTATCATTCAATGTTCTACCTGAAATGCATTCTCCCTTCTCTCAATTTATAGCAACAATTTATCATGCTCTAACTACGTGGCTTGTTTCTGGGTTTTTTTGGGTTGTGCTGGATCTTCTAACCATGTTTGAGGCAGTTTTAAGCACTTCGCATGTATTAACTCACTTAATTCTCTCAACAATCCTAGGAAGGAGGTCAAGTAACTTGCTGAAGATTACACAGTAGCAGAGTCAGGATTCTAACACAGGCAGTCTGGCTCCAAGGAGCCTATCCCCTTAACCTGCTAACTAGTCTTACAAAGTTCACGTGTTCTGTCACCTTCCTGAAATTCTCATCTGCTTAGCAATTACTCCTGCCTCACGAGTTCTTAAGTACACCACTCATTTGTCACTTACCACAGGACTTGGGTTGTTACTTATCTTTTGTGTACATGTTCTATCTTGTCTAAGGACAGGATCTTATTTATTCTGTAACAACACTACTTAGAACCTAATAGAACTTATTATCCAAACACAAAACTGCTTATTAATGAAACTATAATTGTATTTAATATTTACTGAAGACACATGCCAGGTTCTGGGCTAAGTACTTTGTATGTATTGTCTCATTTAAACCTCACAACCCTTAGGTAGGTATTAATACTGCATGCACCTCCCAATATTATAGATGTGGAAACTGAGGCTCAGAGAAAAGCCATGTGTCTTATCCCGTATCACAAAGTGGCGGTGATGGTCTTACCTAAGGGTCTAACCAGACTCTCAATCTCCACCCAACCACAAAACACCCTGATGACAAAATCAGTCCTAACAACTCAACTCAACTCTCACTTACTCTGCAGCACTATTCTGAACACCAAGCATTCAGAATTAAGAGGCACAGCTTCTCACAGCCCACGAGGGCCTCAGGACCACATTCTGATGCCACAGGCAGAGCTACCATCCCCAAAACTTCAGGAAGACTTTAACTTCTATTTTAAACCAAAATAATCCTTGGAAACTCCTCCATCCCATTCCTTCTCCCTTCAGGCTCCCCGACTCCTTATACTCTAGGACTTATCTCTAGTTTCTGTACTATAGAGAAGGATCCCACTAATCCTAACTGTAACTTGCCCAAGATTATGTAGCAATACTCCTTCATCAGAGGTCTAGCCCCACCATACTAGCCATCCTATAAATGGCGTAATTTTCTCCTCCATTTTCCACTCTTAATAACCATTAATTTCTGCATAAGCATCTCAGAATCGCTGCATTATTCCTACTTCCCACAGAAGAAAATAATCAAATATACTGGATTATCTAAAACAGTATCAAATTTTATTCTCTTATCCTCGAGTCAGTAATGTAAAATTGCATCTTGATTTCCACCAGGAGGAAATTCAAACAATTCCCAGAAGAGCACAAAGATCAAGAGCACAAAGGCAAGCCAAGTTGATAAGCTACAATCCATCTGGAAAGGACTCAGGCCCAAGACCACTGGAGGCTGGCTACTGCTCACGTGAAGTGCAACAGACATCCCTTACTTTCCTATTTTTATTTTACATCCTCTCAACTAACCTCAGGTTCCTATCTTTCTGACAAACCTCAATTCCAGGAGCCTGTAAAGAGAAGGGAAAGTAATAAGAGTGTCAAGTCACTTTTGGCATAATGGCTTTTTGATGAGAACTATCTTGGACAGGAAATTTGCCACAAGGAATAGGAGAAGAGTTTTCAGGTAAACCAACAGATCCCTTTATTTTTACCACAGAAGCACAAGATGTCCTGAAAATGTGTTACATACACTTAGTATCTCCCCCACTGCAAAGCACCTGCAGATATTCTGGGCTAGAAGGAACTTACTTGGACCATTTCTGTGGTCTAAGAAAGTCTGCCGCCTATACCCCTGCCGGCCATCATTCACCAGGTTGAGTGGTTTGGAAATCATCTACGTCACCTTGGTTCATATATAATGATTTTCTAGGCCTTAAAAATTATGTGTTTGCTTATAAGACTGAAGCCTTCTCTGAAAGGAAAGAAAATGCCTTATTTTACTTTAGTAATATATCTTAATTTTGATATATATCAAGTTCATTATAGATTAAGGATAGCTTCCTGCTAACACATTACAGAAATTAGGACAATTGGAGTGAAAATGAAAAGGACAAAAAAGCATAAATTTAGAAACAAAGTGATTTAGTGACTCATTGAGCTTAAGTAAAGGAAGAGTAAGGAAAAAGGAAAAAAATGACCAGTAAAAATAATGGTGTCACAAACAGCTAAAGAGGAAAGTCAAGGAAGTGTTTTGACTGGGGGCGGAGGGAGGGGGTGTTGGTGTGCAGTTGCTACAGAGACGGTATTTAAACATACTTAGTTTCAAGACACAGGTGAAAATTTGGGCCTGTTTTGGAAGGCCTGAAGAAGATATACATTTGGAGCCTAAAAAAGCCCAGCAGTGACATAGTTTTTAGAGAAAGAAAAAATAATAGCAAAACATTTAAAAAACAGCATTTCTCAGACACTACATTTTGAAGATAATCTAACTTTTCAGATAAACAGTACTTTATTCTATAGTGTATTTGGACTAATTTACCATAAAGAAAAAGCTAAAAAATTTATCTTTCTTTTCCAGGTTATGAACTGACAGAAAAGAACTAAGAATAAGAATGGTTTCAGAATTACTGATTGTCCAAAGCTAAGTCTGAGCTAAAACACACCACTTTTCAGGTTTCTCTATGTACAACAAAATTTTGGGGAAAAAAAGAAAATCTGGTAAACTAATACTACTGCTTTACGATATTGGTGAGAATGTAACAGTTTTAAAAGCACAGTAACTGAACTGTTGATAATTAACAAACCTGGAGAATAGGTATATAGATGTTCATTATACTAGTGTCTCCGGTTCTGTGTATGTTTGAAACTTTCATAGTAAAACGTCTAAAAGCAAAGCTACCTATAAGTATTTTAAAGTTCTATCTGCAGTTAAGACTTGACAACTCAAAAGTCTTACAACTTTTCAAATAATGTTTTATTCATGCTCGACAGACCAGTGAAATTTAGTGTCTATAAAAGGGAGAAAAGGACACGAGGAACATGAGCGTGCCCACTAAATGAAGACAGTCAGTCCTATTACCCATGCTGGCAGAGTTCGACGTTTGTCCTTTTTCTCGTCAAAGAACTTACATTTGTTAAGGAAAAAATTTACAGACAATATATATGTACAGTTTTGGTTAGTCAAGGCAACATAAGTGTTTATCCCCAGTCATCAATGATCAATTTGTTAAGCCTATTGGTTAGTTCTCCTGTTACTTCAAATCATCTTCCACTCTAGCAAATAACCAAATAAACAAATTTCTTATGGAGATGCAACAAAAAAGGATGAAAAGTGAATATCCATAAATAATGCCCAATCCTAAATTGTGAAGAACATATTTAAGCTTACATAAAATAGTAACTTAAGAAAAAAAAGTTGAATGTCTTAACAACTGACATATTTTAAGATATGACTTAATAGGTTTAACTCAAATCACTCTATGGCAGCACTAAAACTAACAGAGAACACCAAATGCACATTTAGATTTACCACTTACCTATGATCAAGATTAGTTTATATGGTTTGTAAGCACCACTCTTTCCTCCCTATTATAAATACCACCCAAAAAGGATAACCAAATTTGTTTCCCTCTTCTTTGGTGAATTCTAGGACAGTAAAGATTGTACATGTTTGAGAAAAACCTAGCACACTGAAGATGTGCAATTCTCTTAACGGGAATTATCACTACCTTTAATTCCCAGGATGCTATCACTAGGTAGCAGTCTCATTCCCTAGGTGACTTACACAGCATAACAAAATAAACCAGTTTCCTTGCTGGCAATTGTGCCCTGAATCACTTTCAGGATTCTGTTTCTTCTAACAGAAAAATGTTGTCATGAGACCTCAGAGAGAAGCAGCACAGATACATATATGTAGAGACAAAAGACATGTCAGTAATTCCCTTTTTCTACATTATTAAAGCACTGTTTTCATATTTCAAATTGAGGTATTTCACTTTTTTTCGGATAACAAAGTCATTCTCATCTTCAACAAATATTTTAACTTTTTTCTTTATGAAAGTAAAAGTTACATACCATAAAATGCACGGATCTTAGTATTCAACTTGAACAAATGAATACACCACCAACCGATGAATCTGGAAGTTCTGTGTACTGGTCTTGAAACTGTTCTGTAAGTTAAAAATATATGAAAATTAAAAATTACCCTGAAAGCATATATGTGAATTTCATCACTTGAATCCCAAACCAAGCTATAGAATATTTCTATCACCCTCAAAAGTTCCCTTTTGGGACGTCCCTGGTGGTCCAGTGGCTAAGACTCCACTCTCCCAATGCAGGGGGCCAGGGTTTGATCCCTGGTCAGGGAACTAGATCCCACATGCTGCCAACAAAGACCCAGCAAAGTCAAATTAATTAATTTTTTGAAAACTGAAGAGTTTCTTTACAGAAAATGTTCCCTTTTGCCCCCTTCCAGTTATTCACAGCCTTTACCCAGAATCTGCTTTCCTGATTTCCATCACCATTCCTGAGTTTTGTCTGATCTTATATTTTTTATAAATGGCATCTAACAATACATACTTGTGTTTGGTTTCTCTTGCTCTGAATAGTATTTCTGAGATTCTTCTATGTCATTATATGAGTCATTAGTTTATTATTATTGTGAAGAAAGATTCTATGAACATTTTTATCAGTTTCTGTGGGGATATGTACTTTGTTCCTCTTGATGAAGCAAGATTTCACTTGAAAAAGAACGAATTCATATAAATAAGCCTGTGAAGTCATATAGATGATTTATATGTATACAAGTAATAAACATATACAGTTACATATATAATGCAAATACATATAGTATAGATATTTATCTACCTACCTGTGTGTATGTATTTATGTATGTGTGTACAAATGGACTCTGAGAGGTCTACCTAGGAATAACCCCAAAGATATATTAAACGAACTTACAAAGTTCACAATGAAAATAAGTTTAGAGATATTTCAATTCTTCTTAATAAGTATATTATATTTTAACCTAAGTATAATTCAAAAGAGAAACAAATTTCTCTCCATGTAAGTTACTCTATTTTGCAACAATGAAATACCTTCTTCTCACAACAAATCCCCTTTCCAAACTAGAATTTCAGAACATTAAATATAACCATCCATCATCAATGAATCTTTTTATGCTAGAGGGTAAAAATCCAAAATATGTTAAGTTTACAAGATTTTATTTTATTGTCTTTTAAAAAAAAGTTAACATGGAAATAATTCCATTGGCTAATATTTACATGAGTGAAGACCATTCCATCCTTATTCAGAAAAAGACCTCCATTCCAAAAAGCAACCTACTGCAGCACTGTGACAGAGACATTCTGACCTTCAAATTCCATGCGTAATTTTCAGCAGCTAGAAGGATCTTTAATTTCCAGAGACAGGAACATTGAGAAACATACACATAAATCTGATTTTTGATGAGATCAATTTGAAATCCCCAACCCTGTTTTTGATAAACAGATGATCATTTTCAGGGGACTAGGAGTGGTTCTCATTTAACATCACACATAAACTGCCAAGTCTACAAACTGAACATTACAAATGGTTCCAAAAATTTACCATCGCCTGCTTTAGCAAAGGTTTGCAAACTACAAAAGGGGAAAAAAACCCTCTTCTAGTCTTTGATCTTTCTCCATCTTTTATTCCTCCTTCCAAAAAATGAGCAATTTCAAGACCATACAACTCAAATGGACTGTATTTTTAATCTTAAAAAACATTCTTAGCATTCGGATGTTCCATAACTTTCACAGATGTGGAACTGTTTACTTAAAAACCCATTATTTCACTCCGAAAATACATAATTTTTATTTTTCTAGTAACTGTACCTTTTTCTAAAAGGAAGAAAACAAACTTGATTAAGTGTTACAAAAATGACAGCAGTTCCAAAGAGCTACAATTCCCAACTTTCAATATCTTTTTGCCTGTTTTAGAGAGCTAAAATTTTATTCCTATTTAAAAATGTTTCTCTTCCAGACCAAGAGTAGAAAATAGATTAAATTAAATGTGTAGACCCCATACTCCCTCTGGTGGTCCTTCACTCTTATTAACTAGCTGTTTTCCAAAAGGCTAAAACTCTAAAATAAGTGTAAAACCAACTTGCCACATTTAAGGATTACAGCCTTACACGTTTGAGTTTCAGTTGAATGCAGGTCAAGTCTCATCATGACAAAAATGAGGTACAAATAATTTGAGTGCTTGAATTTTAGTGTTTCAAATACTACTGAAATCACGGGGATGATCCAGAGAGATGATATGGGGTGGGAGGGGGGTTCAGGAATGGGAACCCATGTACACCCGTGGCTGATTCATGTCAATGTATGGCAAAACCAATACAGTACTGTAAAGCAAAATAAAGTAAAAATAAAAATTAAAAAAAAAAACACACAAATACTACTGAAATATCCTTAGGAACTTAGCTACATCCACAAGGTCCTGCTATAAATTACTTTAACCTGTTTCATTTGGCAGAACTACTTTTTACACAAGAAATAAGCATCTTTTTGGAAAAAAACCCACTTAAGTGGCTACTGTTTTTAAATCAATAGTTTTATGATTTACCTACCAACTTCCACCTAGTCTCGAATGACTGTAAATTTAATTTTCCTTAAACTTTTAATTTCCTGGCATAATGTCAGAAGTTAAAAATGCACTGTAAAAAAAAAATTCAGAATGTAAAATAATGAAAAACAAAATCTGACTACTAATCAGTTAGGTTAGAAAGTTCAAATAGTTTCAGAATTATAAAAAGTATAAATAATTTAACTGTTCAGCATAAAATAAGTACAGAATTCAGTATGCCAAAATATGTACAATATAGATTCTTTGTTAGGAATTGTGAAAAATTAAAGGCCTACAGAAAATATTCTTAATAACAGATACAGCACGAATTTTACTGTTAAATAAACAAGTATTACTATCTAACAGTATCGTGTGATTTAGCCTCAAACATAGCTTGTTTCACATGTGTCCCTGTTTTTCTGTAGCTTTGTTTAATCAAAAATATTTGCCCACCCCCAAATTCAAAAGGAGCCACACCTGAGGGTAAGTGACTTAAAAATACTCCCAACATTTATTATGTAGATATAAGAATTCAACTTATATTTAATTTTAAAACTATAATGTGGTTGATCATTTTACGATACGGTCTACAAGTTAAAAGTGAACAGAAATCAGTAATTAAAACATGTAAAAATTGAATTTGAAAACAGTATTTTAATTAAAAGGCACTTTTACAGTTAAAGTTCCCAAAACATGCTTTTGTAAATTAAACTATGAAATATAGTTTTAATTTACGGTATGTAATACATTTAAGCATCACAAGATAAAAACTATAAAACTTCTAATTATACACTATAATTAGACTAATATACTCCTATACACTTTAAACAACAATTATATCGATCACCCATAACCCTAGTCTCATAAGATTCCTCAGAACTACTTATACAGAATAAAACCCACTCTGAACAAGTCACTGCTCAATCTACTTTCGCTAAGCATCGAAAAGCCAACTCAGCTTTCAACAGTAATAATATCTTCTACAGCTATAGAAAGAGAATGTTCTTCCTCCTCTAGACTGATTGTTCTAAACTAAGACTTTAGGAAACAAAACAATCGAAATATGTTCTTCTTCCAATGCAAGAATAAACAGAAAATTGAAGACTTCACTAGTTGCCTAATCCAATATTTTAAAATGTTCATGTTTGAAAGACAAAGAACTCACAGCAGATAAGCCTGTTGTTTTAGAGAAACAAAAAAATTTTATAAAAGCTATCTTTGATTAAAAAAAAAAAAATCCCGAACAGTCACAACTAGCCTATTGGTTAGAGTGCACCTTTCAAAAGTATTACTAATTAACATGTGACTAAAATTACCATTCAATGAAGAACTAATAAAGTAACATAATTAAATCAAAAGTGTAACTGTCCTTAAGAAGTTCCTTACATCTTATTCAAATCATATCCAGCACAGATATTTAAAAAAAGAGACATAAGAAGAAAAATCTGAGTTATCTAAACCTTTATAATAAATTTTAAAA
Organism: Neotragus pygmaeus; assembly: GCA_006410875.1. NCBI lineage: Eukaryota > Metazoa > Chordata > Mammalia > Artiodactyla > Bovidae > Neotragus > Neotragus pygmaeus. The sequence goes on along the minus strand of SJYV01005013.1, from coordinate 240,371 downwards.
TAATTATATATTATTTNCAGTGAGTCAACTCTTCGCATGAGGTGGCCAAAGTACTGGAATTTCAGCTTTAGCATCATTCCTTCCAAAGAAATCCCAGGGCTGATCTCCTTTAGGATGGACTGGTTGGATCTCCTTGCAGTCCAAGGGACTCTCCAGAGTCTTCTCCAATACCACAGTTCAAAAGCACTCAACCATAAAAAAGAAGGAAGTTCTGCCATTTGTAACAATGTGGATGGACCTAGAACTTATCATGGTTAGTGGAGTAAGTCAGATGGAGAAAAACAAATTTTCTATGTTTTCCTTTATATGTAGAATCTAAAAAAGTAAAACACGCAAATGTATATCACAAAACAGAATCAGACTTACAGATAGACAGCACAAACTAGTGGCCACTCTTGAGGAGAGGGAAGGGGAAGTGGCAAAATAGGGATATGGGATTAAGATGCAAACTATTATGTATAAAATACAGAAGTGGGCTTCCATGGTGGCACACTGGTAAAGAATCCACAAGAAAGCAGGGGTTCGACCCCTGGTCCAGAAAGATCCCACATGCCATAAGTCAACTAAGCCATGTGCCACAGCCACCGAATCCCACGCACCCTAGCGCCCGTGCTCTGCACCAAGAGAAACCACCGCAATGAGAAGCCCATACACCACAGCTAGGCGGCAACTAAAGAAAAAGCCCCTGCAAGAACGAAGACCCAGCACCGCCAAAAATAAACATTAAAAAAAAATAAATAAGCAACAAAGATTTATGGCACAGGGAAATATAGCCATTATTTTGTAAAACTTTAAATGGAATATAATCTATAAAAGTATTGAATCGCTACATTGTATGACTAGGATTCCCAGATGGCTGAGTAGTAAAGAATCCACCAGCCCATGCAGGAGGTGCAGGAGACTTGGGTTTGGAAAGATCCCTTGGAGAAGGAAATGGCAACCCCCTTCAATATTCTTGCCTGGGAAATCCCATGGAGAGAGGAACCTGGTGGGGTACAGTCCGTGGGGCCACAAAGAGTTGGACATGATTGAGCACACACACACACACACACATACACACACACGTTGTTGTATGCCTAAAACTAATATAATACTGTAAATCAACTATACTTGAATAAAAAACACATTCACACACATACAAAGGAAGGGAAATGGAAAGGAAAAAGTAAAACTATCACTATTCACAGATGACACGATCTTGTGTATAGAATATCCTAAGGAATCCACGAAAAACCTGTTGGAACTAATAAATAAATTCAACAAGGTTGCAGGATACAAGATCAGTAATAAATAGCAATTGTGAGACTTCCCTGGTGGTCCAGTGACTAAGCCTCCAAGCACCCAGTGCAGGGGACTCAGGTTCAACGGCTAGTCAGGGAACTAGACCTCACGTGCTACCACTAAGAGCTCGCCTGTCACAACTAAAGATCCCACACGCCATAGTTAAGATCCAGCACAGTCAAATAAATAAATTTAAAATAATAAAACATAAAGGATACATTTTAAGATAGCAATTGCATTTCTATACACTTTCAATGAACAATCCAAAATAAAATTAAGGAAAATTTCACTTATAATGGCATCAAAAAGAATAAAATACTTAGGAATGAATTTAACAAGTTCAGTTCAGTTCAGTCACTCAGTCGTGTCTGACTCTTTGAGACCCCATGAATCACAGCACGCCAGGCCTCCCTGTCCATCACCAACTCCCGGAGTTCACTCAGACTCACATCCATCGAGTCCGTGATGCCATCCAGCCATCTCATCCTCGGTCGTCCCCTTCTCCTCCTGCCCCCAATCCCTCCCAGCATCAGAGTCTTTTCCAATGAGTCAACTCTTCACATCAGGTGGCCAAAGTACTGGAGTTTCACCTTTAGCATCATTCCTTCCAAAGAAATCCCAGGGCTGATCTCCTTCAGAATGGTCTGGTTAGATCTCCTTGCAGTCCAAGGGACTCTCAAGAGTCTTCTCCAACACCACAGTTCAAAAGCATCAATTCTTCAGCGCTCAGCCTTCTTCACGGTCCAACTCTCACATCCATACACGA
>SJYV01005013.1:225402-236956 GCA_006410875.1 Neotragus pygmaeus | reverse complement strand
TCCAACACCACAGTTCAAAAGCATCAATTCTTCAGCGCTCAGCCTTCTTCACGGTCCAACTCTCACATCCATACACGACCACAGGAAAAACCATAGCCTTGACTAGATGGACCTTAGTCAGCAAAGTAATGTCTCTGCTTTTGAATATACTATCTAGGTTGGTCATAACTTTTCTTCCAAGGAGTAAGCGTCTTTTAATTTCATGGCTGCAATCACCATCTGCAGTGATTTTGGAGCCCCCGAAAATAAAGTCTGACACTGTTTCCACTGTTTGCCCATCTGTTTCCCATGAAGTGATGGGACCAGATGCCATGATCTTCGTTTTCTGAATGCTGAGCTTTAAGCCAACTTTTTCACTCTCCTCTTTCATTTTGATCAAGAGGCTTTTTAGTTCCTCTTCACTTTTTGCCATAAGGGTATCATCTGCATATCTGAGGTTATTGTTTAACAAAAATAGTGCCAAATTTATACACTGAAAACTATAAAACATTGTAAGAAATTAAGGACCTAAATTACTGGAAAAACATCCTATGCATCAAAAAACTTAACATTGTTAAGATGACAATACTTCTAAAATTGATCTACAAATTTAGTATAATTCCATTAGACTCCCATCTGACTTCCTTACAGAAATTGGCAAGCTGATTCTAAAATTCTAATGAAATTGCAAGGGATTTAGAATAGCCAAAACAATCTTTAAAAAGACAGTCTAAGTAGGAAGACTTACATTTCCCAATTTTAAAACTTACTGCAAGACAACAGTAATCAACTCTTGGTAACAGCACATGGGTATACATATCCTTGACAATGAAATATATTAGGTCAATGAAAGAATTGAGAGTCCAGAAGTAAACTCATACGTCTATGGTCAGCTGATTTTCCACAAGGTGACTAGTGTTGATAAGTATGGGAAGAAATTGAAACTCGTGTTTTGCTAGTGGGAATGTGAAATAGTTTGGCACTTCCTAAAATGTTAAACAAAGAATTACCATATGACCCAGCAGTTCTCCTCCTAAGTATATACCCCCAAGGTATTGAAAACAAAGATTCAGACAGATACTTGTACACCAACTTAAGTATCAGCATAAATTCATAATAGCCAAAAAGTGAAACAACTCAAATGTCTATCAACTGATAAACAAAATGTGGTATATCCATACAGTGAATCATTATCTGGCCACAAAAAAGAATGAAGTACTGATAGATGCTACAACATGGATGAACCTTTTATTTGTTTATTTTTTGCGGCTGTACTGGGCCTCCATTGCTGCACATGCGCTTTCTCTAGTTGCAGCAAGTGGGGTTACTCTTTGTTCCGGTGCACAGGCTTATTCTTGCCGTGGCTTCCTTTGTTGCAGAGCATGGGCTCTAGGGCTTGCAGGCTTCGGTAACTGCAGCACACAAGCTCAGTAGTTGCAGCCAGTGGACTCCATAGTTGTGGCACACACGCTTAGTTGATCCACAGCATTTGGAATCATCTTGGACCAGGGATTGAACCCACGTCCCCTGCCCTGGCAGGTGGATTCTTGACATGGATGAATCTCAAAAACATTATGCTAGGTAAAAGCAGCCAGTCACAAAAGGCTGCATATTGTTTGACTCCATTTATATGAAATATCCATAAGAGACACAGAAGAGAGGAAATAGATTAGAGACTGCTTAGAACTGGGAGTGTAGGGGAAGAAAGGATAGGAGGATAATAGGTAAATGGCACAGGGTTTCTATTTGAGGTGATGAAAATGTTCTAAAGTTAACTGTAGTAATGGTGACATGTATCTGTGAGAACATTAAAACCACTGAGTTGCATAACTGGGCTTCTAAACATGGTGGTTGGCTTCCTCCAAAGGGCAAATGTGGAAGCTGCCAGGCCTTCTTAAGCTGTAGGCCTGGAACTGACAGTGTCACTCCACTATGTTCTGTTCATTAAAGCAGGTCACGGGCCAGCCCAGATTCAAGAGGAGGGAACTTATAATAATGTCATTTCAGAGATACATGGTAATAATCTATCACAATCTGCACTCTGTCCCCTAATGATATACTTCCTCCCATATGCAAAATACAGCTCTTAAGACCTCTCTCCCCAGGGACTTCCCTGGTGGTTCAATGGCTTCCTGGGTTTAATCCCTATCCCACATGCCACAACTAAGGGTCCTAGATGCCACAATGAAGACTGAATATCCCGTGTGCCACAACTAAGACTCAGAGCAGCCAAATAAAAATAAATATTAAAAAAGACCCCTTCCCATCTCACCCCATTACTGTACCAAATTGAAGTCCGTAATTTCATCATCTAATTCAGGTCCACGTATGATTGAGGTTTCTTGAGGAATTCTTCTCTGAATCTGATAACTTTGAATTAGAGACAAATTATCTATTCTCTTCAGGTAATGGTTAGGCAGAAGAAGGAAAATTCCAATAGATACTCCTGTTCAGAAAGGAGAAAGTAGCAGACACACAGCAGCCACAAAGAAAGAAAGAAAGTGAAGTCGCTCAGTCGTGTCCGACTCTTTGTGACCCCATGGACTGTAGCCTACCAGGCTCCTCCGTCCATGGAATTTTCCAGGCAAGACTACTGGAGTGGGTTGCCATTTCCTTCTCCAGGGTATCTTCCAGGGATCGAACCCAGGTCTCCCACGTTGCAGGCAGACGTTTTACCATCTGAGAAACCATAGAGAAACCCTGTAGCAGCCACAGGTCCATGACAATTCTGAAGTCTAGCTGGGCACCTGTCACCCATTCCTTGGTTAGGTCCCAGGTCTTTAGGGTAAGTAGGACTTCTTACGTGGCAGCTGGGGTAAGTAGGACTTCTTACCCTAAGAAAGAAGCTGGCATCCCCCAGAGCCAAAATATGGAAGCCGTCTTCTTAAGGCTTGAACCAGGGCCAGTGCAACATCACTGGCCCTACATTCTTTCAGGGAAAGTGTATCACAGGGCCAGCCCAGAGTCAGGAGAATACCCATAGTTATGGTTCACCGGGGGTCACTGAAGGAATAGCCTACCACAGGAGTGGTCTATCAGAATCTCCAACCTTGGGAGGCCCTGAATTACAATTCTATACAAAAGCACAGCTCAGCCTCTCTGATGACTCAGACTGGCAAATGCCCTTGGGTAAAAGCAGCCCCAAGTGCTGGACTCACTTCTCTGTTAGGGTTGCCAGGTTTAATAAACAAAAAACACAGGACATCAAGTTTATTTTAATTTCAAATAAATAGCAAATTATTTTCTAGTATCACTATGTCCCAAATATTGCATCGGCATACTTAAGCTAAAAATATTTTGTTGTTTATCTGAAATTAAGTGGGAGTCCTGTATTTTATTGAGCAACTCTAATCTCTCTGGATTCTTTTCGTGTATCTTGGTCCAGTAATTCCTCACTACCTTGCTAGATTTTTGATGCTATTAAGATTCAAAAGTATTTGTCTAATGTATATAGCTGTCTTTGATAAGAGGAATGGTCCAAATTCTAAATGGCGTTTCTATATTTGAGGAAATCCTTCTATCACAAATTTCACCTCTCAGCCTGGAAACCAGAACTCAAATTCCCAACCTCCCTTGCAGCTTGATCATAGCTCTATCAATCACACACCTCAGGGAGAATTTGGAAATTTCTATTTGGAAATGTAGGACAAGAGGTTTGGTGACTGGCTCCCACTTTCCCCTGGACTGCTGCTAAGTCACTTCAGTTGTGTCCGACTCTGTGCGACCCATAGACGGCAGCCTACCAGGCTCCCGGGTCCCTGGGATTCTCCACGCAAGAACACTGGAGTGGGTTGCCATTTCCTTCTCCAAAGCATGAAGGTGAAAAGTGAAAGTGAGGTCACTCAATCGTGTCCGACTCTTAGCGGCCCCATGGACTGCAGCCCACCAGGCTCCTCCATCCATGGGATTTTCCAGNCGCAAGAACACTGGAGTGGGTTGCCATTTCCTTCTCCAAAGCATGAAGGTGAAAAGTGAAAGTGAGGTCACTCAATCGTGTCCGACTCTTAGCGGCCCCATGGACTGCAGCCCACCAGGCTCCTCCATCCATGGGATTTTCCAGGCAAGAGTACTGGAGTTGGGTGCCATTGCCTTCTCCTTCCATGGAACAGGTGGCTATAAAAAAAATTCTAGTTTTGAAAACAAGGCAAATCTATGTATACTCTAGCAGAGATTGTTAATCACCCCCAACATCCATTCTCCTTTTCTCCTCTGCTCTTTTTTTTTTTTTTTTGACCATGCTTTGCAGCCTGTGGGATCCTAGGGGCATTGCACCCTCACCCTCAGCAGTGAAAGTGCAGAATCCTAACCACTGGACCCCCAGGGGATTCCCTCATCTGCCTTTTGAACTGGTATACATATCTACCTAGAACACAGCCTCCTTTGTAACTAGATATGTCCCTGTGCTCTAATGGGAGCTAAGCAGACATGTCATAGGAAATGTCTTAATGGGAGAAAGGATGTCTCTCTCTTTTTTTCCCCTCTTTCTGCTGGCTAGATGCAGATGTAATGTCTGGAGCTCAGACAGCAATATTGGACCATGAGGTAGAAGCCCCATGTTGAGTATGGCATAGCAAAAAACAGAAGAAATCTGGGTCCTTGATAATTGTGTAGTCCTAGTATTGCCTGGCTACTTTCCTCTGGATTTCATTAGTGGAAGAGAAACCAATGTCTAAGTTTTCAGGACACTGATATTTTGAATTTTCCATCACTTGTAGCTGAACCTAATCTTAACCAATACACATATTGATATAGAATGATTTCTATGATAAATTGTTAAATGAAAAACTAAGGTGCAAAGCAATGTACACAGAATGGTACTATTTGGGGAAGAAATTCAGATAGCTATAGCTATGTTTGTATATGAGTAGCTTTTTCCAGAAGGATATACTGTTTTCTTTCCATGTTGAAATATTATTTAAGTTAATATTAACTTTAAAAAAATCAAATTTTAAACCTAGTTAATAACATTAAGTGTTTACATTTTAAAACCACAATATTTGGTGGAACTATGTTGATATTCCTCCTCTTTCTACTTTTCTGTATTTTTAGATTTCTAAGCATATTTACATGCAAAATCAAATTTCCCCAGGCAATAAAATAATTTATGTTTTCAATATTTTTTCTCTGTTGATATGCATACCCTTTAATTCCCAGGACCTCAAATATCAATATATCAAACATCCATTTTGGACTGCAAATCTGTTCAACAATACACATTGAACATTTACTCTATTAAGCTCTAGATAAACAAAAAACACAAAGTGTGTTTGGTCCTGGAACTGATGTTCTTATTGGGCAGACAGTTAACAAGTAGATAAACAAATAAGATTCTTTCACNTACACATTGAACATTTACTCTATTAAGCTCTAGATAAACAAAAAACACAAAGTGTGTTTGGTCCTGGAACTGATGTTCTTATTGGGCAGACAGTTAACAAGTAGATAAACAAATAAGATTCTTTCACATAGGACTCACTGCTACAAAGGAAGAAAAAACAGTAATATGATCAAAAATGTTGAGGATACCAATAGAGAGAGTGGTGAGGAAAGGCCTCTGAGGAGGTGACACTTGTGCTGAGAACTGAATCATGAAAAGGAACTAGTTATGGAAATTTTGAGAGGATGAGAATTCCAGGAAAAAAGCCCAGAACATGGGAGAAACAGAACAATGGTCAGGGAGACTGGGGGAAAATATGGAGGTGGGGGCAGCGGTCCCAGAAGAGGTTAGGGAGATGGGCATTTGTGTGCTTCAGTGAGAGTCCACTGCACACCTAACCAGTACTGCTAAAATGAAAAAGACCAACAATACCAAGAATTGGCAAGGCTGCAGAAAAATTGGAACTCTTGTCCTTTCCCAGTGGGAACATACAGCCACTTGGGGATACAGTTTGGTAACTTCTTTTAACATTAATCATACAGTTACCCTATAACTCAGCAATTCTGCTCCCACGAGAAGCAAAAATGTATGTTCACAGAAAGAGTTGTACAAGAGTATTCATAGCAGCTTTCTCATAACAGCCTCAAACTATGATCAGGGACTTTCCTGGTGGTCCAGTGGTTAACACTCTGTGTTCCCAAAGCAGGGGACCTGGGTTTAATCCCTGGTCAAGGAACTAGATCCCACATGCGGCAACTAAGAATTCACAGATCCCGCAAGCCTCCTCTAAGAACTGGAGCAACCAAATAAACAAATATTTTAAAAAAGGATAACCTCCAACTACAGGAGAAGGGATAGCAAATAGTTGTACAGTCATATGATGGAATAATATACAGCAATCAAAGGGAAAAAACTACTAATACACGCCAAAACAGGAACAAATCTCAAAATCATTATGGTGAACAAAAGAAACCAGTTGCAAGAGTGTGATTACATGTACTTGAAATTCTAGGAAATACCAACCTAATGCAAAGTGACAGAAAGCAGATTAGGGACTGCTAGGCCAGGTGGAGATTGATTGTGAAAAGGAACAAAGAAAAATTTTTAAGAAAATAATCTGTATTGTGATAGAGGTTTCCCAGGCAAACACATTTGTCAAAACTCATCAAACTGTACAATGGGTGTGCTGTGTTGTTATGTAAATTTTTGCCTCAGTAAAGCTGATGGAAAACACACACCATGTGCATGCTTATTTATATGTCTGGTACATTATCTGCTTCCCACTGTATTTTCTAGGAAGTAGCTTGCAAATAATCATTTCTAACTTCCTTACTTCTTCTTCTTCTTCTATTCATAACTCCAAAGAGAATTAAACCTGTCACCCAGAATTTCTAACTGTTGAGTCTGACTCATTCATCTCAACCCTCCATACAGAAATGCTTATCTGCATTTTACAGAGAACAGGGGTCCCCTGTTTTTTTTTTTTAATATTTATTTATTCATTTATTTTTGGCTGTGTGGGCGTTTGTTGCTGTGCAGACTTTCTCTAGTTGCAGCAAGCAGATGTTACTCTCTAGTTGCGGTACACAGACTTCTTACTGTGGTTGTTTCTTGTTGCAGTTTCCAGGCTCTAGAGCACAGGCTCAGTAGCGGTAGTGCACTGGCTTAGTTGCCCCACAGTATGATCTTCCCAGACCAGGGATCGAACTCATGTCTCCTGCGTTGGCAGGCGGATTCTTTACCACTGTGCCACCAAGGACGTTCCCCCCACGCCCAGTCATGTGGTTATGTCAGCAGGCGTGCTTTCCCCAGAAGCGTCCTTGGTGGGTTTGGGGGAGCCTCTTAAAGCCTTCAAGGAGTCTCTTTCCTCTGCTACCTGGTGCCTGAAATTCATGAGTCCAAGGGTCATCCTTTCAGCATCAGGCTTTAGTAGCATGGGAAGGCAGATGGCACCAATCTTGCTGACTCAATGAATGAAGAGAAACGCTTGCAGCTAAGTGTTTCATTCAACAGTGAGGCCCTTCAGGGACAGAGAGGCGTGATACCTAGGCCCTGCCGTTGGAGCACTCACAGCCTCCCTGAAGTGGTCTCCCTTCAGTACACCGAAGACTCAGCCAGGAACTTGTTCAAAACAGACTTCCAGGGGATTCTTATTTGGGTGGGGCATCATTAACAAGCTCCCAGGTGGTTCCCTACAGACCATCTTTGAGACACAATAGTTGGGATAGGATATGTAATGACAAAAACTGTTCCAAAGTTGATGAATGAGCCCCAAGTAGGATAAACACAAGGGAAATCTCACCAAGGCACATTATCAAACTGTTAAAAAAAAAAGTGATAAAGAGAAACTCTGACTTAGAGGATTTAAGAGAAAGTTTTTGCAGGATGGAAGGTGTTAGGAGAAAGCCAAGGGGGAAGGTTAAGAAGGGCAGGATGGTGGGAAGAGGAACCTGATCATTCAAAGAAAATCATCAAAGCCCTGGGGGTTTGCTAAGGAGCAGCCCACTGGCCTGGCCCAGGTTCTGTTTTGGAAGCTAATTACCTCACCACCTGAACCTAGGCCAGGAGAAGCCACATTTGTAGCCCATCCCAGCCTGGTTCTCAGGATCTTCAACCTGTAATTGCATAGCTGGATTCTGCTCTCTGCTCTCTGCCATGCAAAGAACCAACAGGTATTTCCCAGGCCTGGCTCCCTGCAGGGTTTTGAGGTGGCCGGCACCCCGCTCCCGCTCCCAGAGACGCTGAGGTACCAGTGCCAACTCCCAGGGACTTAGCTCTCATGTGTGGAACCTGGCTGACTCCCGAACTGAAATTGGCCCCATGCCCTGTGCACTCCCAGGAAGTATTTACTCAGGTTTCTTCGCAGCTTTGCTTTCTCGTCCCAGCCCTACGGGCACAAAGCAAAATTAATCTCATTGCAAGAAGCCAGTATATCAGCACAGTGGGCACAAGGTGTTGTTGTTCAGCCGCTCTGCCGTGTCTGACTCTTTGCAGCCTCATGNCTCAGGTTTCTTCGCAGCTTTGCTTTCTCGTCCCAGCCCTACGGGCACAAAGCAAAATTAATCTCATTGCAAGAAGCCAGTATATCAGCACAGTGGGCACAAGGTGTTGTTGTTCAGCCGCTCTGCCGTGTCTGACTCTTTGCAGCCTCATGGGCTGCAGCATGCCAGGTTTCCCTGTCCATCATCTCCCAGAGTTCTCTCAAACTCATATCCATTGAGTCAGTGATGCCATCCAACCATCTCATCCTCTGTCACTCCCTTTTCAAACCATTTCAGTGTTCTTACCTCAAGAACCCCATGAACAGTATGAAAAGGGCATTAAGTGGTCAGGGGCAAAAACTGGGGGCACTGACCTGGGGCATTTGGTGAGTGAGGAGGGCAAAAAGGAATCACACAGCAAAGGCTCAATCCAGTGGCCCAGACAAGGGATAACTCAATGAGATTTAGCACTATTATGAAGACCTCTGCCTGCAGTGACCATACTAGCTAGTGTCTACCGGCAGCTGTGAGAAGCTGGATGCTTCCAATGATCTAGATGATTAAATGCTTTAACTAATTTAATCTTCAATGACAACCCAAGGAAACTGTGTCACAGACGGGTTGAATGAACTGCCAAGACAGCAAGTGGCAGAATCGTGGCTTACCCTCTAAGCTATATCACTTTCCAGAGGTGTGCAGGACTGAGCTGTTGGCATTGGAGGATCAGCAATCTCTCCTGTCCTGGGGATGCTCATTTGAGCTTTTCTCCAGGCTTAAATGATCAATTTGCCCACAGGAGAGAAGAAAATTAAAAATAATTTTTTTTGACCATGTGTTGTGGCTTGCAGGATGTTAGTTCTCCAATGAGGCATTGAACTTGGGACCCAGCAGTAAAAGCGCTAACCTCTGGACCACCCAAGAATTCCTGCAGAAACTTTAAAAATCAGCCACTTGTTCAAAACTGTACAGCTTCCTGGGGTGGAAGTGAAGGTGATTTCACACCTGCCACACTACCAGACACTGTTACCTGCCTGATCTCACTTTCTATCACATCCTTTCTCCCTCTCCTGTCTTCCTGCCCTGCCCTTCCTACCACCCAACTCTGGAGTCCAAACATTCACGGGCCTTCCCTGCCCCTCTCCCTTCTTGCCAGTTATCAAAACTCTTTAAGATTCAACCCACATCTCACCTTTTCTAGAAAGCCCTCACTGACATCCCTGGGTGGGATGACTCTGTCCCAGGCCTGTGTGATGAGAAGGGATGCGCTTCCAACATCTGCCACAATTCACCTTGCCTTGGGTCACTTCTCAGTGGGTTTATCTCTCTGGGGGCAGCAGCACATGGTAAGCAGGTCATTAGAAGCAGCTGAGGACATTTGTCTCCATTGAGTTGAAAAAAATGTAGGCTTAGAGATCCATGGAAATTTTACATAAAAAGCGAGACGATAAGATGAAAACACGATGTATGGGATTTTTTTCAAAATCTATTTTCTTTAAACTGTTCTATGTTCTATAAAAGAGCTTTAGCATGGCAGAATCTTATAAATGAGGAGGAGCCCCACTTCTTCATTCCACTCAATTTTAATGAGTCACTCATTTATTTATTCATCGGACATTAACTGACTCTGATTGCTCAAAAGCTATATGAATTAGCAAACACAATAGTGAGTGAGGCAGTGTAGTGTTGGGATTAACTGCATAGACTCTTCAACTAGCTTCCAGCACTTACGAGGCATATCACCTTAGGTGAATAAGTCACTTAAATTCTCGGTATCAAATTTCCCAATCTATAAAATAAAGATGATAATCTCTATCAGGGTTGTTATGAGGATTAAACAAGCTCATATGTATGTATAATATATATCAAGTGATGAGTCAGAAGAGTGCCTAGTATGTGGTTTTTAAGTCGCTTTTGTTAGCACTCTTATAAAACGTGTTTTCATAGAGACCAAGAAGGACCCCACCTCAGTCTGGAAAGATGAGGAGGTCCTTGCTAGATCAAGGAGGAAAAGGCATTCCAGGCAAAAGGAACAACACAGACGAAGGCTTAGAGGTGTCCACCAACAATGCCAGTTGGGGGAACTGGGAGCTGGGGGCAGGCTTCTTGGTACAGGGGTGTTGCACGTGCTGTATACAGATGGATGCCTGTGCCGTGTCAGGCATTTAGGACTTTATTCTAATGGTGGTGGGGAGCCAGGGAAGGCCTCTAAGTGACAGCCACTGTCTGAAGCAGGTGCCTCTGGCAACAGTGTCGGGGATGATATACACCTGGAGGTGAGACTTCCCCCGTGCCTTCAAGGTCCAGGAGGGAGGCGGTGAGAGACGCCCAGACCGTGAGCCCTGAAAGGAGAGAGCGGATGGGACGAGAAAACCCACAGGATGGGGGTGACAGCTGGGGCAGGAGAGGCAGGGCGGGGGCAGCCCCCCAGGTGTTGCCCTGGGACGCCACGGCCTCACATTAACAGTAAGCCAGCACAGGGAGCACAGCAGGAGGGTTAGGCAGAGGGCGCGTGCGTGATGCTATGGGCAGGGACGGGCAGAGCGGCAGCTTCTGTGCAGAGCCATAGTGTTTAAGCTCTCCTCCCAGGGGTTGTTCTGCCTGTGTGGGGTTTCATGGACCACCACCCAACACACACACGCGCGCGCACACACACACACACACACACACTCGTCAGTCACTCACTCTAAGAAAAGTTACTGTGTCTTACTCATTTCTGAATCCACCCCCTCCTTCTCCCCACCTGCCCCAACACCACATCAGGCACACACTGCGACTGCAGCTAAATTGGGGTTAATAGAGTCCAAGCTTGCTCCCCGCCCAACCCTCCAGATCGGGTAACGACGTCACAAACACAACCATCCCACCTCCTGTTCTCTGGACTACTGCTGTGCTGCCCTGAAGGGATCCAAGAGAAGCCCCCCAACTTCCACTTGAGGGGGGCCAGCCGGCCTGGCACCCTGCTGTGAGCCCCAGAGATGCCATATCAACCTTGGGACTGGGCCCTCTTCACAGGCTTCCACCCACCCCATCGACACCCACACACAGGAAGAGAACATGGGCCTGAGGCCCACGGAGGGATGGAACGGAGTGAAGAGCATGACGGCGAGAGCGGAGGGATCAGCCTCGCAAAATGAGCCTCCTTGGAGACATCGTCCCCAAGAGTGACAGAGTCCTCCCCCCACCCTCCTGCCCCCATTCCTGTCTGTCCCCCACACCA
>SJYV01005013.1:193401-225302 GCA_006410875.1 Neotragus pygmaeus | reverse complement strand
GGAGGAGGGGGGGCAAGACGAGGAAGGCCGGTGGCGGGAGGAGCCTCGGCCTCCGCCCCAAGACCGGTCCTCCTTCTGCGAGGGGCGCCGCCCCCTTCGCTTCCCCGGGTTTTCGCCGCCTTTTTCCCGCGTCCCCACGCCTTCGCTGGCGTCACAAGCTACTCAAGAGGCCCGCCAGCCTGGTTCCCGGCCCGGGGTATGCGCGAGCTTGGACGGCACGGTCTCGGAGCACGTGGGGTCCACGTCAGGGCGCGGGCTGTCCCCAGAGGTGCACCCCTCCGCTCTCTGCGGGGGCAGCTCGCATGTGCAGAGCTTCCCCAGTTCACCTGGAGTCACGGGCGTACAGCGTCGCATTCAGTTCTGACGGCGCACTTCCGTGTAGTAGGCGGGTATTGATAGACCCGTTTTCCGGAGGAGGAAACTGAGACTCAGATTATGGAATTTGCCCAAACCGAAGCTCGAGGGACTCCAATGCGCTTTTCATTACAGAGTAAGCTGATTTCTCCTTAGCGTCTCCTGGGCATGCAAGTGTGGGACCCCTCCTGGGTCACACTTCTTAATGGCCTACTTGCACAGCAGGTCCCCAATAGCGTGTCAGTCTCCTCTAATTAACTAGGCTGAAACACCCATGCCTAGAGTCGTGATAGAGTAAGCGGGCAGTCTTGGGGTTTTACACGTGGAAGGATGGTTTTTAGGAACTGAGTAGCCCAGGGCAATGGACCGGGTGCCCCTAGCTCTCCAGGTTTAGGTATTTGGTGGGGTTGAAGGGTTCAAGGAAGACTCCAAAACTAGCAAAGAAAGTAAATGGGCTACAGGAGTTGAGATTGATTAGCCTGAAGACGACCAGAGTGGGAGGGATAGAGGATAAGGGAAGAGATTGAATAATGTACCTTTTAGGCCTCAGAGAGGCCAACCGTCTGAGTGCTCACTTCCTTCCCACCCCTGACATTTTTGTCCACGGGGAAGCCTGCTTATAATCGAAATGATCATAGTCACATTTGGTGAGCTCTGTGTGCTGAGGACTGTTCTGATAAACCCAAGAAGTAGGTATTACTATTTTACCCATTTTATAGGTGTGGAAGATGAGGCACAAAAAGATTACAAAGCTAACTCAGTAACTGAGCAGGAAGTCTGGGTTGAACCCACACTCACTAAATAAATTGCACCTAACATGTTGGGAAATCAACCCTGAATATTAATTGGAAGGACTGATGCTGAAGCTCCAATAACTTCGGTCACCTGATTCAAAGAAAAGACCCTGATACTGGGAAAGACAGAAGGCAGAAGGAGAAGGGGACGACAGAGGATGAGGTGGTTGGATGGTATCACTGACTTAATGGACATGAGTTTGAGCAAGCTTCCAGAGATGGTAAAGGACAGGGGTGCTGCAGTCCATGGGGTTGTAAAGAGTTAGACATGACTAAGTGACTGAAGAACAACATGATGGGAACATCAGTAGCCTTCAAGGTGGAAAGCTGGTGCAGATGGCAGAGAGGTGTGCTAGGGCGGCCTGTGCCCTTTTGCCTTGGTGAGGGCAGGTAAGAAACTTGGGGTTGGTGTGTGTATATGTGTGTGTGTATATGGCATCTCAGACTTCTCTCTAGCCGATATTCCAAAGTAGGGGGTTTGACGGGGGAAAAGAACCGAAACCCAAATTCTCACCGAGAGCTGCAGCCGTTTATACTCCCCAAGAACATTCACTGTCATGTGTTGTCACCATCATTTCACAAAAGCAAATATATTTTAATTCTCAAAAGAAGACAGAGATCATCTGAATCAAAAGCAGTTACTCCCAAGAAAGAACAGTCCTTGACTTTCCACCAACAAATACATTTTTTTTTTCTTCTATATTGTGCTGTGGATTAGCAAAAATGTATAGTGGGGTGGCTTTCTCTGCTTCTGACCCCTCTGAATCATTTGAGAGCAGAACCAAAAAAAAAAAAAAAAGGCTTAGATATAGCAGGAAGGAATTAGCTTAGAGCCAAGAAAGAACTCCGCATCTTTGGAGAACTTTAAAGAGCAGGTGAGCACTGCATTTGTTTAGGATGTGAAGGTCTTGGGGTCAGCTCCATAGACTGAGGAGCCCAGTAGCCCTGGGTCCCCCTCAGAAGAGGGCTGGAACTTTGTTCTGAAGGACCTCTCCTTGGATCCACCAGGGGAGTCGGAACGGAGAACAGTTCCATCAGGCAGCCATTTCCTGCCCAGAGTTCATGGAGCCTGATAGGTAGTCCCATGGCAGTGGAGGGAGGGGGCCTCCAGCTGCCTCTGTTACCTCTCAGTGCGGGGAGTCCGTGTAGTCACCCACTGGTGGGCTGCACCCCACAGACCTGTAAGCCTCAGAGATGCCCAACCTTGAGACCAAAGAAAGAGCCTAGGACAGCAACGAAGACATTCATAGTGCTGAAGGCTGGTGGGTGGTATAAGCTCAGCCTACAGGATATGATGGCACTTTTTCTCCATTAGGAGCTGGATTAATTAACTCTAGTAGTCTTAGGTGGGTCTAGTATAAATCCAGGTGAAATCGGTAATTCCCTTGCCAATCCTACTTGCCACGAGGCAGCAAACCCAAACCACCAGGGACTTCCCTGCCAGTTCCCAGGTCATTTGATAATGTGTTCCTCTGGGGGTAAGATCCTGTGGTGAGAGCAAAAGTAAGTTGTGGTCCCGATAATAGACATTCGTCTTTAGGCGGTCAACAGTTAAGCTCAGACTGTATTGACTAGTCACTTCTGGGTTAACATAGCCCTGGGCCGATTGCCCCTGGGATTCTCAGTTTGAATTCTTGGAGGTTAAGTTAGCCTCTGGTCCACCGGTGGAAAGAACAGGTTTCCATTTCAGTTAAGTTGTTCTTTCATCCTTTCCATTAGCCTGGTCGAAGTTGGGGGAGGGATGTCCATAAGGCAAGTGGAAAGGCCAGTGTGTGTCATTTTTATCAGCCCATTCCTGAACTTCATGCCTGGTTAAGTGGACTCTTTGGTCATTATCAATGCCCATGGGGGTCCTGTTTTCCACACACAGCTATCCTAGACCCCAAATAGTGGGGTTTTGCATTGCTAGACCCAGGTAAGCCTTTTGTAGTGTGAGCTGCACATGGCTGTTGTCCCTTCGTGGTCTGTATCATTGCCCTGCCCCCTTCCACAGCTGGGACCAGAAGCCCAGGGGTGCACTTTATTTCGTTATTGTCACAGGCCCTAACCAGACTTTTCGGCCGCGTCCAATTCACAAGCCTGTCCCTGAACTAAGATCCCCTAAAGCCTGTGTAATTGTTTCGTGGTGAGAGGTTTGCAGACCCACTCCCTTGCATTTTGTCTGTATTCATCAGGCATCCTCGTGCAGTCAGATGAGCCACAAGCACAGAGCTGCTGCTTTTAAGCTGAAAACAGAGACTCCGAGGTTACCAGAGTGGAAGAGAATTAATTCAATGGAAGAGAAAGACCTCTCTCATGGCAGTCAGCTGCCACAGGGCCCCACCTGCTGGTGGACAGCCACCTCGAGATCATGCCTGTGACCTTCCATTCCCCATCCTTGACTTCTCTACATCTTGGGTGTTTCTTTGGCCTCCCAGCCGGCTGACCAATCATTGGGCTGCACCCCACAGTCCTGAAAGCCTTGTGGTTGCCCCTCCTCAAGACCAAAGAAAAAGTCTGGAGACAGTGATGGAGACCTCAGTGGTTTTTTGCACAGGAGGTTTGGGGAGGGGGTTGGCGCTGGTCTTAAGCAAAAGGTCCTGGAGCAACAACCTGTGGGTTACAGGGGGCAGGCCATATCAGTAATCTTCCCCCGCTCGGGGTAGAAGGAGGCTACTATTTATAGGGGGAATTGAGGTCAGGTTGGCTAGTCAGTTACCAAGGCAACCAGCCGGGGCACGTCCCTCACAGCCCCACAGTTAAGAACCATCATGAGGGCAGATGTTTCCTTTAATAAATTAGCAGGTAGAGCAGGGGTGAGATCAGCCATTAGCTGGAGCAGAGGGCAAACCTGGTCACGTGAGTAGGTTGCAGGCAAAATCGAGACTGATCAAGGGACTTACCCAGTTGTCCAGTGGCTGAGACTCTGAGCTTCTAACACAGGGGGCCCAGGGTTCAATTCCTGATCAGGGAACTAGATCCCACAAGCCACAACTAAGAGTTCTCATGCTGCAACGAAGATGGAAGGTCCCTCGGGCTGCAACAAAACCAGCACGGCCAAGTTTTCTTTCTTTCTTTTTTTTTTAAAGAAGGGACAAGTAGAGCAAGGGAAGAACAAAGAGCAAGAGAACAGCCATCTTGAATGGCCTGACCATACACCCACCTTGGGGCTGTGTAGAGGGCCAGGAATGGCCCTTGAGGAGGGCCGAGGATGGAAGAGAATAGCCCCCTCACCCCGGGAGTGTTGCCTGCAGCCTGGGGTGACGTGGATGAAGGCTCTGAGTGGACTGACGTGGCTGGCTGCTGTAGCATCCTTGGTGGTGTGTTTCCACACCTCCTGCAAGCCCAGATGCAGCAGCCGAGGGCCCCAAGCCTTCCAACAGGAGCTCAAGGCCAGGCAGGAGAAGCCCTGTTCTGGGGCAGCCATGCTCAGGGCTGACTCTGGGCCTGAGCCTGGCTTGGGCTCCTCCGTGTTCTGCACCAGAAGGTGAGGCCAGAGGCTGTGGGGACACTGGGGGTGGGGGGAGGAGGAGGAGGGAAGGGTCTGGTCTCACGTGCCCCATCTTAGTGGTGGAGGTGGTGGAGACAAGACAGGCCTCCAAAGTTGGGTTTCTCCTCCAGGGTGGTGGCGTTTTCCAGAGGCCTCCAACCACATCCCACCGTGTGTGTATACGTTGCGGGGGGATGAGGTGCGATACGCATAACTTGAGCATCTCCTAAGTGCAGGACTGCTGGCTGTTGGAGATGCAGAGACAACTGCCCTTATGAGCTTTTGGTCAACACTAAGGGGAACGTGGATGCTGGAAGATAATGGATTTGCCTTGAGACTCTGGAAAACTTTGTAAGGTGCTTGTCATCTTTTATTCTCCGATGGAAAGAGGGGCCCTTGCTTACAGAAACGCTCCGAGGCCCAGAAGTGGATCCATGGCGAAAAGATCAAAGATGGGAGGGCCAAGCAAGTGAGGGAACAGGGCTGCCAGGGGCCACATCCCAAACCCCCAACACTCCAACCCTGCCCGACCCCCGCAGCAAACGTCCAGACTTCCAGAAATTGGGCCTCTGCTGCCCTCTAATGGTGAAGCCGCCTTGTGGTTCAGACGGTAAAGCGTCTGCCTGCAATGCAGGAGACCAGAGTTTGGTCCCTGGGTTGGGAAGATCCCCTGGAGAAGGAAATGGCAACCCACTCCAGTAATCTTGCCTGGAAAATCCTATGGATGGAGGAGCCTGGCAGGTACAGTCCATGGGGTCGCAGAGAGTTGGACACAACTGAGCAACTTCACTTTGACTTTTCACTTTGCCCCCTAATGGAGGAAGGGAAAACTCTGGAGCTGGCTGCTGGGGCCCCACCAACCTGGGTCCCCTAAAAACGGGGGCTGCGAAGGACCTTCCTGCTCCAGACCTTGTGTTTCCCTGGAGTCTTGAATTTGCTTTCCCGCAGCCTCCGAAGCTCCCTGGCTGCCCTGTTCCCAGACCGCCACCCTCTGTCCTGCTGTTTCCCCAGTTGCCTTTGTTTCCCATGTTCTGATTCTGGTGCCCTAGTTCCTGGCCCTGCTGGAGTTCTGATTCCGGAAGGCCTTCGCCTGGTGCCTTGGGCATGCCCTGCATCCGCCAGCAGCCGAGGCAAATGGACATCCGCAAAGGTGTGGTGAGCCTGGCCACAGGCGCCGGAGCCATCTACCTCCTCTACAAGGCCATCAAGGCCGGCATAAAATGTCAGCGGCCCTTCTGCTCTGCCTCACCCATCTGTATCGCCCGTGAGTGTCCCCGCCCTGGGGAGAGGGCTCGGCCCCAGGAGGTACCTATTCCCCAGGTCTCTGAGGGGCCCAAGGGGACTCCTCCACATTCCACTCTCATGCCTCTTTCTCACCTCCATTTTCCCCAGGCCCACTCTAGAGATGCTGGAGCAGGGTACCCAGGTAGAGGATGGTGCTCAGGTGCATCCTCAGGAGTCATCTGGCAGGTTCCTAAATTCTACATTCACTCTGGCATCTAGGATGGATAGAAACTTGGTATCAGCAGTTCTCCCCAAGGGAAAACCGGGGGACCTATGTGCCCAGAGCCTCCACTAATCTCTGTGACCACTCAGTGCAAAGTTGAGAAAGAAATCCTTTCTGCAAGACTTTGTGTTGCCACCTGCTAGAATATCATTGCCATACACCCGTTAGGATGAAACACCGTTTATGACTGCCATATGCCAGAAAGTTGTTATGGTAAACGTACAAAGCGTTTTTGTTTATGATCTGAATGATGCAGCATTAGATGTGGTGCCCTTGTGCAGTGCACACCCTGAGCAACTGCGCGTGGTGGTCCTGTGTATGGCAGGAAGTCTTCTCTTCAGAAAAGGCAAGGCAGCCTTGTGTCCCAGGTCCCTCTGCCCTGCTTCCCAATCCCCTTCTTTCATCACCTCTGAGTTCACAGCCTGAACCGGTCTGGGGTGGCTGTCTAGGCCTGGCAATCGAGCGAGAGCGACACGGGCGGGACTCGGGTGAGCTCCGGAGGCTCCTCAATTCTTTGGAGTGCAAGCAGGATGCGTACGCCAAGAGCATGATCCTACACAGCATCACGCGCTGTGTGTACTTGCTGGAGTCCGAGGTGAGGGAAGGGAGGCAGGAGGCCCCTCCCCCTCAGCCTGGCCCCTGGGGGCTACCAGCGTGTGTCCTGGTACCCCCCCACCAATCCTCCTGACTAGCCAGGCAGTGTCCTGGGACCTGTCTCTCTCAGGGTGGGAGGGGTTGTGTTGAGGGGTGTTGGTGAAAGGGTGTGTGTTGGGGGGAACCAGGACCCCCGCTTCTTCTGCCTCTTCCATCTCTCCTGGCACACTCTAGGCCTCTGGTTGTACTAATGATGACATCACGTTGGTGGGCTCCATGCTGGATGACAAGGACAACAGTGTCAAAATCCAAGCCCTGAACACACTTAAAGCTTTCTCTGGCATCAGAAAATTCAGGCTCAAAATCCAGGTGAGCCAGCAATAAGGGTGGGGCAGAGCGCGTGGGGTGTCCACAGGCCGTGGGCCCTTTAGTGGGCCTAGGATGAATGGTTATGTTCCAGAAGTCTGTTTGGGTCTGAGTTTGTAACTCAGAAATATGTTTTTCCTTGGAAATTAGTGGGAAAATGGGGGCAGAAAAGGGGCAGAAAAGTCTTTGAATCCCAGGATAAAACTGAACTCAGTCCCTTGGAGAATCTCTGAACCCCAAGCAGAAACCGCCGAGGTTCTTTCTGATGCTAGCCAACTCTCTTGACACCAGCTGGGTGTCCTATAGTTCAGTTCTGACATGTCTCCCTGGAGTTAGTACAGACCCCACCGCTGAAGGCTGAGTCCCATAGGACCATCTCCCACTTTTGACCGGCCAGCTGTAAAGTTGGAGGTTCCCATGACCTCTCTCCTCGGACTTGATAATTCACTATAAAGAGTCACAGCATGCAGGAAAATGTTTTACTTACAGTTTATTATAAAAGATACAACTGAGGAGGGACTTCCCTGGTGGTTCAGTGGTTAAGACTCCGCGCTCCCAATGCAGGAAGTACAGGTTCAGTCCCTGGTTAGTGAACTAAGATCCCACATGCCACACACTTCAGAGCAAGGGGTGAAAAAGATACAACTGAGGAGCGGCCAAATGGAAGAGATGCAAGAGCAGAATGTAGGGGAAGGGCTTCCACGCCTTCTTCAGGCCTGCCACCCTGCTAGCCCCTCGATATATTCACAACCCAAGGTTCTCCAAACCCTGTCATGTAGGTGTATTTATGGAGGCTTTATTATGTAGGCATAATGGATTAATCATTGGCCATTGGTGACTGAACTGTCTCTAGCCCCACCCTTCTCCCCAGAGATCAGGTTTGGGGGTGAACGTTCCAGCCCCCTAATCCTAGCTGGGTCTTTCTGGCCTCATCCAGCAGGAACCTAGGTGTCTGTCTAGAGTTGCATCATTAGCATAAATTAAGGGGTGATAGAAAGAGGCTTATTATAAAATCAAAAACACTCCTAGCAGGAAATTGCAAGGATTTTAGGAACCTTGTGCCTGCAGTCAGGGACAAAAACCAGATATACTGTCAGACCACACCCCATGCTGTGTTGGTCTAAGGCTGGTGGCTGGACCACTAATGTTTTCAGTACTACGATGTTGAGAAAACGGAAGCCACCAAATGTCAGTTCCCCCAGCTTCTTGCTGTTAGGCTTTCAGGCTTACCTGTTACTCATCCTTTCCTGCTTTCCTGCTGGTGCCATGGAAGAAAGGTGTTCTTCCTGCCTGTGTTCAATGAGTGTCTCAGTCCTGCATCTGCCCCCTTCCCTGAGGGCCCCTCTCCTTGATTAAACTCTGTCTTGTATAGCCTCCTCTGGCTCCTTCCCCTTAGATTCAACAAGCTCTATTCTTTCCATCTTAAAAGACAAAACTAGAAAACATCTTCCTTGACCTCTAATGACCTCTAATCTCTCTCTAGCAAATGATCTCTCCCAAAATATTTTACTTTAAAATAGCTAAAATATTCAAAACATGTGAACATTTTATGAGTGTTTGGTAACAATAAAACACTGGAACTTCCCTTGTCGTCCAGTGGCTAAGACTCCACATTCCCAATGCAGGGAGCCTAGGTTCGATCCCTGATCAGGGAACCAGATCCCACATGCTGCAACTAAAGATCCCTGTGCTGGCCACAGCCAAATAAATCAATAATAAATATTTAAAACAAAAACAGAACACACAATCAGAACTCAGGCTAAGAAATAGAACATGACCAATTGGCTAGATGCCCCTGGATGCCCCTTCCTTAATGCCAGCCTCCTCCCCGACCAGAGGCAATCATTCCTCTGCATTTTGTTCATCAATTTCTTGATTTTCTCTGTAGTCTTATCATGTATGCATGTGTTATCGTTTTCTAGCAGGCCACAGCAGCAGGCAAAAATAGGTGAAATATAATTGGAATGTTTTTATGCTTCATGGATCTGAAAGTCTGCAGTTTGCATTCTGTGGTTTGCCTTTTCCCTCCAACATTGAAAGAGTCATCCTTATTGATAGGGACTGCTCTGTTTCTTTTCCGCTGTTGTGTTATATTCTGGTTCATGAATATCCTGCAGTTTTATTTATCCAACTGCTCATGGGTAGGTATTTGAGTCATTTGTATATGGCGCCGTGAGCATGCGCGTATGCATCACCCTTGGGACATGGGAGACTTTCTCTAGGGCATGTATGCAGTTGTGGGATGGTCCGGTGAAAGGGAGGCCCAACTTTTTGAGACGGGCTGAATCAGTTTACACCTCCCACCAGCCCCGCATGAGTGTTCCTGTTGCATCATTTCTTCCCCAACAGTTGGTCTTTTCACACTTTAAATTTTTTGCATCAGACTTTCTATGGAGGAAAAAAAGGTTTTGCAGTCTCTACTTGCTGGTTGCTTCTGCTTCATCTCTCAGCCCTCTCAGTTGCCCTAAGGCTTTGATTCTCATGCACATCAGAATTGCCAAGAAAGCTGGTTAAAAATGAAGATTTCAGGGCATTACACCCAGAGAACCAGTTCAGGGAAGCTTTGTTTTTCATAAGCCCCTCAGATTCCGATGCAAGTGGCATGGACACCACTGTCCTTTCTTCCCCCAGCGTCTGCATCCTGAGGACCTAACTCTCGGGGTGAAAGCGGCCACTCCCTCGCCTCAGTTTCCACCTAGATGTGCTCTCCTCTGTCTCTGTCTCTCTCTAAAGCCTGCAGGCTCCCTTGACCTCCAGACCCATGGCCAGCTGCTCCACTCAGTCTGGAGACCTTCTGACCCAACATCCAAATGGAGCTCACTCCTGTTCCCTGAGCCAGACCACCCTCTTGAGAGAGATCTGATTGCATCAGTTCCCTTCTGGGTCTTCCTCAAGGCTCTCATCAGAAAATATATGACCAGGGACTTCCCTGGAGGTCCAGAGGCTAAGACTCAGCGCTCCCAATCCTGGGGACCCAGATTTGACCCCTGGTCGGGGAACTAGATCCCACATGCTGCACCTAAAGATCCTGCATGCCAAAACTACGACCTAGCGCAGCCAAATAAAAATACACAAAAAAAATTTTTAACATGTACAACCAGCTCCACCTCCCTGCCCACACCCCAACCGTTTACACTATGTGTTTCAAGCTCTCTCCCCTCCCAGCTCTTGCACCTGGTGTTCTGCTACCTGAAAGCCCACCCTGGATTTGCTAACTCCTACCTGCCCTTCAGATCTCAGCAGTCAGCGAGGGGTGAGGGCAGGAAGGAGCAGGGTACTAATGGGAAGTCTGTGCTTCCCACTCCAGGCTTCTGGCGTCCTTCTTAAGTGATTTGCAAAAGTATAGCTTGTAAGGTACCTGCCTTTGGTAATAAGCCTCAAGCATCTGCAGCTCAGAAGCCAAGATCCCTTTTCTCATTCAACAGACGTGTACTGAACACTTCTGTTGTGCCTGGGCAGTGTGCTAGGCATATGAGATACAACAGGGAATGGAACAAGAAGGAACCTTATCCCAAGTGAACTTAAATTCTAGTAGAAAGCAAGGCAGGCAATACACAAATAAATGAGGGCTTCCCTCATGGTCTAGTGGTTAAGAGTCTGCCTTGCAGTGCCTGGGACACAGGTTTGATCCCTGGTATGGGAAGATCCCACATCCCATGGAACAACTAAGTCTGAGGGCAACAACAAAGACCCAGTGCAGCCAAAACTAGTTAAAAATCAACAAAATCTTAAACAAAAAAAAAATAAGTGAAACAGAGTGTTTCATGGGGGCAAATGCTATTGAGAAAAATCAAGAAGAGTGGTAAAGAAGGCTGACATCAGGGTAATGCTGCAATTTCAAAAGAGAAAATCTTTGCGGTCTAGGGCTTGATAAAGAGGTCATAGAAATGACACTAAAAGCACAGTCTATAAAAGAAAAATGATAAATTGAACTTCATCAAAATTCAAAACATTTTAGTGAAAGACCCTATATTAAGAGGATGAAAAGATAAGCTTCAGACTGAAAGAAAATAGTTGCAAACCACATACCTGACGCAAGACTTATATCTAGTTTATATAAAGAGCTCTGAAAACTCAATATTTTAAAAAATCCAGTTAGAAAATGGGCACAAGATATTGAAATATTTCACTGAAGCAGATATACAACTGCAAATAAGCACATGAAGAAATGCTTAACATTTAACTAGACACTAGGGAAATGCAAATTTAAGACAATAATGAAATATTACTATATACCTATTAGATACCGCTGCTAAGTCGCTTCAGTTGTGTCCGACTCTGTGCGACCCCATAGACGGCAGCCCACCAGGCTCCCCCGTCCCTGGGATTCTCCAGGCAAGAACACTGGAGTGGGTTGCCGTTTCCTTCTCCAATGCATGAAAGTAAAAAGTGAAAGTGAAGTCACTGAGTCCTGTCTAACTCTCAGCGACCCCATGGACTGCAGCCTACCAGGCTCCTCCATCCATGGGATTTTCCAGGCAAGAGTACTGGAGTGGGGTGCCATTGCCTTCTCCGACCTATTAGATAATCTGAACTAAAAAATTAGTGACAGTACCAAGTGCTGGTGAAGATGGAGAGAAACTGAATCTCTCATATGTTGCTGGTGGGAATGTAAAATGGTAAAGCGGCCACTCTGGAAGATAGTTTGGTAGTTTAAAAACAAAAAACTCTACATTTACCATGCAAAACAGCAGTTGCACTCTTGAGCGTTTATCCCGGAGAAATAAAAACTTACATCTGTACAAAAACCTGTTCACAGCAGCTCTATTTGTAACAGTCAAAAGGAGAAACAACCAAAATGGCTCTCAGTAGAAAAATGACTATGCAAACTGGTAATCTAGTACTATGGGACATCACTCAGTAATGAAAAAGAACGAACTATTGATACACACGACATCTTGGATGGATCCCAAGGGCATTATACTGAGTGGAAGACATCAGGTTTGGAAGATTACAAAGTATGCTTCCATTTATATAACCTCAAAATTGACAAAATCAGAGAGGTGGAAAACTGCTTGGGGGCCCTCATGGGTGAGGGCTGGTTTTGATGGGTGGGGTAAATGTGACAATAAGATCACCCACAAGGGTGATCTGTGGCAATGCTGATGGAATGATTTGTTGACTGTGGTGATGGTTACATGAATCTACATACATGATAAAATGACACAGAACTATACATACACATTGTATTGATACCATTTCCCTGGTTTTGATACTGTAATTATTTAAGATGTAACTATGGAGGGAAACAGGGTGGAAGGCACACTGGGACCTCTCTGTTTTTGCAACTTCTAGTGAACTTATAATCATTTGAAAATAAAAATTTAAAAACAAAAAGTGTGTTCCATATGACAGTGGTATAGAGAAAAATAAAAGGGGGGTGGATAGGAAGGTGGGAAGCCCTGACCACTCTCCCAAGAAGGTGACATTAAACAGCAAAGTCTTGAAGGAGGTAAGAGAATATCAGAGGGAGAGCGTTCTAAGCAGAGGGACCAGCCTGTGCAAAGACCCTAAGATAGGTGTGTACCCGGTGTTCAGGGAATCTGTGGGAGCAGAGGAGAGAATAGGAGATGAGGCAAAGAAGTAATGGGGGGGAGCAGGGGAAGATCTTATAAGCCACTGTAAGGATTTTAGCCTTTATCCTGAATGGACCAGTGACTCTGGAGCAGGGGCGGGAATGTTCATCCTGTCTGCTATTCTGAGAATAGATGCAGAGGACAAGGCTGGAAGCAGAGAGGAGGAGGAGGCTATTGCAGAAGCCTGGCGGGGGATGCTGGCGGCTTGGACCAGGGTGGTGGAAGGGGCATGCTGAGCAGTGGCTTGACTGTTGGCAGGTTTTGAAGGCAGAGCCCACAGGATGTTCTGAAGGGTTAGAAAAGGGTGTGAGAGAAAGAAAGGAGTCAAGGAAGACCAGGGAGTTTTGGTCTGAGTAACTGGAAGGCAGGTGTAACCAACAGCAGAGACAGGAAGGGTGGTGGAGAGAGCAGGTGTGGGGATGGGAATGTGTCAACTCAGAGGTTTAGTAAAATTCTGGGAAAAAAGTGGAATTGGCACTTGCATCTGTGAGTCTGGAGTTCAGGGAGAGATCTGGGCTGGAGACAGGAACTCGAAAGACATCAGCATATGGATAGCCTTTAACACTGAGTCTGTGAGTCTTTAACACCGTGTCACTAAGGCAGGGAGGAAGACAGAAGAGGAGGTTGGCAGAAGAACCCGGAAAGAAGCTTGAGACAGATAAGCCCAGTGAAGATAGATTTTCAAGGAGGCGGGAGGGGTCAATAGGTTAAACCAGGGGAGAGTTTAAGTGGGGAAGTGTCTGTGGGGTCAGCTCGGTTGTCCTGAGTGAAAGCAGAGGGTGGGCTAATGTTGAGGGTCGTCCTGTGAAAGCAGGAAACCCTTCTCTTCTCCCCCCGCCCCTCCCAGGAACACTCCATCAAGGCGCTGGAACTGATCTCCACCATCTGGGACTCAGAGCTGCACATTGCAGGCCTCAGACTCCTCAACAACATCCCGCTGCCTGACTTTGTGCATCCACAGCTGCGACGGGTGATGCCTGCCTTGATGGAGATCCTGCAGTCGGACTATATCCTGGCACAGGTGCCTGAGGACGGGGGCCCAGGCCCCGACCCCCTGCCCGGCCCTGGCACGACACCTAGAAGGAAGAGCAGAGATTCGTGTCATCCCTGCTCAGGCCCACCTGCCTTCTCACGTGTGGCCCTTTCCTTTGCTCAGGTGCAAGCCATACGATTGCTGAGCAGCCTGGCACAGAAGAACGACCTTCTCTATGATATTCTCAACTGCCAGGTGAGAAAGGATCTGAGAGGCGGGCCGGCGGATGCTCACAGATGTTGGGAAAGGCGGAATCGTGGGTTCTTCAGACAGACTCAGCCCTGACAAGATCACCTTGTTCCTCTTTCTGCCCCTGCACTAGATACGTATTGCAGACAGCCCCCGCTCCTGTCCTCTCAATAGAATCAGATTTTCCTTTGAGGGACTTTCTGAACTCAGAGTCAAGAACACAGGTGACACAAATTAGTCTAGGTATTTTAGTAATAGGGGAAAATTACAACATTGTGAAAAGATTCCTACCATCTAATTAATTAACATAACTATCCCCTCACCTCACATATTTGTTTTTGGTGAGAACATTTAAGTTCCATTCTCTTAGCTAACTTCAATTATATAATACAGTATTATTAATATCGACTATAGTCACCATGTTTTGTATTATATCCTCAGATCTTTTTCATCTTTTAGCTAAAAGTATGTACCCTTTTGGGCTTCCCTGGTGGCTCAGATGGTAAAGAATCTACCTGCAATGCGGGAGACCTGGGTTCAATCCCTGGGTTGGGAAGATCTCCTGGAGGCGGGCATGGCAACCCACTCCAGTGTTTTCACCTGGAGAATCCCCATGGACAGAGGAGCCTGGTGTCGCAAAGGGTCGGATACAACTAAGCACAGCACGTGTACCCTTTTACTAACCTTTCCCTATTTTCCCACTCCCCACCCCAGCCCCCAGCAACTAGTTTTCTACTGTTTATATGAGTTTGATTTTTTTTTGTTTTTAATATTCCACATGTAAGTGATACCATGCAGTATTTGTCTTTCTCTGTCTGGCTTATCTCTCTTAGCATAATGTTCCCTGAGTCCATCCATATTGTCACAAATAGCAGGATTTCCTTCTTACAGCTGAATAATTATAAGGAAAAAAGGACATGTTTACCACCACAGTGGAAGATTTGGAAGGATTTAACTATTGTTTCAGCAATTAATAGATAAATATCTAAAACTGGTAAGGTTACACTTGCTGCAAATAACACAAAGAAGCTTAAGCCATCAGATATATCCAGAACACTTGACAATTAGTACATGCACATTCCTCTCAAGTACACAAAATATTTACAAACATTAACCACATGCTAAGGTTTCAAAGGAAGCTCAACAAACTTCCCTGAATCAATATTATCATATCACTCATGTTTTATGACCACAATGGAATTATGTTAGAGAGTGATATTGAAAACCAAAAGATTCCTACACAGTCGCATCTGAAGCTCAGGTATATTGGGAAGCTGAGGCAATAGGAGGAAGGAAGAACTTCAGAACTTGCCATGGACTTGATTCCTTGCTGCATTCTGCTCACAGGTGCACTGCAATTTCCTGAACCTGTTCCAGTCCACACAGCCTGGGAGTCTGCTGTTTGAGGTCCTGGTGTTTGCAGAGCGGTTGAGTGAAGGCCGGAGTTTCCCCCACTACCGCGCCGTGAAGTGGCATTACAACGAACAGTCTTTACACGAAGCTCTCTTTGGGGACGACTCACGACTGGCAGACCGGCTGCTCGCCTTGGTCATCCACCCCGAGGAGGATGTTCAGATCCAAGCCTGCAAAGTCATAGTCAGCCTGCAGTGCCCCCAGGATGTGGGAATCCGGCCTTCCTGCCCACCCAGTCATTCCTGCTTTAATAACCGGGAATAAAATTACGGAGAGCCAATAAAATGAGTATGGGAAAGGAGGCTGGGGGACCGTGTCTGTTCTGGGCCTTCCGGAGTGGGTGGCGATGTTAGCCAGCATTACTGCTTGTCAAAGCGTAGGCTTGTCTCCTCAAACGCATTCCTACTTCCCTGTTTAGTTGGACAGATCCTTTCTCTTGCTGCTTTTTAAAATTTATTTATTGTGACCAGACCGTGCAGCATGTGGGATCTAACCCTGCACCCCGCTGCAGTGGAAGTGTGGGCTCCTAAGAACTGGACAGCCAGAAAAGTCCCTTAATTTTTTTGAGTGATGATTTTTATTAGTGTGTAGTTGATTTATAGTGTTGTGTTCGTTTCTGCTATGCAGCAAAGTGAGTCAGTTACACATATACCTTCTCTTTTTAAAATTTTTTATTTTGTATTGGAGTATAGCTGATGTACAAACAATGTTGTGATGGTTTCAGGTGAACAGCGAAGGGACTCAGCCACACATATACATGTATCCATTCTCCCCCAAACTCCCCTCCCATCCAGGCTGCCATATAACACTGAGCAGAGCTCCATGTACTATACAGTAGATCCTTGTTGGTTATCCATTTTCAATACAGCAGTGTATAGGTGTGCCTCCCTAACTCTCCCTTCCTCTCCTTCTTCCCCTGGCAACCATAAGCTTGTTCTTGAAGTCTGTGAATCTGTTTCTGTTTTATAAGTAAGTTCATTTGTATCATTTCTTTTCAGACTCCACATATAAGAGATATCATATGATATTTCTCCATCTCTTACTCCACTCGGTATGACACTCTCTGGGTCTGTCCATGTTACTGCAAATGGCATTATTTCATTCTTTTTAACGACCGAGTAATATTCCATTGTATATATGTACCACATCTGTATCCATTCCTGTCGATGGACATTTAGGTTGCTTCCATGTGGTGGCTATTGTAAACTGCTGCAATGAACACAGGGTGCATGGATCCTTTCAGATCATGCTTTTCTCCTCATATATGCTCAGGAGTGGAATTGCAGGGTCATATAGTGGTGCTGTTTTTAGTTTTTTAAAGGAAACTCCATACTGTTCTCCGTGGTGGCTATACCAATTTACATTCCCACCAACGGTGCAGAAGCATTCCCTTATCTCCACACCCTTTCCAGCATTTACTGTTTGTGGATTTTTTGATGATAGCCATTCTGACTGGTGTGAGGTGATATCTCGTTGCGGTTTTGATTTGTACTTCCCTAATAATTAGAAATGTGGAACATCTTTTCAAGTACCTATTGGCCATCTGTATGTCTTCTTTGGAGAAATGTCTATTTAGGTCTTCTGCCCATTTTTTGAGTGCTATACCCACTCTCTTTTAGATCCGATTCCCACGTAGGTCATTAGAATACGCGTAGCGATCTCTGCTATATAGTAGGTTCTTATTAGTTATCTATTGTATATATAGTAGTGTGTTTATTTGTTCCAATCCCAATCTCCTAATTTATCCTTCCCCGTCTCTTGCTGCTTTTAAATTTGAATGTGGAGCCAGTGCTTTCAGGGAGTTTCAGGGAGAAGGTGGGTTTGGGGACTGAGGCCAAAGATAATCAGTGAGAGAGTATGGCACTGCAGACAGTATAGCTCCAGGTTACTTGGAACGGGCTGGGCTAGACAACAGTAACAGCAACTGCCAAATCTCAGTGCTTAAAAATGGCCACGGTTATTTCTTTTCCTTAACACATGCTCCTGAGAAGTCGCTGAGGGGCTGGAGGGGCAGGAAAAGTGACTTGCTCAAGGTCACATGACTGGCCTGGGGCAGAAATAGGACTGGAACTTAATTTTTACTGGACTTTTTCTTTCATTTTCCTTGGCTTGAGCCCCGTGAGAGGAAACCATGGATTCTAAGCCAGAGTCTGTGGCAGTTGAGAAAGACCTCAATGCTTCTGGATTTTAGAGGCCAGTTGAGGACTGAACTATGAGCAAATCTGTCCCCACTGTTTTCCTGACCCAAGACCCCGTCACTTGAGTGGATGGATGATGGGTGGAAGGGTATAGGTTAGGATATGCTGATCAGAGAGCCAGGTTTTTTTTTTAATGTTTTATTATGAAAACTTGCAAAACATGTGGGAAAGTAGAAACCTTTGTGGACACTCATCCAGGCTCAGCAGCCACTGATGCAAGATTGATTTCATTTTATCCACCTACTTTTTCACCAAGAGAGCCAGTTCTTACTAAGGGACCATCTCCCCAAGTCTGATCACCATTACCAGCTCTGAATCACCAGCTCTCATCTTTCTCCTGAGCTCAGGACTTAGGCTGCTCCTCCCTGCTACTTGGCTACAGTGCAGACAGCCCAGTGGAACTTGTCAAATGCCAGCATCATCCTACCCACCTCTCTGCCAGCTCCCCTGTGTTCCCAACAAGGTATGGGGAGTCACCTTAAATTCTCTTCCCCATCACATGCTCCAATTCCCACTGCTTTACTCTACCCCACGTCAAGACTTCTGGGAAGTCATTCTATTTCTGTCCTCCACCCTCCAGCCCTACATACTGCAAACTCATCTTTGAATCCCACATTGGGACTTACCTGGCAGTTCAGTGGTTAAGACTCTGTGCTTCCACTGCAGGGGCCATGGGTTTGATCCCTGGTCAGGGAACTAAGATCCCACATGCGATGTGGCATGGCCAAACAATTATTTTAAAAAAAGATCAAAACCCCACATTGCACCATCCTCAAAAACCTTCAGAGGTTCCCCACCACCAAAGTGAACTTTTCTCAGCCCCAAAGCTAAGTTACCTGATCTGACAAGTGCAAATGTAGCTACATGAAAAGCAGATGGGATTTTGTCCTGGAAGGTATGGTCACTAGAGCCCTTTGCCACATAATCACACCAAATGAATTCGGTTTGCATTTAAGGCCCTTCAGCATCTATTCATCCTGCCTGCCACTAGCCAAGCTTGTCAACACTCTTCACTAGTCAAACTGGAGCGAACAAGTCACCGCTGACCTAATCCTGTCCTGTTTAGTCTTGCCCCTGAGGTTTCGATGCAAACTTCTCCCTGCCTACAGGGCTGGTCTTCCTGCTTTCCTATGGGCTGTGTCCCCAAGACCTGTGGTAGTCTAGAGTTTTCTTCAACTATACCCACTTTGGGGGCTTCCAGCAGCACTTCTCATCTGAGCCTCTCATGTGGCATTTGGCAAATTAAAGCTCGGGTGTTATAAATTTTGTTCTTTTTGCAGTTAGGTCCTATCTGACTGCTTCTAAAAGCCTTGAAGGCAAAATCTGCTCTGGGCAGGCACACAATAACAATTGGCCGATGGTAATGAAAGGAGAGCTGGCAGTGGGCAGTGACGTGGGGTGCGCTGTGTTTGTTATTGGTTGCTGCCTAACAAATCATGGGTATCAGTCTGGGTCCAATCAAGAGAGAGAAACCACACCATAATTTGTACAGGGAGATTTAAAAATAATTGTTAGTCCAGTCCCCATAAGAAATAAAGAATTGGTTAGTGAGGAGTAAACGGGCTTCCCTTATAGCTCAGTCAGTAAAGAATCTGCAGCACGGGAGACCCGGGTTCGATCCCTGGGTTAGGAAGATCCCCTGGAGAAGGAAATGGCGACTGAGCGACTAACAGTTAGGAGTAAGGTGAAAGTGTTGGTCGCTCAGTCGTATCTGACTCTTCGTGACCCCATGGACTGTAGCCCCCAGACTCCTCTATCCATGGAATTCTCCAGGCAAGAATACTGGAGTGGGTACCCATGCCCTTCTCCAGGGGATCTTCCCAAACCAGGGATCAAACCCCAGTCTCCTGCATCCCAGGTGAATTCTTCACCATCTGAGCCACCAGGGAAGCCCAGTAAGGAGTAAGTTCAGTTCAGTTCAATCGCTCAGTCGTGTCCGACTCTTTGCGACCCCATGAATTGCAGCAAGCCAGGCCTCCCTGTTCATCACCATCTCTTGGAGTTCACTCTGACTCACGTCCATCGAGTCCGTGATGCCATCCAGCCATCTCGTCCTCGGTCATCCCCTTCTCCTCCTGCCCCCAGTCCCTCCCAGTAAGGAGTAAAGAGAACTCTAAATACCTGAACAGCAGAAACAGCAGCAGCTCTTGTGCCCAAGACTAAGGCTGAAACAGAGCATTCTAGGAAGTGATACCTGCCTCCTACCTCAAGGTTGAAATCTAGATCCTGTTGAAGAGAACAGTCTGTGGCTTGCCAGAGAGCAGAAAGGTCATGTTAGTGTCATGCCAGGGGCACTTGCAGAAGTCTGCCTCCTTAGATGCCAGGGAGAGCTTATCTCAGGGATGTGTCGAGCCAAAGGCACTCAACCCACAACAAAACCGCCTGGGCAGGGTACAGGAGCCCCCGCGTACCGCAGGAGACTGGTGCCGGAGAACCCGTCAGTGCCGCAGGAACCTCCGGCTGGAGAAGCCACGTGCACAATAGGTACCGGATGCTGGAGAAGCTGCAGGAAGTGGACGCACTCTGCTGACCCTGCTGCCTGAGAGGCAGCACCAGGAGGACCTGCTGGTTACTGGATTTTGCTGGCCGCTGCAGGACCTGGGCACCGGTGAAGCCGTTTGCACTAATGGAGTCTGCCAATCAAGTACGCTAGAACAGGGAAGCAGAAGTCTTTTCTTCCTGCCCCGTCTCTCCAATTCTTTTCCTCTTAACAATTTAAAACATCGCTAAGAGCTTCTTATCTCTCGGAGGAATTTGGGAGCCATCTTGATTTGGTGCTTCTGATTCAGTCAAGTTGCTCTTGAGGTCAAGTTACATTGGCCAGGCTTGCAGTCATCTGAAGACTTGACTGGGGCTGGAGGGTGACTTCCAAGAAGCCCACTCATGTGGCTGGCAAGTTGGTGCTGGCAGCTAGCATGAGGCCTCAGTTTGTCTACACATGGGCATAGAAGCCGGCTTCTAGAGTGAATCATCCAAGAGAGAACAGGGCAAAAGCTGCTGTGCCTTTTCTGGCCTAACTTCAGAAGTCATACATTATCACTTTCACCATCTTCTATTTGTTAGAAGTGAGTCTCTAGGTCCAGTTCACATTCAAGACAAGGGGAGTTAGGTGCTACATTTTGAAGAGTGTCAAACACTTTGTGAGTATTTAAAAGCCATCACAGGGTGGCCTGACAGAAGGAAATCGGAAAAGAGTAGATATATGTATATGTATAGCTGATTCACTTTGCTGTACAGCAGAAACTAATATATTATTAAGCACCCATATGCCAATAAAAAAAGAAAAAGCCTGCCACAGGTGGCATCCATCAACAAGGACTAGGGAACCCCCTGGCAGTCCAGTGGTTAGGATATAGTGCTTTCACTGCCATGAGAGTGAATATGTTAGTCGCTTAGTCATGTCTGACTGTTTGTGACCCCATGGACTATAGCCTACCAGGCTCCTCTGTCCATGGGATTCTCCAGGCAAGAATACTGGAGTGGGTTGCCATTCTCTTCTCTAGGGGATCTTCCAGACCCAGGAATCAAACCCAGGTCTCCTCCATTGCAGGCAGATCCTTTACCGTCTGAGCCATCTGAGTTCACTGCCGGGTTCAATCCCTGAGAAGTAAGGTCCCACAAGCTGCAAGGTACCACAAAAAAAGACAAAACAAAAATCAACAAGGACTAATCTGCACTCAGCAGCTAGATGTGCCTGTTTTCCCTCTGGAAGTCTCTCTGCCAAAGAGAAGAGAAAGTTCACACCAATCAACACCACCCTATCTATCCCATCCCTCAGTCTGACTTCCAGCTGGTTAGCTTGTTTCCTTACCTGCAGAGTTATTTTTTCTTTGGGCAATTATTTCTGCAAAGAAGCATCTCTTTCCATCTTTTCAATTGATTCTAAGAAGACTTCAGAGAAGAGATGGGCTTGAATGAGATCTGGAGAGAGGGAAGAGCTTTCCAGGGTGGGAAACTATTATACTTGAAATTTTACCAAAAGGGAAATCAGAGTTTCCTCTGATGGGATTACGAGACGGGCTGGGGTGCTGGTAGATGGTATTTGGCCAGGCAGACTGCCAATTACTCCTGTAACTGATTTCCTGAAGGAGACGTGTGACAGAGATGAGGTAGCACCAAACCCCACTGGATTGCTTCCAGCAGGATCCCAACACAGGGTCTCAAGCAAACAGGGCTGGAGTCCTCAGCTTTATCTTAAGACTTAAAACAGAGCCTCTCTTCTCTAAACTCACAGGTTACCACTGCTCTTGTGTAATTTTCTCCCCTTGAATGTGAACTGGACCTGGTGACTTGCTTCTTACCAATAGGATACGGCTGTCAGGCTTCACCTTGCAGGCCCGCACGTCTTGTGATTGCCTAGTCTCACGAGTGAAGAAAGAGCTTGGAGACAGTTACAGAGAAATAGGGCATCTTACATGCGTGAAACAAAAGGTCCTGGAGCAACATCCCACCATGACAGCAGAGACCAGACAGAACACGACGGCCATCTTCGCTACTTGGGGAAGAATGAGGCAACTAGTTATCGGGGGATTGACATCAGGTTGACTCATCAGTTAGTTACCAGGGAAACCAGCAGCTGGGGCATGACCCTCATAGCCGCTCAGATTAACGACCATCACAAGGAAGGTATTTCCCTTAATAAACTAGCAGGTGGAGCCCTTCTGGCTGAGGGATTAGATCAACCACTAGCCGGGGCAGGGGGCAAGCACATTCATGCAAGTAGGGTGCAGGGGAAACAGGGTCTGGCAGGGCAGATGTACAAAGAGCAAGAGAACAGCCATCTTGAGTGTGGCCTGATCATGCAATGGCCAAGTGAGGAACTGTTACTTTACAGATCAGATTACAGGGACTTCCCTGGTGGTATAGTGACTGAAACTCCATACTCCCAATCTAGGGGGCCTGGGTTCGATCCCTAATCAGGGAACTAGATCCCACATGCTGAAACTAAGAGTTTGCATGCCACACTGAAGATCCTGTGTGTCACAACAAAGACTGAAGATCCCACATGCCACGGCCAAAAAAAATATTAGATTACAAAACTCTGTGACTTCCATCTTGCTTCCATTCTCCTTTTTCTTTCACTGGTTTGTGCTGATGAAGCCGATGGCTGTGTTGTGAGCTATCCTATGGAAAGGACAGCCAAAAGCCTGTGAAGAACTGAAGTTGTCGGTCCAACAACCTGCAAGGAACTAAAATCTGCCAACCACCA
Organism: Neotragus pygmaeus; assembly: GCA_006410875.1. Lineage (NCBI taxonomy): Eukaryota > Metazoa > Chordata > Mammalia > Artiodactyla > Bovidae > Neotragus > Neotragus pygmaeus. The sequence continues at coordinate 202,600 of SJYV01005013.1, read as the reverse complement.
CCTGTGTAAACTTGGAAGTAGGTCCACTCCCGGTGGAGTCTGAAGGTGACTGCATCCCCTGCCAACACCTTGATGGCAACCTGTGAAGAGACCCAGAGCTAGGGGACCCAGCCAAGTTGTGACTGCATTCCTGACACAGAAATCTGTGAAGTAATAAATGATGTGTTAAGCCACTAACTTTTGGGGTAATTCATTATGCAGCAGTAAGTTACGAATGCAACAAGCAACTCTTCCAAGAGTCTTGCCACTGGTCCATTCCTTCCACTCAAGGATGAGAAAAAAAATCACCAATACCACACTCAAGTATGAGACTTTTAATGCCCGTGACCCCTGCCCACAATTAACTATGGGCATTCAAATGTCCTGGGACACAACACAGTTTCCTTTGAGAGAAAAAAGAAGTGGGTAGAGAGAGCTTTTACCCTCCATGATACCTGCTTCCATGGAGCTAAAGGGTGAACCAAAATGCCACCCTGGAAGGTCCCTTTTTTCTTCTCAGCTGTCCTCCCTTCCTCCTAACCCTTTCCTAACCCCAGAGATTCTCAGTCACTGGCATCTTACAACACCTCGTTTCCTTGAGCTGGGCCGAGGACTCCCGTAGCTGAAACTAAGTAGTGCCTGTCTTTCTTTAAAGTAGGAGGGAAAAGTGAAAAGGTATTTTTTTCACCTAAATGTTTGGCACCTGCTATAGCTTATCTGCCAACGAGTAACAGATTTCAAAACGAATGAGCAAGGAGCAAACAAATAGTAATAGAAAAACACAGAAATGTGATTTCCTAAAATAGTTTACAAGTCATTGTTCAAGATACAGTGACCTAGATCCATACAATAGAGTAAAAGGAGGGAAGGAAGGCAGAGAAAGAGAGCCGAGTTCATGAGCTTGGGCCCCATCTCTGGCATTTCCTGGTGTTCTATGAGCACTGAAGGCACCAGGGTATCGAGGCTGCCAGAGCGAGTGTGGGAACCTCAGCTACTTCCAAGGCAGTGAGCTGGTTCCCAAGATCTGACCTCTGGATGGAACCTCAGGGAAAATTCCCCAAGGCTGGGGGCACCATCATTGGAAAGGGGGGAGGAGGTGCTATGTAACAGATCCTGTCTCCTAAGACTAGAAACCACCAAGGTTAACTGCCCAGCTCTAGTGTTATACTCTGGGCACATGACTGGCAAACTTTTTTTCTTTCCAAGGGTTTTATGTAAATTGTGAGCCACTGTGGCCCAACCCTGTTGGTCTAGATTGACAAAGAATGATAAAGGGAAATGAATCCTTATTGGAGGGCCTCTCCACTCTCATATCACTCTGGGTACTTGTATTCTGGGAGGGGGAGGGTGCTGGAGTCAAATGTGAGTCCAGGAGACAGGACATAGAATGGAGATTGCATGGTTAAGAAGATTAGACAGAGCTCTGTGAGTATGATGTATGGAAGAAAGCATGCTGCTGCTAAGTTGCCTCAGTTGTGTCCGACTCTGTGCAACCCCATAGACGGCAGCCCACCAGACTCCCCCGTCCCTGGGATTCTCCAGGCAAGAACACTGGAGTGGGTTGCCATTTCCTTCTCCAATGTATGAAAGTGAAAAGTGAAAGTGAAGTCGCTCAGTCGTGTCTGACTCTTCGCGACCCTGTGGACTGCAGCCCACCAGGCTCCTCCNCTGGAGTGGGTTGCCATTTCCTTCTCCAATGTATGAAAGTAAAAAGTGAAAGTGAAGTCGCTCAGTCGTGTCTGACTCTTCGCGACCCTGTGGACTGCAGCCTACCAGGCTCCTCCATCGACGGGACTTTCCAGGCAAGAGTACTGGAGTGGGTTGCCATTTCCTTCTCCACCATCTCAAACCAGCCTTTGTCAATTAGGGCACTGGGACTCAGAGAGGGAGAGTGAGCCGCTCACGGTCACACAGAGAATTAAGAGTCTGGGCAAGGACGGGGAACCAGGCCTTCTGACTCTCAGCCTGAGGTTCTCCCACTGCCAAACATGTGTTCTTTGGAGCCCTTGCCTTCAGCCTGGGTTCCCAGAAGATGCCATGACCTCTGACCCTGCTAAGCCTGCATCCACTGCTTCTGCACCCCTGGGGCCACCACACTCAGGGCCGAGGGCCTGTGGGGGCTGGCTGGAGGCGTGGGAGTCGGGGTAAAGCCAGTTCTCACTGAAGCCTTTGTGTGCCTCTGCCTGGGTTCTGCACTGCCTTCCTTTGGAGAGCAGCTCTGGGCGGGGGGAAAATCACTCAGTCGTGTCTGACTCTTCACCACCCCATGGACTGCAGCCTTCCAGGCTCCTCTGTCCATGGGATTTTCCAGGCAAGAGTACTAGAGTGGGTTGCCAATTGTTAAATGCTTTAATATACTTTTTGTTCTGACTTTGTTCATAAACTGCACTGGAAAATACAGAATGTGGGGTAATCATCTAAGAGGATACTTAGCAGCCATGAGACTTCACAACTGGCAACTGCTTACTTGATAGTCCATGCTGAAAACAGTAAGCCAACATTTCCTTATTAATGAAAGCAATTGTTACATTTTTCAGTATAGTTTCCTACCATCTGCTTCTTCATGCTNGTTCCCGGGGTCGGCTCCTCTCCTCCCAGGGCTGGTGATGGCAGCTCAGGGAGCAGGGCCCCTCCTTGTCACAGCTCCATCTGTCCCCACGTCCTCATCCTGGCCGGACCTTGTCTGTTTCTGCTTGCTTGGGTGGAGGGGCCATCTGTCCGTCTAGCCATCTGTCTTGTGTCGTGGAAAGGTTTGGGCGCCGCGTCTCTGGAAGGCATGAGGGAGAAGGGGCAGACACGACCCCTTAACGGTGTGTGTTGCATCTGTGAAGTCCAGGTTGAGGATGAGGGATGGGGACTCTACGTTGCAACGGATATCCCCAAAGAGACAGGAACTGCTCTTGAGGGAGCCTTCCTGAGTCCTTCCCCAGCATCCCTAAAGGAAGTTGATTTTTGCCTGGGGTGGGGGTGGGGCTTGGACAGGTAAGTGTCGGGCAGGGCATCGGGTGATAAGATGTGTATAAGAGACAGGGGGTGGGGGGCTCGGGGTGGCCCTGGTGGGGGGCGAGCTCCCCGGCTGACCCCCGACGCTGACCGGGCCTCCGGCTGTCGTCCGCAGTGCTTCATGGAGCGGGAGCGCCCGAGAGCTGAGGAGGCCCGGGTGAGTGGGCCTCCGTCTTCTCCTCGCCTCCTGCCCCGAGTCCCGTGGGGCTGCTCACACTCACCGTCCATCCCGCTCCAGGGGGACAACCACGAGGGAGACCCGGGCTGTGCAGGGAGCCCCGGGCTGCCGGGTCCTCCGGGACTGCCTGGCCAGAGAGGAGAAGAGGTAAGAGTCTGGGCTGGGCCCCGAGGCGGCGGGTGTCTGCACCTCAACGACCCTCGCTTCCTGAGGGCAGTCTCATTCCTGCCAGCGGTCTCCTTGGACCTTCTGGCGGCTCCTCGTCTCCCCCGGGAGTCCCTCGGGGGGGCGCCAAGGCGTCAGGCCACCCTGCACCCCTCACTGCGCTGGTTTCATCTGCCCGCCTGGCGCCCGGGGCCTCCTCGCAGTGCTGGGCCCCGGCCACTCTTCCTCCCTCGGCCTGCAGCTCTTTCTTCTCCAGGGCCCGCTCCCTAACCCCTTCAGCCCGCCTCCCCGCCTCTTTTTTACCAAAGATCACCTTCTCAGTGAAATATTCCCTGTTGTTCAATCACTAAGTCACGTCGGACTCTTTGCTGGACTGTGGCACCCCAGGCTTCCCTGTCCCTCCCCATCTCCCAGAGACCTTCCCTGACCATCCTCTAGAAGGGAGCCTGCCACACCCCCCACATTCCTCGAGCGCCCCGCGCGCCTCGCCCTCTGGCGTCCTGTGTTCCCTTCCCTCGGGAACACACTGCAAGTATCTGCTGAGCACCGCCTGCGTGCCAGCCCCTGTCCTATTCTTTCCTGTCCACCTCTTCCCAGAATGTAACCACCACAAGGCAGGGATTTTAACGTCCCGGTTACTGTTGTGTCTTCAGCACCTGGGTTGGTGCGCTGTACGTAACAGTTGCTCGATAAATGTTTGTTGGCTGATTGAATGGACCAAATGAAAGCTTCACCATCCAGCGCTGACAGCTGCTGCCCCTTGACTCTGTGGCAGCCTTGGGGGGAGGGCTGTGGAGACCACCCCCCCGCCCTGGGCGCTGCAAGCTCTGAGCCTCTTCATTTATTTCCCGTGGCTTCCTTCGCAGGGTCCACCCGGTATGAGGGGCTCCCCGGGTCCTCCAGGCCCTATTGTGAGTATCCGTGGTCTTCTGGGCTGCTTGAGAGGCTCTCAGAGGAGACGTAAAACCCAGATACCATTCTGCTGGCTTGTCCCAGGAAGCTGGGCAGGACAGAAAGGGGAACGTCTTCTGCCTTTCCCTCGTCGCAGCGTCTGCGGGGACTGTGGTCTCCCACCTCCGAATCCCCCAGAGCCGGCCCGCTCCGCCACGATCTGCCTGTGGAGGAGGCCTCGGGGCATATCTGTCTTTCCCACTCCCCCCACCCCCCGTCCCTGCTTGTTTTGCTCGAAGGCTCACGGTCTGGATTGCCAGGAAAGCGCGTGGCAACCTGCAGGCAGGGCCGGAAGCTGAGATGAGCCGCCCTCCATGGCTCTGTAGGGCCAGTCTCTAGGACAAGCCTGCAGAGGCCAGCCTAGGAGCGTCTCCCCTGGTGTTGACATGGCAGGGACTTAGAAGTGACTAGGAAAACCTGGAAGAACTGAAAACGCTTCCTTTGGAGGAAAAAATAATAATAAAATTGGCCGGTGGGAGCCATCTTAGAACCAGGGAGCCCTGACCCGGGGGCCCGTGGAGGTCAGGTAACAGGCCCCATGGGTTTCCACTCTGGCACTGGGGCTCACCTGGACACGGGAAGATGCGGGCCGGTGGCCTGACTCCAGGGGCTGTTGCGCGTCTCCGCCGTCAGCAGAGCCATTCATTCTTCCTGGAGCCGAGGCGAGGAGCAGGTGGCTTCTGGGCCAAGCCTCGGGACGAGTCCCTTCTAGCTGCCCTGATAATACGCCCATGGCTTCCTGGCCCCGTGCGCCCTCAGCCCCCGATCGTGACCCAGGGTTACTGCGCTTGTGAGACGTGACCTGCCTGTTTCTCCCACCAGGGCCCCCCAGGCTTTCCTGGTGCTGTTGGCTCCCCCGGATTGCCTGTAAGAACCTAGTGCTGCTCGACCTCCCCTCCCCTGCCAGCCAGGTCTCTGTGGCTTTTGCTCGTCTCCCTTCCTGCCATAGCCTGGCCTCCCTCCTCTGTGTGTGTGTGTGTGTGTCATCGTCGTCACACCCTGCAGGCTCGGTAGCTAACGACACAGGTTCCCTGAGGTCCCAGCAGCTTGGACAGCCTCCCAGTCTCTGGCTCTCTTTCCATTTTCCCCTCTCCCTCTCCTGCTTTCTCTCATCGTCTGTCTTCTCCCCCCTTCCGTTTCCCTTTTTTCTCTCCCACAATCACACATCACTCCCCCCTAAATCCTCCGGAGCTATTTTACCTTCTTATTTTAAGCTGGTGCCTCTAGGGGCCTCTTTATTCCCTCCCTTCTCACTCTGCCTCCTGCTTCTCCCACCTTTGGTGTTGACTGAAGATTTGCTGAAAGTAGTTCTTGGGGCCCTGCCAGGCACCTGGCACAGAGCCGGGCAGAGATGCCAAAGCTTTAGGGCTTCACACTGCAGGCTGGCACGGGTTCGCTGCCCTGCTGCTTGGCGGGGCTGGTCCAGAGGTGCCCCGGGGGTTTCAAGGCGGCCACGCTTGCAACCTTTCCCATCATCCTAGAGGAAGCTTCCTCCTCTTCCCTTCTTCTTCTTTGGCTCCGGGCCAAGTCTGCTCTGAGGCTGGGCATGTGATGCCAGCAGTAGGGTTTCCGGGTGTCACGGGGCCCTGCCCCTCCTGCCTAGTGTCTTGGCCACCTCCTTCTGCCCGGTGTCGTTAATTGCTCTGCCTTCGTCATCATCACAAGTACGTTTAAGTCATTCTCATCCTCACTGTTGCTCCCTCCTGGGTCATGGAAACTAACCTCCTGTTTTGTNGATGGGTGTGTGTGTGTGTGAGAAGATGTGTGTGTGTCTGTGTGTATGTGTTAAGATGGGTGTGTGTATGTGTGTGTGTGCTCTTCCTCTCTCAGGAGACCCCTCCTGTCTTCACAGAGCAGCAGAGAAGTGCCACCCCAAGGTCCCCCAAGTTCCCTGGAGCACTGACCACCCCTGACTCCACCCTGCAGCCTCTGTAAGCAGAGAGCCAGCTTGTCCCCTACTCATCCTCACCTCCAAACCTTTGTCCCTCTGGACTCCTGCTTGTATGTTTAGTTTGACCAAGTCTTGCAGCTCATGGGATCTTAGTTCCCCAACCAGGGATTGAACCCAGGGCCCCAGCCATGAAAGTACCAAGTCCTAGCCACTGGACTGCCAGGGAATCGGACCCCTGCTTGCAAGCCTTTACTCTCAGCCTGCTCAAATCGTAGTCCCCCTTCAAGCCCTCACGGAAGAGCACTGTCCCCGGCTGCAGGCTTCCTTGCCTGTCCTGGGCACGAGGAGGACCCCGGCCTCCACCCCTGTACCCATGGACTCCGCCTGTCCTCTTCCCCAGGAAGCCTTGGCTGTGCTCTCTCTACTTCCCAGGCTCCTTCCAGCCTCTGCTCGTCATTCTCCTCAGACTCCCTTGAGCATTCCTTCAGGAATGAGTAGAGAGATGCATGATTTTTTACCTAGGGCAGTTCTCACCAGATTTCTATTTTGGATCTCCCAGATTGATTAAAAGCTCCACAAATTTTAAGAAACTGANCTGGAAGGTGGACCCAGCAGGTGCGGTGGTGCACTATCTCTGACTATAGAAGGAAAGAAACAATTTAAGACAGAGCTTCCCGTCTTGGAGATGTGGGTGACTTCTGCCCTCAGGAGAGCCTCTTTAGGGCCCCAAGACCCTTCTACTCTTATGCCAGGTGCTATATCAATATGACGTTGCTATGTGTGTCGTGTTGTAAAAAATTGAGGGGAAAAATGGAAGGAAACAGAGCAGCAGATGACTGAGCAAGAAGGTGGAAGGAGGTGGGGGCGTGCATGACCTCTCTCAGCAGAGCCTCAGCCAGCCTCCCCCAGCCTCCAGGCGAGAGGCAAAGCATCCACCTTGCTGAAGTCATCATTAGAACAGGATTTTGCTTTTGCAGCCATAAAGTTGTGTCCTACAGAACACAGATGGTTTGGACTTGGAAATGATCTTATTGTCTACTCATAGGGAAATAGTTAAGCAGATATGGTCCACATATAAAATAAAATTAGACAGTCACTACTGCGTTTTTTGTTTTTTAATTTTTATTGGAGAATAGTTGCTTTACAATGTTGTGTTAGATTCTACTATGCCGCAAAGTGAATCAGCTATATGTATCTATATGTCCCCTCTTTTTTGAATTTCCTTCCTATTGAGGTCACCACAGAGCATTGAGTAGAGTTCCTTGTACTATACAGTAGGTCCTCCTTAGTTATCTATTTTATACATAGTAGCAAGTCATTGTTTTAAAAAATATTTTGGTGACATGAGGCAAAGGATCTCTGAATTACACTGTGTTTATGTCAAATGAGGAGTGGTGAGTGGGTCCAGGGCAAGGTGACCCCGAGGCAGACTGAACTTGGGTTGAGGTAGAGACTCAGCGTTCCAGTCTGACCCAGGAGAGTGGGTCAGGGTTGAGTATGCAGACTAAGCAGACTAATCCAACTAGAATCAGTCTTCGGATGTTCGCTGAGAATTGTGACACAAATTTTTCCTTTCTCTGGGGGGCCTGATTTCTCCATATGTGAGGTGGATTTGTGGTTAAGACCCTGCCCTGTGGAGCAAGACAGCCTGGTGTCCAACCCAGCCCCACCCCTCCTGGGAAACTTTAAGAAGGATACACTGAGCCTCAACGGCCTATTCTTAAACTAGGGATAATTATAGTACCGACTATAACTTTGTTGTGACAATAAGATGAGTTGATACAGATAAGAAAACACATTGCCCAGTGTCTGGAACATAGTAAGTGCTTGATAAATCTTAACTGTTATTATTACGTGACACCTGGAACTTTTACAGCTACTGGGAAGGAATCCAGCCAGAGGGCCATGGAGCTACTGGCTTCAACCAGACCTGAGGCCAACCTGCTACTGCACTTGCATTTCTGACCACCAACGAATTCCCTCAGCATCCAGACCATTTGCAGTTGTTTTATTTTTTGGATACTTGCAGCAGAAAATACACCGTGGTGAGACTTGGGTAAGTCATGTAGCTCTGTGAGCCTCAGTTTTTTAATTTTTAAACATTTATTTGATTGAAGTATAGTTGATGTACCATGCTGTGTTAATTTCTGCTGCACAGCAAAGTGATGCAACTATACATCATATACATTCTTTTTTCATATTCTTTTCCATTATGGTTTATCACAGGATAGAGTTCCCTGAGCTATACAGTAGGACCTTGTTGCTTATTCACTCTATACATAATAGTTTGCAGCTGCTGCTGCTGCTGCTGCTAAGTCGCTTCAGTCATGTCCAACTCTGTGCGACCCCATAGACGGCAGCCCACCAGGCTCCGCCGTCCCCTGGGATTCTCCTGGCAAGAACACTGGAGTGGGTTGCCATTTCCTTCTCCAATGCATGAAAGTGAAAAGTGAAAGTGAAGTCGCTCAGTCATGTCAGACTCTTCTCGACCGCATGGACTACAGCCTTCCAGGCTCCTCCGTCCATGGGATTTTCCAGGCAAGAGTACTGGAGTGGGGTGCCATTGCCTTCTCCAAGTTTGCATCTACTAATCCCCAAATTCCAACCCATCCCTTTTCCCTCCCCCAGCAACTACACCCCCACAAGCCCCCTCCCTTCCCACAGTTTCCCCCTGAGACCGCCAGGCTTCCAGAAGGGGCCACACCATGGGAAGCTGTATCATGTCTCTTCTTTCAGAACAATCTCTATCCAGTCCCCTCTTCCCAGGAAGCACAGACAGAGACCAGAGCCAGGAAGTGACTTTAATGTCTTTTGAGCAAGATGAGGCCCCTCAAGGAGGGGCGGGAGGAGGGTGTGGGATAATTTGGGGATTTTTTTTTTTCTGGGGGAGAGTTCTTTTGCATGACCCCTCATGAGCAAGCCACACCCGCTCTTCTAGCTAGATGTCCGCGGTGTGGCGGCATCGGCTGGCCCGCCCTGCAGAGGGTCGGCTGCCCGCGGTGCTGGCCGGCCTTTCTCCTCTTCTCTCTTTT